>JAHHFK020003345.1:600000-1024238 GCA_024533555.2 Aedes koreicus
ATTTCGGTTCCCACTGAGTGCGCGTCCATACATTTGAAGCAGTTAGTTTTTCCGCTTTTCTGATAAGAGCATTTGAGAAGGGTTGAACCCTTGCTCGATGAAATCCCGACCGGGGTCGTGGAGAGGTGAAATTTAATTTGGTCCAAAATAAATATATGCTCAAGTGTGTCTCGCACACCTTTCCAGTTAAAAAAGGACGGAAGACGTAGGAGTAGTTCTCTATAATTGGATTACTGGAAAAGATGAAGTATGGTGTTTGATTTGATATTGCATGGAGTGCTTTTGGAACCAATGCTGTAGTAAGGATATGCTAGGTCTATAGATGAAATAACTTTAAAGCACAGTTGGTCCATTAAAGACTTACAAATCAAATTCATCGAAGCATGATCCTGAAATAATCTTTGAAACCAGTTTACTGATTCCGAAATATTTTAACGGTCCTGTGCTTAATAGCTTAATTTGACATTTGATGCTTCTGCTTGTGTCAACTTATAGCCAAATAAATTGGACTATATTTATTATTATAGACATGCAAACATGTATTCATTTTTCGCTGAGAAAACTGATAGTGTTAATACTCCTATATTAATCTCATTGTTTCAATACCCATCATACGCTACTCACATAGAAAATCAACGAACTCACGCACAAAGACTTTGCCCGGATATAAATCGGAAGGGTGGTAAAGAATTTTTTTACGATCTTAAATGAAACAATTGATAACATTTATAACGTTGGGTATGAGTATTATTTTGTCTTCAATCAAAAAGGAATGATATGTACGTCTCTCAGACAAGAAATAATAGTTTGAAGCGAAAGAATAATAGGTTCTTGTTACGTGTGACATTTTGCAGACTTAAAACAGTGAAAATATGTGTCATTATAATAGGATCTGCAACGAAAAATTTACCAAATAACCATGACTAGTTTATGTCCATTTTTATTTATTCCATACTCTTGTACCACGATTTTTGTGGCTTTTTTTACAACTCTTTAGTCTTTAAGAAAATTTAAAGGCATATCTTACATGAACTTAACTTTATACTTAATCTTTTTCAAACCAAAGGAAACACGAAAATCTGTGAGTTCAAAACTAGTTAAAATACAAATGACATTCAATAACTAATACAAGTTCAACGTCGATCACAGATCATTACCCGTTGATCATACTAAAGTCAAATTTTAAATGATGTAAATATTTATCGCTAATATTAATTCAAGAGCTTAAGCTTAATCCTAGAACTATTGAACTAAACAACAACATAAATCAAAAAACAATATAAGCTAACAATATAGTATTGTGAACCAGTCTAATAATAAATACAAATTCTCACTAGAGAAGAGTTTTATCTCGCACCCATGGTCAATTACATACTACCAACCGATACATTTCTATGAGATAGCGCAGTATCAACTATATCACGAATTGATGAGCACCAAAACCTGTTGCCAGTTGTCTGATTTGTTTATTAAATAAGTGGTGATATATTTCTGATTACGTTGATCGGGATCGCAGCAAACTCTGGCCGCGGACGGTGCAGTTTTCCTGAGCGGCAACGTTTTTTCTTCTGCTGTCACTAGTATTTTTACAAGTTAAAATGAATTAGTTAACAAATCGTTTGCCAACCTTGAGATATTGTAGTGCAAGCGTGTGATTAGTTTTATTGAATTGTTGTTGTTCTTGTAATCATTGGTTCGAAAAAAAAAAAACTAAAAAAATGCATGTTATGGTGAAGAATGATTAATGGAAATGCATCCAAGTGTGTATAAGGAGAAAGCCTCGGAGTTTAAAAAGACTTCGTTATTGGAATCCTCATTGTGAAAAGTCACGGAAACCCTTCGGTGGAAATTACTTGCGTAGTGAGGGCTAGCTCGCTAGTTGCGTCCTCTTTCGCCGGCACCGACATTCTGGGAATCGCAGGAACGCTGGAGAGCTTTGTGTCGATCAAGAGTGATATCGTGGTCAGTTTAAAAGTTCAGATGAATTGATACCTGATTGTGATATTGAATCAAACGTGCCATTGGAGTAAACGTGGACAATGTTCCGGAGAAAATGCTGTGCCTGTTAAATATTGAGTTAAAGCTCATCATCTGGCAAAAACTAAGGGCAAAAAGTTTCAGTCGTTGTAAACCACTGAAAATTATATGGATAGGATGTGGAGCAATGGAAATGTCAACTGTGGTGGATGGAATGCTGAAAAACACTACGATCGGCCCTAATAGTAACAGAAGCTCAGGAAACAAGAGACATCGGTGAGATCGTTCAAAACTTTATTATAATAGTATTTAAAATTTCTATTATTTTCCATTTTGCATAACTCGGAGCGTATGGTACGGTATGTCCATCCATCCTTCCTCCTCTGAAGATTCACAGAATTTGTAGAATGAATGCAACAATGTCCGAAAAAGCTATCAATCTTCGATCGGACTTGATTTCCTTTTGGAAAAATGGAGGATTATTATTATTAATATTCGTGTTGGATAAAGGCGGGAAGTTTTAACTGTAACAGGAGCAATAGGAACCTTTGGTTTCACGATTTGTTCTCCATTAGTCTGAACATTTTTTAATCTTGTATCTTGTCGAGATGACTTTAGTTATCTTACGGCGCACTTTCGATGAAGAACGTTTCGTTTTTGAGGATCCGGGTGCCTGTGCCACCGTAGAACCACCTTCGTCAGATGAGTCAGAGTCCGATTCTTCAACTGATAAAATCGAAAATTGGTTTTCATCTTCAACGGCTGTTGCAGACTTAAGCATTTCTGCATAAGCCTGCCTGGAGCGTCCAATGACCCCAAGTAACAATTTTAGTTTTATTCCAGCCGTATAGCGCTCCTTCCAGCTTTGTTAATAGAAATACATTCAAAACTGTTTTGTCTATCCACACCTCCTCTATGCTTCGTTAAAGCCGAAATTTGTACAAAATGGCCCACTCTATGGACGGTTGTGGGAATAAGTTGATAAAACCTTTGTAGGACCATGGAGATTTTGAAGATGTTCCAGTGAAAGACGTTATGACCACTTGAGAACCTTCATGAAACCTATTGGCTGCCAGGAAACCAGCATACGGCCAAATGGCCACAGCTGTGAAACTTCACTGTGATATCGAGGTTGGTTTTTGTTGTTCTGCGTTGTTCGATTCTCTGCTCTTCTGATTCATTTAGCAGTAAAAAAAAGGTCTAGTGTTGCGGGATTTTTTTTTGATAGCAAAATATCTAAATTATGCTTTCTATTGCGTATTATGCTCCGAATTATATGCACATTTATTTTTATGGTGAATATTATGAAGCTCAAAGGAAATCAACTATCAATAATCTTTGTAACCTATAAACATTGTAGTCGACTTTTAACTGCAATATTTGACAATTGGTGAATTGTTTGGACGCTTTTAACTTTCAGTCGGCGCTCGCTAATCTAAATCCAAAGCAGTGATGTGTGTGTGTGTGTGTGTGTGTGTGTGTGTGTGTGTGTGTGTGTGTGTGTGTGTGTGTGTGTGTGTGTGTGTGTGTGTGAGAGAGAGAGGGGGAGGGGGAGCAAATGACTTTGAACGGCGTCTTCTCTTTTCAGAGAGCGAGTAATGGCGCTATAACCATAAGCCATAAGAGGCTAGGGCAAGAGTTAGTGCTCATGTCTCAACCGACAAACAAGGGGTGACACAAGAAAAGGCTTTATAAGTAGAAAACGCCGGTTTTCCAGCCCAAAAAGCGGACAGCAAAGGAGTGCATTATTTTCTTAGCTTCGTCACTCCCAACGACCTATATATATTAATATACATATGCTTTTTCGCCAAGGAAAGCCTCCCTCACAATCCCACCCAACTTCCAACTCCAGATGTCTATGAAGGTCGCATGAGTTCTCAGCATCTTCTTAAGTAGGCATCTAATCAACACTTCCCTCCCATCCCTTGCTGATCATAAGGACCTGGCCAGGTGTTGTGCATAGAAATCGATGGATGAAGAGCCTGTCACATCCAAGGCAGCTCTTTTGGCGCTTCCATCGTCTCTACAACAGCCAACCCAGGATTGTGTATGGTCGGAAAATGCTATGCTATGCTATGCTATATATTTCTGATTACGTTGATCGATCCAAAAGTGATTAAGGGGGAGTAATTAATTGGTGTTGTATGGGAAAAAAAAAAAGGATTAGAAAGGAATGGGGGGGGGGGATATCTCTGTGTGTTGTGGGAGGGGGGGGGGGGGGGAGAGGGGGGTGGGGGTGGAGGGGGAGTTGGGGTTTTTTTTTTTTTTTTTTTGTATGGTTTTTTTTTTTTTTTAGGGGGGTTTTGGGGGGGGGGGGGGGGGGGTTTTAAGGGGGTGTGTGGGTAAAAGGTGTATTGCACCATTTTATCATCAGAGGTATTGAATGAGTTATAGCATAATCAAAATATTTAGTTTTCAATAGAATTTATTTGAAATTCAAATAAAAAATTTGTATTATTTGGCACAGTCCGTAAGATGATTCAATTAAAAATTAATGTTAAGGGGGATCATCCAAGAATACTTAATCAAACTATTTTCAAAGGGGACTTTGTTAAGAGATATGACCAAAATTAATAGACAAAGACTTTCAGTTTGAGTTTCTTTGATACACATACCATTTTGCAAGTTATTATATAGATTTCTATGGTAAAAAAATTGGAACATACTTTTGATGGGACCCGACCGGAAGGGCATGCAAAAAAAAAAAATAGCAAAACTATAACAAGCCACGTCATAAATAACTGATGATGATATAATTATATTGTTAAAGAAATCCTCAATCTAGATAATTATACATATATTTTAAACAATTTAAAATGCAATGGTTTATGTGATTTCCAATAAAAAATTTTAACCATTTTATTGTGTTTGTGTATTTTCCCAATGATTTTTTTTACGTTTTTTTTTTTGCATTACCATTGTGATTGAGGTTATAAAAAAAAACAGTTCTGTTTCCATCCAGCCCTTCTGTTCAGAAAAGGGTATGGGAACGCTCTGCCAACTTGGCAGTGGCAGATTTCATGTGTGAATAAGGCTTGTTCGCGACAAAATATGGACAGATTAAATTTGGAATAAAACAAATTTGCTGTTAATTCAACCGAAGATGCATTTTTTTATTCATTTAATTGTGCATTATTAGTCATCTTAAAACTAATAACAGTTACTTAATTAGGCTGCATGAAGAAACTATGAACTTTTGAGTTTACTCCAGCCTGTGTCTGTGAGTATGTGCAGACTTCTCTGCAACCGATTTAGCTGCTTCTGCACAAGATTTTCGATTTTTTTTCTATAGTTTTCTATAGTCTATAGTCTTCTTGTTTATATTGAGAGAGTACCATCTTCACGAGAGCCCAATACCGCTTGATAGGTCGCAGCTCCGGGCAGTAAGGTGGATTCGCCTCTTTCAGTACAACATGGACTCCATTCGCTTCATACCATTCCAAAACATCTTTGTCGTTGTGACAAGATGCCAAATCAGGCCAGAATAGCGAGGCAGCGTCATTCTTCACAGTAAATTCCCTTATTTACCATTTTGGTAGTGAAGAAGTTTTGGCTTGCCATAGCTGCATATTGTTTGGTGACCACAGCTATTGACTGCCAAATCCATTTTTTTTTTTGGGAAACTTGGCCTTTTTCTTCGTCCTGAAATGCTCTTCTACGCCATTCCGTTGCATGACAGTATAATAAGATATTCCGAGAAGCTGCTTAAAGTCTTCCAGCACATAAGTTTCATCGTCCATTATCACGCAGGAAAACTTCGTCAAATATTCGCGATAGAACTTGCGAGCCCGGGTTTCAGCCATCACATTATGTTTGTCATTCCGGTTCGGTACAGTTTTCACCTTGAACGACTTCATACCTTGCCGGTGCTTGGAAGTATGCACAAAAATAGGGAACATTTTTATTTTGCTAGCCACAGTACGAACCGAAAGATCTGGTCTCTTCTGCAATATATGCTTCACCTTCGCGTCCTTCTGGTGGTTTCGTGATCCGTTTTTGTTCCGCTCCCAGCCTTTCTGGCTGTTGTCAAACGTGTATCGAAATATTTAAGAACGTTATGGACAGTGTTTGCAGGAAAACCAAGCTTTTTTTGCCAGTTTTCTTACTGACAGATCCGGATTTTCATTGCGACCGCACACAATTGCTTTTCGCACTTGCTCTCCTTTTGACGTCATCTTCGATATCAAAGCTTAAAACAATGAACAGACATACGTACATCAGTCTGCAAAATATTTCAAGCGTTGATGAAGTATATCCAGAGATATACGTATTTAGGGGTGTCCAAATTTTATCGCGAGCAAGCCTTATGCCGCCACAACAACGTTCAAACGTGCCTGAACCCCATGAAGAGCTTGTAATGATCACTTAAAGATGCGATGGGGCATTGCCTTGATATTCCCAAATGTAACACGTAGTAAAATGTTTCTTATTTATCTTCTGTAACTAAACGTGATGGAATTGATTAACCGCGCGGAAACTCATCGGGAATTATCTGAATGATCTGAACGGCCGTTGTGAGAATAACTCACATGCGTATTGCATGTTACCAATTACTAATGCCTTCTCTCCTTTCTCCTGATATTTTCGCTATCCCATAGCCCCGAGTAATACCATGTGTCAAATATACTAGGTTAGTCAAAAAGTTTTGAAAGCGGAAATGAAAATAATTTGTTTTTTTTTGTTGGAATCACTTTTATTGCTCAGTATAGTCAGTATAGTAGAGATCAATCAACTTGGTCCAACAATCTTCCAACTTTGCTGTCCCATCACGAAAGTGACTTTCTGGATGGCCTGCAAAATACCCCTCTACGTTGGCTATAACCTCTTCGTTTGATGAAAAATGCTTTCCACGAAGAATTTGTTTGAGGTGTGAGAACAGCCAGAAGTCAGATGGTGCTAATTCTGGCAAATAGGGTGGATACTGCAACAATTCGTACCCCAATTAACTGATTTTTGCGATGGTTTTATGAGCTGTGTGAGCAGGGGCATTGTCGTGATGAAATTTTTTTTTTCTTCTGCAAACCGGGTCTTCTTTCACAAATTTGTTCATCCAACTGGTCCAAAAGGTCACAATAATAATCAGAATTGGTTGTCTTACCAGTTTGGAGATAATCTATCAATAAAATTCCTTGTGCATCCCAAAAAACTGTCCCACATCCCACCTTCTTGGTCGATTGCTGGACACGAACTCGCTACGGAGCCAAAGTACCTGGTTCACACCACTCTTTAGCCTCTTGTTTTAATTCAAGATCATGGTGTTAGACCCAAATCTCATCCATAGTGATGAATAGACGCAGAATTTTGTTTTTATTTGTTCGAAATTGCTCGAAATGTTGCTCAAAAAGTCGCATTCGAACGTGTTTTTGTTGCATTGTTAGCGAATGCGGCAACAATTGTGCACACAGTTTTTTGAAACCCAAAACTGCAGCAAAACTATGCCGTGTTGTTTCATGTGAAATGCCTATGGCGTCAGCTATCACATCCACAGTCGATCGATGATCTTCCAAAACCATATGCTGTATTTTCGCTATGATTTCTGGTGTTGATCCACTTTTTGGACGTCCTGAGCGTGGATCGTCTTCAATGCTTGTACGGCCACGCTTAACCTCCAAAGCCCATCGGTGAACGGTCGAAAATGAAGGAGAAGACTCCTTTAATACTTTCACCGTCTTTGCATGGATCTCAGTAGCCTATAAACCTTCCAGAACCCCTGATATTCGGATTTTTGGATTGTTAAAAAATACACTGAAACATCAACTTCAATAGGCTTGTACACAACATATGAATTGACAGATCGAAATGAAATTTTGAGTACGCTATTATAAGAGATGAAGTATTAAAATGGCGTAGAAATTTTGGTTTATCTCCTGCTCCATAGATGTCGTGTATGGAATGCTTGATTTGGTATAAGTTCATGGGATAATTCTCTTAAATTTAAGCCAGATAATGCTTTGATCAGATCTGTCGTTCAAAATATGCAAACAATTCCCTTATTTACGCTTGCTTTGGTTTGCAATTGAACGAAGGGAAATTTTACGCGTCCTTGAAAATCCATCGTTTTTTTATCTTCGAAGTATCGAACCCTTTACCTCCAGATTGGAAAACCGGCGCATTTAGTCTACAATGTATAATCGTTTACAGATTTTCATAGTCACTTCACAAATCGAACGAACTTTTGATGAGCTCCGTCGAAATAATTATGAATTTGGCAGAAAAGATCGGTAAATCGATACAAGCACAATCAAACTAGGTGATAACACGTAGAAAAAAAAACTGACAATTATTGATAAATTTATCGAAATGCAATGGCGAAAAAAAATCCCCTTCCATATGTCATCAACGATGAGCGGCTCGGATCATAGTCAGAGAAGAAAGTTTTTCTTCCTTATAGTCTCACATTTCCGCCTGGCTTTTGTACATTTCGAGCAATTTACTTTATTTGGTGTTAGGTCGTGAGTCTCTGCCGCACCTCTTCGACAACTTTCACTGTTTTTTTTTTTCCTTTTTTGTGGACTTCTCTGGGGATCAACAAAGTGGAATTTCAGTACAAGAGGTCTGTTGCGCTCTCTTACCATTAGGGATGATCACGTTTTACCATTCCATCAGTTGAACCGTAATCAATGTTTTGTTTTGTAAAAAATATAGGACTTTACTGTACTTTTGCAATCCTACTATTCGCATTCAAATAATTTCTTCACCCTGTAAAAGGTGACATCCCTTATTGCGCTCAGCAGCATCATATTCGCTTTTATGTCTCGGGGTGTCAATTTCATCCAAATTGGTGTGGAACACCCTGCCTGGCAGTTTGCTTGGCTGTAGGCGGAAGGGACGGAGCAAAGGAGGTGGCAACCCAAACGCAATATGACAAGTCCAAAACGGGCCGGGTGGGATCTGTATCGAATAAAACAAGCTCATTCGAGATTTCCACCAAATCGAGATGTAGGCAAGGAAAGCTTTTAGGGCTCATGTGTTGCTTTTGCCTCGAGTGAGTGAGAGTGTGCGTGTATTTTCAGTGCCAGGGAACCGGAAAGAGGAAACAAGGCAGAAAGTCGTCGCAAACGTAAACGACTTTGGCTGACTGCTAACTGACAGGCAACTTGACTCCATATAAAAGAAATTTAGCGAATCTTTTGTACTGAAGGTCTCTCCATCCGTTTATGGGCGATCCTACGGGGCAAACGGGGTGGAGGGGGGAGGCATAAATGCGCAACTGTTGGGTGTTGCTGGTTGGAGGTTGTTCGCTTTTGTCCTGTTTTGTCGCACGCCAGCCACTTGACATCAATCAAAGCTTCTTTCTTATTCTTTTTTTTATTCCTCCTGAATTGCGTATGTGTCACGCTGTTATTGGGAAGGAAAATATTTTCTTTTGTTCTTGAACTTCGATACGATTGAGTTCTTTTGGGAGTTTTGTCGAAATATGATTTGGATGGGAAAATTGTATTTCAATGTTGGAGATCAAACAGATTGTGATGGAAATATCCTCTTTTGTCGACGAGAGAGGAACTGATTTGTTTGAAATGTTTTATATGTTGTGGTAATTGGCATTCACGGTTCAACAAAATCTATGTGAGGTAGAACAGCATGTTAACATTTATCGGTAGCAATGTCGGTAAAATAAAACTTGTTTGAGGTGGAATTTGGCATTTCAAAGATAATCAAAATATCCAGCTATAAAGTCAATGATATCCGGAGAATCTGCTTGTGTAAACAAACATTTCAATGGTAATTTTTTAGCAAATAAACTCTCAATTTTGAAAATTAGAGCCAAATTTGACTATAAGAAGCCTTTTTTTACTCGGTTGTGGTCTTAGTTTAGGAAACTTAGCTTTTATTCGTGAGAAATCGTTGATTTAAATGTTTTTTTTACAAAAGCAGATTCGTTCATTTTGCAAATTTTGATGAGTAGTTGAAATAATTATTTCAAAACATCTGTAATGAAATTTTTGGGCCTACCTTAGATCCAGTAACTTGAAGATTTGACTGTAAACAGACCAAATTTAAGCAGTTTGTATCTAGTTTTTCTATATAATGATAACGCTGCTCGAACGAAGAAAACTCGTTGGGTTTCACGCATCACCGCCAATGAAATGTGCTCTACGAAACAAAAGATAAGGTCAGCATCAACTGCCTTAACTGGTATGTAAAAACTACAATGGCAAAGGTAAGAACATTTTCCATTTACTAATTCTGAAGATTTCTTGTAGAAGCAGATTTTTTTATCAAAATATCTGAAAAAGTTTGTTGATATACGCTGACTACGTTCTCACAGATAACCTGCCTACTTTGACTGAACAACAAAACTTACTGGACTGTCTGCAGATAACTACAGACCGCATCCACAGTTGTCAAACAGGTTGGATAATGAAAATCTTCGTTCAGTTTACAGCGAGTTTGCTTATTTGGAAACCCAATCCATCACATCCACATGCTATTTCGAAACATTTCAAATTTTTATACGATCTACCCAAATTGGTCCAAACTGAAACTATGAGTAGGTTCAGTTTGTTTTTATTATTTGGGTTGTCAATGTTTGGAGTCACTAGTGAGGTGACAAGCAAGCATACGAAAAACATTAATCTGAGTTTGTTTTTTTTTTAATTTGTTATAATTCACTGAGCCAAGAAACATAGAAAATACCATAATAATTACCTTATGATATTTTGCTCACGGCAATCTATCTTCGATTATCTTATGATTTATCCTACAACTACACATCGTACTTCTTAATAATTATAAAATTATGAGCCATTCAATGGTACAGATGTATGATGTCCTGAAAGTACTTTTTTTTTGGCTTTTATGGAACTGGTCAAAAAGTTACCAGAAGTGTCTAAGTCCCATTGTTGTTCCAAGGTAGGATCTCAGTGTACTAATGGGTTGAAAATGAGTATTTATTTCTAAGTGAAAAATCATGAATTTGTAACCATCGAATGGTACCAATACATAAGGTTCTGGAAATGTCCTTATTTGACCTATCTGAGTCAGTTACGCAGTATCTGGATGTGTCAAAATCTCCTCGCTGGTTTATGGCATGAACCCTGTATCTGCACTTTTGGATGGAAAATCGTGAAATTCTTGAAACTCCATGTAGTTTTGAGCTAGGTTTTGAGTGAATAATCCCGAATTTTGAGCCATCGGACGGCACCAATACATTGTGTTCGGGAAATGTCCGGTTTGGCCCCTACCGGAACTGGTTCCAGAGTATCCATAAGGGGCCAATATCCTTTTTGGTTCATGGCATGAGGGTTTTTTTTTGGTGAAAGATCATGTAATTTGAGCCGTCGAACGATACTAGCACATGAGGTTCTGAAAGTGTCCGATTTGAACCCTACCAGAGTATCAAGAAGTGACCAAAACCCCTTTTTCATCCCTGTCATGATGTCCAGTGACTTTTAGGTGAAAAACCATGAACTTCAAGCCGTCAGACCGGTACATGGGGTTCTGAAAGTATCCGGTTTGAACCCCACAAGAGCCAATTTCTGAGTACCCGGAAGTGTCCAAATTCCTTTGCTCTGTCATATGAAATGATATTTTTTTCCAGGTTGAGTTTGAAGCGCGCTATCTAAGATCAGGTTAAAGTGGAAGTTTTATTCTTCCAGCGGTTGAAACCCTTCTACCGTCGGTATGGTTTCATCTTTTGCTGTCCTGATTTTTTTTCCAATCAATGTAACGGGTTAAATCATACGCGACGTTGATGGATTCTGACGGAATGAACCTGGTGGCAACCGTTATTTTTATAGGCAGACGATCATTACCGTGGAGATCCTGAAACACATTCCATGTGCAATCCAACGATAATGAATCCGAACAAAGTTTGAGCTCTAATCTACTGCCAACTGAGGATGGACCAGCCAAACGTGTAACTTCTCCATGGTTAAGAACTGTCATATTGAAGTTGTCACAGAGATCATATATCAAGGAATACCGGTTGTTATCGTACAGTTCTCCCCAGCCTGTACCGTGAGAGTTAGAATCTCCCATGATCAACGGCGGAGCAGGAAGAACCGAACAAATATCTGAAAGTTATTTTTGGTTCTTTAAGGCTCTAGGACGAATTTACAAAGAAGCAATGCAGAGGCTTTTATTTTTAATAATAACAACCTGGCATGTAAAAACTTCAATAGATGGAGTTTGAAGAAAACTCACTCTAAACTCTCTAGAAAAGGAAAACTCTCTAATGAAACGGAAGATCGATTTCGGGCGAGAGCCATGTTTCACAAAGAGTAAATGCATCACAACCGGTATTGTGAGCTTAATATATGAGGAGGGGTTCCCTCGCAGAAAGCACATTTTGGCGTGCTGTGAGTCTGATGATATTTACACTCTTATTGATTGATACTGTGCCTAGTCTTTGCACATCCAGTATCTTCACTGGAGAAATCAGATGCTTCCTAGAACGAACAACCGCCTGCTTCAACAGGATTTCAGGGATCAAACTCGCTTCGGTGACCACACTTTCGATTTCAATACCCCGAGATGGGATATACACTCTATACTCGAGTGTAAAGAACTGAGAGGCAGCTATCTCGTTAGCCTGTTTTAGATTTGACATAATGACCCGAAGTTTATTGGGTCTCACCTTAATAATTTCAATCGCGGCCGAGAATCGTTTCGTCAGATCATCAGTGATCAGATAAACGTTCAGAGGTTTCGTTTTGGATGGATGTATCGTCTTCCGACAAATTATCCATGTCGCTTCCGTGGGGGCTTATGACGCTCAACCACTGAGGCAATTACAAAATCACATTGGTACAATACAACAGAGATTAAACTTAACATAATCAAAAACACAAAATGGAAACACAATCATTCAGGGGTCAAAAAAAAAAAAGAATAAGTAAATAGGGTATGTGTCCCTTGACTCAGCCTAATATGCAACAATCGATTACATTTTTTACTATAACTCATAAAATATTTGAGCTGGAAGCGATATTTAACTAGTTATACACTTGCTTAGATATGTTCAATATGCCATTTGGTAGTATGTATCACGAAAAGTTACACAACTCATTTTATAAAGTCAGAAACTTTCGAGGGATATGGATGTAATGTCGGTCTATAAGCGCCAAATTGGGTCTATTCATGGATGCAAGTTCGTCCCATTCGACAGATTTGTTATTAAATGTTGTCTTCGCACGATTTTTTTCTGATTTTCTGATTATATGCGTTTCCAGCTGTATTCGCTCTACCCACCAAACAATTTCATAAATCAAACTATACTAAAACTGCTAAGAAACACTTAAGTGATTTTTACATATGGTTTAGCGACCATTTGATAATCAAAACATTATAATTCACTCTACACAGATTTTGTTCCTTTAGTTTGTGTTAAGATGACCCATATGGAAAACTTTCAACCGAAACTCAGACATTTTTATTGTAAATTTTACCAATAACAACATTTTTACTACACTTTCCAAATAACAGGCCATAGTTGGGAACGTGGTAAAAAATATGTTCCTAACATTGGGTCTATGGTTTTCTTGTTAAATCATCGTTATTTTACCTATGTGACCTGTTAGTTCATAACGTGTGACTATTTGCTGTAAATCTTGGCTGTATTATTCGGTTTATAGGTTCAATTTCTGCAAATTAAGATCATTCGAAGATCGTGTAGATAATCTGTTCCGCTTAACCAGTAAAGTCATATTGTCTAAAAAGTTGAGGAAATCGAAAATTACGCGGAAGTGAGCAACTATTAATTGATCAATTATGTCTCAATTGCTTTGAAATAAATCGGTCATCCTGATAGGAATATAATTTTGTTGATTATCGGCAAATTTATGACATTTTTGGTACATAGGCCGAATCAAGGAGCTAGGCTGACATTACATCCCGTTACCCTACTAAATCAATAGAGCTCGGCAGAAACTATGTTCACCGTTCGTTTGTGCACTGGGGAATGAAATTGGGTTTTTTTTGGGGGTATTAAGGGGGGGGGGGGTTGGGTTTTAAAAAAAAGGGGTGGGCCTAGAGACCCCCCCTGTTTTTTTATTTTGGGTTAAAATTTTAAATTTAAAATAAAATCCCTATTAATTTTTTTTTGGTGTTCAAAAATGGTTGGAAATGGTGCCATGGACAAAAAAAGAAAATTTTGTTTGATTAGAAAAAAGCATATTTTATATGTGGAGTTAAGATTTATATGTTGTGGTCCGATTGTAGTTAAAATTGTCCTGTTGATCATGCAAAGCACATGGAGCTATTGCAACTCATAAGTACGCTGAAGACCTCGTTAGTCACTTTGTTGATCATGCAAAACATCATCATCTGAACTCAATAATAGTTTGGAGAACTGTAGATATTGTGAGCAGTATTCTCACGTGCACGCGATAAAGCAGATTCCCCATAAGCTTTCCGCAACATTTTCAATGCATCCGAAGCACTTATTCCGCTGGAATAACAAAATTTTAAACTAATTCTTTGCTCAACGTTTGATTACATAATAAAATTCGAAAAACACACTGGAGGTTGACTTGTTTATAGTGCCGTAAAAAAAAGCTTCGTGACAGATCGTGCTCAAATTTGACATGTATACGTATAGCAGTCCTACCAATTTAAGAAAAAAAGTTTTTGACGATATGTCATCCGCGGACCGTTTTTTTCATAATGTCTCGTTCATATTTGAGCAGGAGGTATGACTATAATTTTGCTTTGATATCTCATGAAGCTCTACCATCTCATTAGTACGATGAAGATCTCGTATGTCACCTTGTTGATTATGCAAAACATCAACATCTGAAGTCAAGAAATGTTTGAAGTTCCGTAGATATTCTGAGAATACTGTCATATTACTATGATTGCGCAATAATGTCCTATGGAGCTTTTGAAATTCATAAGTACGATGAAGACCTCGTAAATCGTCTTGTTGATCATGCAAAACATCAAAATATAAACACAAGAAAAGTATTCAGTACCGTAGATATTTGGAGAATACTGTTATATGACTATAATTGTGTGATGTCCCTTGGAGGTTTACCAACTCATGAGTACAATGGAGTCCTCATAAATTGCCTTGTTGATCAGGCAAAACATCAACCTTAATTCACCTTAATTCAAGAATAGTTTGAGTAACGTAGTTATTCTGAGAATAATGTTATACGTCTGCAACGGTGTTAAGATATTTCCTTGCAGCTTTAACAGCTAATAAGTACGGTCGAAACACTCTTAACCTCCTTGTTAATCATGTACAACATCAATATTTGAACACAAGAACATTTTGGATCATCTAGATCATCTTTGTGTTCACCAGTTCAATATTTTTCCTAGTTAAAAGAGTTATTTTTGAACAATCTTGCAGAACCAAGTTCCTTTGTAACTATAAGAGCCTAATATTGACATCAAATTTTAATCCAGGTGAATTGAAAGCATACACACTTTTCTACTGTCCAATTTTTTTTTTTTGAGTATGTCTACTACGTTGCCTTGTTCTGGGTGTTCCCGTAATGTGCCGAAGGTGCCGATGTGTTGACAGCTCAAATTATTATTTTCTAGTGAGCCTGGCAACCAGGCAATGCATATTGGCAAGGTTGCTGGTTTCTTATTTCAATAAGCTCAACTGTCAAACGTGTGCCTCAGTGTGCCACACATGCGGTATGGATTGAAAATCGAAGTGCCGCAGTTATGAAACATATTCGTGTGTAAGACGTCGTGGATGGCACACTGTTCTTAGCGACTCACCCTTGATCGCAATCCTTCGTAATTTTAAGAAAATTAAAATTCAACCCCTTAGCTATTATATAAAAATTTGAAACTTAAAAAATAATGTTCAAATGACAAAATTATTTTAGTGTTTGAAATTAATAAAATAATTAACTCAACAATATTTAGTATTTAAAAAAATAATATTTCACAAAGATAATTTCAAGTAAGTATTCCTTCTCATATTCGTGAGCAAAGAAAAATTAAGTTGTTAACTTTAATTTCACGATATCAAAATTGTTTAAAATCTAACAAAATTTGTAAGTAAAATTATTTATTATAAATAATTAAAGTTCAAATAAATGATTCACAATATAATTTGAATTGTTTAATTTTAAGTTCTTTTTTACTGTAAAGTAGGCAAACCTATTAAGTTAATCAATTTGGTTAACAGATGCATTTTACTAAAAAAAGATATTTTTTTAATTAATTATAATAATAAATTAATAATTAGTTTTTTAATATAATTATTTTGCAAAGTTATGCAAACAATGATTTTTTACAGTGTAACCCTTCTTATATTGGGTAAAACAGAATTTTAACCCTTCAATTTTTTATAACTTTTTAAATTAAATATAAAACATACACAATTTAAACAACAAATGTGATATTTACAATAAAAATAATTGATTTTATGCGCATAGTTATATAAAAAATTAAGAAAATTTATGAAAATGAAAAATAAAAAAAAATTATTATTATTATTTATTACAGTCAACAGGTAAAATATTTGCCCCAATGACCGGCATCTTAAAACTTGAATCACAAAACTACAAAATTAATCAAATTAACAAAAAATACGTCTAAAACTACACTTATTAGTTTCCCTATGTACATTAAAATCAAATACAAAGTAACAACTATTAAAAAGACGACTCACGCTGCGCATTGGCTCATGGAGCCCATAGTTGGTTCTTGCCGCGGAAAGGCTCAGGAACGAATGCGCGCGTAGATTACCGCGGCATATGTTTATGTCCAACATTCTGAGCAGTCTAGAACAATTAATGTTCCCTTGCAGGAGATCGCCAATAAAACAGGCTTTTGCCACGTTACGCCTTCCATCAAGTGGTTGAAGGTTGATGAGCTGGCGCCAACTGCTATAGCTGGGTAGATTGAACGGGTCTCTCCATCTGAGATGACGTAGGGCAAATCGAATGAATTTCCGCTGGATGGCCTCAACACGCTGGATTTCATTCTGGTAATAGGGAGACCAGACAACCGAACAATATTCCAGAATAGGGCGAATGATTGCGCAGTAAAGCGATTTCAAGAAATAAACATCCTTAATTTTTTTGGCATAACGGAACAGGAAGCCTAACTGCGATGATGCCATAGACACGACGTATGCTACGTGGTCTTTGAAGGTCACTTTAGAATCGATGAGTATCCCCAAATATTTAACCGTCGTTTCGCGCTGCAGCTCAAATCCAGCCAAAGCATAACCGAATTGGTAGAGTTCACGTTTACGGCCAAATGAAATCACCGAGCACTTGGACGCATTCAATGTCATCCGATTGATGCGACACCATTAAGCGAATGCCCCCAGCTGTTGTTGCAGAAAAACGACGTCTAGTGGATGCTTTGTCGCGTAGAACAGCTTCAAATCATCGGCGAATGAGAGTTTTAGGCATTTGAGGATGAGATTGACATCGTTCATGTAAAGCAGGAACAAAAACGGCCCAAACTGGCTGCCTTGAGGCACGCCGGACAGAACTTTAAATGGTGACGAAACGTGATCACCGATTCTGACGGACATACTACGATCGGTTAGGTAGGATCGCAGCCAGATAAGCAAGGTGTTGCTCATGCCCAACTTATCAAACTTGGCTATTGCTATCTGGTGGTTCATTTTATCGAACGCAGCGGAGAGATCCGTGTAAATAGCATCCTCTTGATCCACTTAATAATTAATATAAAATTTCTTACATAGTATCTTCCTTACTAGGAATGGGCATTTTGGAAAATAGAATTGATGCAGTCGCATCGATTTTTTTAAATCCTTAAAATCGATCCACGAAAATATCGGAAGTAAATATTCGATTCGGATCAAATAGATTTTTATTAAATCATATTTCCACACTATAAACTGGTGTTAGATTATGGAATATTCCTCTTTCTATTATTATTTAATATATAAAACCTATCCTTAAAAAAAATCATAACCTACGTCCCAGAAGTAATCAAAAACAAGTTTACCAGGTCATCTCATAACCAAGGTTTAAAAAAGCCATTGAATACCCTGGTAACGCAAGAACAAAACGGTACCGCCAATGCCAAAAAGTCTACGAAACTGGTGTACGAACAATCGTTGAACAGTGAAAGCTGTCAAAATAATAAAAGCAAGCGTTGGGCGATTATATATTCTCCTTGGCAAGGTTTGATCGACATTGATCAACTTCTTGCACTCAATAATGTGGAATAATTTCAAATCAATAAAGTCTCGATTTCATCTTAAAAAAAATCGATGTTTTCGAACATCGAACAAAAAAGATCGGATTAAAAAAATCTGCCCATTTCTATTCCTTACACAAACCCTTCCTTGTCCTTCGCGTCTTTTGTTCCGGATAGCATGGTCTGTGCCTGGGAGGGAGAAACAGACTCAAAAAATGTGAGTGTCAAGTGGAGCCAGATTCGAGCTGTCAAGTGAAGCCAAGAGAATAAAATATCAGTCAGTGAAAAGTATTGATATTGGATATAAAATATTTTCTTGCTTGATAATACTTTGAACTAAAATATTTTCGTGTTCTCATTGCTGAAAAGATAGGAAATTTGCAACTCTGTTGAGTGTAAGGCATATGTTTTCATAAATTTGACCAATTTTTCAATGCCTAGAGACATTTATTCTTGAACCCAAGTCATAAATTTTGAGAAGAAAATCTGCAAATGTTGCTAGGGGTCTTGTTAAATGTACCGATTACTTGATAACTTGTAAAAATAAACTTGATGATTTCGATCATGAAATAAATTTTAAACTATACATAATAATTAAACGAAAAGAGATGTATTATGGAAACTACATGCGAAGAAAACTATCGTCAAAGCAAATATATTTAGGTCAATTCAAAAGTAAACTTTTGTTTGTTCTGGCCCCAAATAAATGTTAAATGTGCTGCAAACGTATTATATGTAAAAATTAGCGTTACGTCAATGTTTGATTTAAAATTATTCGTTTTAAAAATATATGTGAATATATTTGGATTTTAAATAGACCCCTGAAAATAAATATGTTTATTTCGAACATGCTCTACATTTTTGTTAATAAATCAGTCGGGTATTTATATTTTTGTTTATTAAAAGCAGTTTTCAGTTTAATAACCTGTGGGTTAAAATCCAATTGGATTAGTTTCGAGATTAGACATTGTGGCATTCTGTAATATTATTGCATTGTAGCCCCTCCAGCGGTTCCTACTCATGGTGAAAGTTAATGGAGTTTCGTTGGTCTGACTTCACACCCATGTTGCTCTGACCTCACACAAAACTGGAAGTATTGAAATAATTCAACATTGAATACTGACGAGAGCTATTATTCGAATCAATTATCTAATCACTAACTATCACTAACTAAATTATAATTATTATTCATATTGAAATATAATCAATGATCATAATATTATAATAAAAAAAATCTAATTTTATTCAAACTTTTTTTATAAGAACAAATTTTACAAAATGTATAATTTTAACTATTATTATTATTATCAGCATTATTATTGTTACGAAAATAATTATATACATAACAATTATATTCAAAAAAATTTACTAAGCCTACTTTTATACGAACATTTTTAACAAAAATTCTAATTCTAATTATTATTTTTATTATTACTGTTATTAATGTGATAATTATTATGATAATGATTTTATTGTAACGAAAATAATGAATATCGTTTGGTGATTATTGTGATTATGCGTACTATTTTATTTTTTTAATATTTATTTTAATTCTAATAATGATAATGAATATTTCTATAACAATGAAAAGTTGAAATATGATGAGTATTGAATGTTATATTTATAACTACAGTCATACCTCGATATAACGTAACTCAATTTTTATTTTCGTTACGTTATATCGAAGTTACGTTATATCGAAGCAAAATTTGTTTTCCAGAATTTTTTTAATCTCTTTTTTTTCTATAAAAGAAATAACGTAAAATCAATGTTATTCACCCAGCAGGGTATTCCAGCCCTTCTTACCTACGTTTTTCCATTTTTTTTTTATTATATTCTTTTTTTTATTTGTTTATTGATCCGTTCTTTTTTCTTAATATTTTTTTTTCTTATGTTTTTTTTTATCTTAGAACATTACTTTTAGCAGTATTCTTTTAATGATGTATAAATTAAAATGCACCAAAATTTGATTACAGCTTATTCCATACTACCCAGGGGGTAATTCTTCCGCCACCATGTGTTAACACCCTCAAAAACACAATCCGACACACTTCAAACTCACTCCTCACCACATGGAAGATACAGTTATTTCTGGCATCACTTACGCGAATTGATTATTTGTTTTTGCACTGTTTGTTTCCCGCTCGCTTGCACTGATGTGATTCAGATGATGTTTGAATGTGGGTGAAAATGAAGTCCATGGTTGCCAGTAAGGATGAATTTTCGATTGTAGTTATGATACCTTCCGACACCCTGAAACACAAACACAACGTGGAAGAGTGACTAATCTCCTGATATTACCATTCTTTATACATAAAATTAGAACTCAAATTCACAACAATTCACAAACCAGTACAAAATAGCAAAACAATATTCCTGCACTGTAGCCTTCTTACTGCTGTTTGTGAATTACGGTGTCCATGACATTAGTACGTATCTGGCGCAGCGAGAACTGTGTAGTCAGTGGCCAATTGTTCTCTTCCGCGTATCTGATTACCAGATCGAACCCATTTAAGTCTGCTTCATCCAACACGTTTACATATTCGTCATCATCTCCAAAACTCGCAGATTGTGATGCTTCTTCCTGCGTTGACATTGACTGCATTGTGTCGTCACCGGCATAGGAATGTCTTCGTTAGCATTTTTGTGAAGAACACTTGCGATGATCTCATCATCGTCCAGCTTTTCGAATCCAGCATCCTCCTCGTCGATTTCTTCGGCCTGTGCTATCTTCTCACCAATGCTTCTCGGCATGTCTCTTATGACGGACAGCGGTACATCATCCTCATCCTCGATTTCACGGGCATTGTAAAGCATGTTCCAAGATTTGCGAATCGAGTCAGCTGGAACTACCTCCCTCGCTTGAGCAACCCAAAAAGATGACGTCCTTTATGTTGTTCTTCTTCACGCACTCGTCAAATTCTCCTCCACGAATTTGAATTTCCTGCATCATCAGATTCCTGAAGCGCGTCTTAATCATCTGAATGATATTCTGATCCATCGGTTGAAGAATGGCGGTGGTGTTTGCAGGGAGAAAGATGGTAAAAATTGATCCATCGACAGTTTTTAGCTCATCTGCATTGTAATGAGCTGTGCAATTGTCCAACACAAGGGCGGCTCTTAGAGGAAGTCCTTTTGACTTGAGGAAGGCGGTCACTTTCAGGACGGATTCCCAAAAAAAAAAACACCCTTTAAAGAGCTCCTTTCCCATCGTCCAAGCGCTCTTGGATGCCCTGTAGTATACGGGCAACTCCTTAAGATTGTTGAGTGCTCGAGGTCTGTGAGACTTTCCAATCAACATTAACGGTAATTTGAGCGACCCATACATGGTGCATCAAGGCATGAACGTGATCCGATCTTTTTTGATTTGGTGTCTCTCTCATCATATGTTCATATTGGAGATTTCTTAAAAAAAAGAGCCCACTTTCGTCAGCATTGAAGCTTTTTTGCAAAAACCAGATGTAGAGAGCTTTGTCAACCTGTGGGTATCGAGGATTCTTGAAACTCTTTCGTTTTGCTATAAATTAAAAACAAAACATGTTAAATTGTTTCCACGAAATATCATTTAAGTTTCTTACACATGTCCTTTGCATATTTCATGGCATAGATGGTAGAAGCAGACCAAACTTTGTACTTCTTCATTATTTCATTCATCGAAACACCATTTCCTAGATTTTGAATAATTTTAATTTTATCCGCTAGTAGTAAACCAACACGGTTATGTTTTTTGTCTTGTTTACGCGACACACAATCCATTTTTCAAAAAACCTCCGACTTAGTAGAATTATGAGTTGTGCAATACTAAAAATGTTTTAACAGTTAGCTTCCTACTACATACACAAAAACAAACAATCCACAGAAAACAGATGTTTGACGACATATACAAACCATGTTGAAGCATTGCACGCAACATCGCAAGCAGCTTTACACTAAACCTTCCCAGATAGCGGAGCTTAGCACAATTGAATCAGCCAAGTCCCTTTTCCTACTTCAATTGTACTTCCCGTCCTAGTACAATCGTACTTCAAATGCACTTCAGATGTTACAACCGATGGACTTGAAATGCCAAAATAGCTAGCCTTTCATTTTAAATTTTGGCAATAGGTTGAAGGACCCTTGAAGTCCATCTTTGAACTAGGATTGTACTAGGACTGTTTAGTTCAAATGGACTGGATCAAATGGATTTGTTGAAAAATGAGACAAACAAATACATAAGACAAAAGACATCCACTTCGCGGCGTTTTTTTTTATCACTTCGTTCAGATCGAGAACCTGGAATTCCGCAAGCGACAAAATTCGGCTTCTGCGCCCATTTCGTTAGATGTCATTGGCGCGATTGCGTCAAACGCTGAACCAGTTGAAAACAAAACATTAAAATTAAAAAAAGAAGACAAAAGCTGACAACTAAGCAAATGACACTTGATCGATTTTCAAGTCGTAAAGGAGAACGAAGCCTATCTAGGTTGCAGCAATCTTTTATGTCATTTTAAATGTCGGTTTTAAACCTGGGTCAGGTATGACTCTGACTCGCAATTACCGAACGAAAACGGATCCAGAGTCGAGTCAGTATGATGGTATTAGTGCAATCGTGTGAACAGATTTGTGAGAACCCTCACAAAACCCCAGATGAGGGAAGGGTTTTGATCCATCATAAGAACCTTTCCCGGCCCCAAAAACTCCTGCATTCAAATTTTCACGCCGATTGGTTCAGTAGTTTCCGAGCCTGTAAGGGCCGGACATACAGACAGAAATTAATTTTTGTATTTATAGATAGATAGATAAATCACGTTGATAATTTAAACTGCCAAAAAATAAGGGCAAAAAAAGTTACGTTATATCGAGGTAAAAGTTACGTTATATCGAGTTACGTTATATCGAGGTTACGTTATATCGAGGTTACGTTATATCGAGGTATGACTGTATTATGATAACTATTATAATAATTACTCTTTTACATATTTTTTTTACAATTTTTATAATTATAATAACTTTTTTTTATATTTTTTTTTTTAATAATAAAATTATTTTTTTTTTTTAATTAATTATATTTTTTTATTATTGTTTATGATTTTGATCTAAATTTTATTGATTTGATAAGGGTTATTATGATAATGATTATATGATTGTTATGATTGTTATGTTAATTCTGTTTTTTAACCTGTTAAATGTTTTTTAATTCTTGTTCTTCATTATGAAAAAGATTATCATGATAATATTGATATTATTATTACATAAGTATTATTCTGATCATTTTATTATCATTAACATGAGATCATTAACATTGTTTTAACAAAAGTATGAATAAAAATCACAATTAAAACCCTTATTTATATAAAAGTCATAATAATATAAATAATGTTTATTATAACAAGAGATGGTTATAACAAAAATATTAATATGGTTTTTATTATAATTATTAATCAAATGATAATATAAACAATTATTATAACAATGATAATAATAATGATAAGTCAATTCTGGTAATAAAAATTATTATTATTAATTTATCGTTAATATTTGCAAAGTAAACAATAACACTATTTTTGAAAAAAATTATCAAAATATATCTCATTATAATTTTTATGTTGGCTTACAATATTATAATTATTATGATTGAAACTAATATGGGTCAAGGGTTTATGATAATAAGTTTAACGATTATTATTAATATTTCGCATATGGTTATTATAACTATTTTGATTATTTTTATTTTTATAATAGGTATAGTTAAAATTATTACTATCATTATAAGAAAATCAATAATTTATAATCATAGAATAATAATAATAAAAAATTCATTGTTATTTTATTAAGAATATTAGGAATTAATATTGTTACACTTATTTTTATTGTATATTGTCTTACACTTATTTTAATTGTTTTTATTTTTGTACTTTGATTATAATTTTTTCATTGTTATTGTTATACAACAATATGAACAATCATCATATCAATAGTAAATATATGATGAATTTAATTTGCCTCGTTGTGATCATTCTGATTAAAATACTTATTTTTATTACTATAATTGCTTTTGTAGTTATTATTTTTGTTTTTGTTATTATTATCATTATTCTAATTATTGTCATTATTTTTAATATAAATTTTAATTACTAATTCTATTAGAAAGTTTTATGTGAGGATTATTATCATCATTAAGATTATTACCTGAACAGCTTTAAAATCTCCCTGTCCTCTAAAACCAGTGTTGCTCTGAATTCCGATTTTGCTTCGAACTGTTCATCAGAAGAAACTGATTCGTTCCCGACAGCTTCTTGATGCGCCTCAAAATCCTTATCATCTACTTCGTCTTCAGGTGGCATTAATTTGGGCCCCACTGCAACACTGCAAGCGCCGGTGAAGAGTAGAGAGGACTAGATTTATAGAAATCCAACATTCTATCGCTTTATAGCGGCTAGCTATCGGAAGGCAACAATAATGCATCAATTGATGGAACATCATTTCTTATTTGCATGATTGCGCTAGCGGAAACAAGCTTTTTCAAAATAAACTTACAGAACGTTAATTAAAGCAGATTATAGCACTGTTATTATAATCAAATACCTATAAAAAAGCTAATATTTTCAACTAACGCGACCGACTCGTGAACTTGGTTTAATTTCGGTTGTCTCAGAGCCCAGCCGACAGTATTCTATCCATTTGGATCTTGTAATATTATTACTGGGAAAACGCAAAAAAAAAAACTTAATTCCGGATAGTTCCTGCTATTTCGGCCACCGTATTTAACTAAACACTTCATGTTGAACAACTTTGAAACGCCTGCGATAGCTTGTGACCAGCTGCAAAAAGCGAAACGAGCTAAACCTAACTGATTTGTGAACGAATATTTCCCGACAGCATGAAGTCATGCGACGGTAACACATAAACATCAGAAACAAGCCAAACAAAAATTACTGATTTACACAACAGCTTTCTTGATTATTTTAGGGTGTTGAAAATTTGCATGCCCAATATCGATACTCATTCAATACATTGTATGTGTAGTATTTGTTTCTCCCTCCCAGGTCTGTGCCTGCGTTAACATCGTCGCTAGAAACCGATATAAGGTGCGAAAAACTGTTCATTTCCGATTTGCAAGCTGGGATAGATGATCAAAAAACGTACTCCTCCTTTTTACATTGTTTAGTTGGTCCTCATTGGGATGTCCCCATTTTGAAAAACAGTAACAAAGAATGACCACCCTAGCAAAGGAATATAACAAAATGATATCATATAAGTTACAAGTTCTGTTATCACAGATATCGTTTTGATTTCCGCTGTTATAGCATAAAGAATTTAGTTATCACCATTGTCAAATTTTGTTATCATGTGTTATCATTTTTAACATACATTTTTTACGAACGTTAGTTGAATGCAAAACTATAAATATTACCAGCGTATTTGAACAAGAAATAATGCTTTTATTCAAAAAAAAAAATCAAGTATTAGCGTGAGAGTTTGATTTCAAATTGATAACATAGTTAATTTGAAACTTTTGCATTATTTTTGCGTACCATACAGAAATTGTTATTAAGATTTTCGCAGTGGTAACAAAATAAGCTATTATTATGATACTCAACGAGTATTGTTTAGTTTTTCATTCTGTTATTTAAAAAGTAATCAAAAAAGGTTTATTTAAGCTGTTTATTAAGCCTTCATATTCAGTGATTAAGCCAACATATTCAGTGATCAAAAAAAGATGACCTGTTAGAAGAACTTGTTATACCAGGGTATAATCCTTTGCTCGAGTATTTGATAGTAACGACCGGTGTGGTGATGGAATGATTTGCGAGTTGTATTTAATATGATACAAGACTATCTTGATGACGTTTTTCGTGTTGATAGTTTTAAAAACAACCTTGTATCATGTTACAACTCCAAGGCATAAGTTAAAATGAGATCGTTGTGCGCAACTAAAATAGCAGCGCAAATGACACTGGCCGTTAGGGTTCCTCTCAAAGGACGATGCAAAAAAATTGATGGCTAAATAAAATAGTAATGCTCTGCGTCACCATGACAAACACGCATTTTCCTACCCTTTGGTGCACATGACCTTAAAGATCATGGTTTTTGGTTTGTGCATGCAAACTGATTTCTTTGGCTTGAGAATAAAGCCAGATCGACATTGAGTTTTCATAAATGCCAATATCGCAATGTAAGCAAACAGAGTTATTACTTCAGTGATATTATGTTCAAAATGCTACATTGTAACATTGTAATTAGTTTTTAAATAAATAGTTTGGCTGTTAATTACAGTACCATTGAGTGCTGGAGTGAATAAAACATTGATTTATCAAGAGATCAGATCCTTCTGGGTGAGTGAGGGCGGATGCATTTTAACATGAAAAAATGGGCGTAGGTTTCTTTTGTTATCTTAAAATTGGAATATTATAGGAATCAAAATTAAATTGGTCTTGTAATGAGATTAAATTTATAACACCCAATTTGGAAAATAATATCAAAACGAATTTGATACTAAAAACAAAATTACATTTAATTTTTCTTCATTTGAGCGCGATGCGACATTGGCCCTCATGAAAACTCCATGTCGAAATGATTCTTACTAAATCGCAGCAACCATGCTTTCGAGCGCAACAACATTTTCGTGACACTGTCAGTGATTCTTCAGAAAATAATAATCCAAATCTAAGGATTTTCATTCGTACCGTGTAGAATACAGTTGATCCCCACAATACAAATTTCTATTTAATTACCGCGCTCGACATAACAATGATCGGCCGCGTGGTATAATGAGACCAGATTTCCTATTAGCTACGCCATCCGCAGTCTGGAGTCGTCAGAACAAGTGAAACATTACTGTGTGGCCAGACGAGATGTTTGACTAAACAAGCAGTCATCTGGAGTACTTCAAGTTGGAGTTGGGCGAAAGTTGATAAACTTTGACGAGAGACGACAACAAGAAGCGGCAAATCCCGAACAAGGCGCTGGTTAACGTAAGCAAGTGTATTTCATTACTCTTACCTTGGAGCAACCGCAACCAGTTTCACCTCAGCTACATTTTCGCTACAGTAGCGGTTGATAGCTTTATGGGGTCCGCGGTACTTTGTAATAATACGCAGGTTGAGTTCCCGATCGTAAAGCAAATGGTAGGTAAGGTTTAATTCAAACAGATTTCCACTTCATAACAACAAATGCGTGTGTGATTTGTGAGTCAAACAGAGAGCAAATAAAAAATATCCCCATGCGAGCCCGAAGGACGGAACGGATCGTAAATGAAAGTTATTCAGCGAGGGAATGTCAGAGAATGTGCATGGATGGGTGCATTTGCCGTAAGAAAATAATAAAAAGTAAGGAATAACAAAATAGACTGCAGAACATAATCATCTAGTATATTTATACTTGTTGGTATAAACTGGAGCTATTAAAGCTGTGTCGTAGAAAGCAATTTGAGAAATTTACACGCATGAAAGATCCAATAAACGAGCAGTCCAAAGTTTTCCGAGGCATGTTTCATTCCAATGATGCTTTTAGCGTTTTTGTTTGTTGATTTTGTTTTGTCAAATGATTTTTTCCATTTGTTGATTAAAATTCGATGGAAGTTTGCCTGCGGACTCATCACCTTAAATGGATCGAGTTTGTTCTGAATGTAAACACTCTTCATTGGATAATTTTGAACATTACTTCCAGACAGGAACTTTGTAGATTTGTTCCTATTTTACGCATCATTTTAAGTTGCTGGATACAAGACATGTGCGGCCACGTGTACTACCATAAAATTTAACGCCACGTGTACTACCATAAAAGTAACCATTGAGTTAGTGGGAAGTCTATTCACTGCATTCTTATCAAGTCAAATATAATGATTATGAACAGCGAGGCACTAATGATAATTCAACAACTGACATTGTTGACTATAGGTTTCCATGATGTAATTATGTAATTTGTTAAATTGAATCAAACATTTAGCTTGTCGATGGCAAAGGTTTTTTTTCGTGCTGTCTTGAGAAGTTGAGTGGCTTTTGATGTTCTGGTGTTTTTTGTAACGTCTCCTGAAAACATTTTTATAAATATGTACTGTTTTTTACATGCTCAATCGAATCACAATATGAAATTAAAATGTATTCAGGAGAGAAAGCGAGAAAACACACTTATATCACTGAACTGCTGCTGCTGCTGCTGCTGCAACTGCTGGAAATAAAGTGCAACAAGGGTAATATGATGAACGGTGTTAGTTGGCCGATAGAGATGTACGGATGAATTCCGTAAAAGTTGAAGGATTTTCATGTTAGTTTTTGATTGCTTTTGAAGAGAGGGGGAAATGCTGCCGTGTACGTGGCACCAATGGTTGTTTTTTTTTTTTATATATCTTTATTAGAGTGGCTTTCAGCCTCCTGGGCTGGTTCGCCATTCACCAATGGTTGTAACTTCGGATAACTAACAGCACAGTCAGCCATAAGTATCACTTAGTTTGATAGGATGACATTCTGCGGCTCGACAGCGTATCGGGATCCTTACGCGGCTTTAGATGGACCAACGAACGACGGTAGTTCACCCCGTTAACGTTAACCAAGAAGGATCTATCATTGTATCGATAGGTAATCATTCCTAGCGTCCACCGTTTCGATGATTCAGGATGTGCTTGAACGTACACTGGAGAAGCAGTTTCCAGCCCTGGTAATTTTCATGTTTTCCGATCATCATACATTTTCGACTGTTTACGATTCTCTTCTATTCCAGCGGGAACATTCACCATCCGCTGGCACCCAATACCGAGTTGAACGTAATTTTCTTTGGAATGTTTCAGTGAAAGAAGCAATGCATACCAAAAGTTGAATTTGCTTCCTACTGCTTTTTTCTTCAAATGTTATGCGATTTTGAGCCTCCACCGATTTGAAGATTTTGAAACCTGCAGCTATTAGCTTGTTGGTGATGGGGAGTGCATGAAGCCAATTTCGAAGGCCCAATCTACAGCATACTTGATCATCTCTGACTATTGAAATTAGCACCGTTATCTGTAACGACCCTTTGAGGCACACCGTAGTTAAAAGTTTTGCTTACATGCTGCGGTTACAGATTCAGGAGTCAATTTGGCCCATTTTATTTCGAAAAAAAAAAACATTCATCGAAATAAGCTGGAACGGATACTCGGGAATTTCGTAACTTTTCTTCGACAGATTCTGCTACAAGGCTGCAAACTTACCGTACTGCACATCCTCTAACAACATCCCTGATTTGGAAGGTGATCCCCGGCCAGAACAGATTAGCACAAGCAAGCCAACCTTAACGTAGCTTCTCTTCTATTGTGGCCCGCGTGGAAATTGTCAACCAGCTTCCTACGAAGCACATCCGTAACCAGTATGCAATCCTCATGAAATACAAATCCATCTTCGTTTTTATAACCGAAATATGTGTGTGTGTGTGTGTGTCTTTATAATCAATCTCCCACTGACCGACAGATCTTTTATGGAAGAAACTTGTCTGCATTTCTTCAGTAATTTATATGTGATCACTATGTGCAAACATTTTTAGCCCTGAAGATTGAAGGTGATAGTTCTATTGAAAATTCAACGACCCATTTCAAAAATGCCTGTTCATACACGTACATTCTGAGGTCATCTTCATATACAATAAGCCCCGCATGAAAATTTTCACACATGAAATGGATATGTGAGGTGTTTTCACACTTCTAGAATCAAAAATGGAAATTCTTGATCCTGGCGTGTATAAAGTTAAGGTATATTTTTGATCATTTGAAACGACCTCACCAATGTTCCTTATCGGATGCTGGAAAGCTCGTCCGGATGCGGGAGCGGGTCACTAAAAACACAAAAAATGGGACAAAACAATCCATCTCAAGAAACATGACCATACCACACTCTGAGAGGGATTCCATTCACAACGTCCTACGCAACTCACTTGGAAAAACTATAAGTTCACCATTTATTTTAGTTGAATGAAGGAATATTTTTTAATTTTATTTCCGCGAAAACGACGCAGCAAAAGCAAAACACGTCATTTTCAAAGCACGACTTGCTGCGATCCTTCGTTATGATGACCGAAATATGGGGCCAATTATAGAAGTCGAGTCGACTGTCACTTTGCTCGCCAGGTCTATTTTGCTATTACATTTGTCGAGATCGACGACATTTTGTCGAGTTGGTCGACCTAATCGACCGCTCGAAAACTAGTGACTGATTTGTCACATTTTGTCAAGTAAGAGTTTGTTTTGCTACACGTTTTTCATCGGTTAGTGGTTATTGGCTGAGGAAGGTAAGAAATACACTAAACCTTTTTTTTTGCAGGTGAATTAACAGAAAAACAATTTACTTCTAGAAAAAAATGACTAATCCTATTAAAAACAAATCAAATTACTTGGTTCATCGAACAGATTATATGAAGATGGACATCGCCCGAGGCTTTTGTGATGTGGAGCCAGCAAAGCTAATGTTATGCAGAAGTGGTATGAAACTGACCAAAAGCTAGATTCATGAGGACCACCAATGCGCCTTCTGTCGGAATAACTAAGAGTAAATTTTATTTTCTCATATGAATACTATTACTTTTGTGATCCTAAAATTGGCTCTCAAGCTCAATGGGTGGCCGTTTAGAGACTATTAATAAAAGTAAAAGTGAATTTAAGTACATTTACATTAGAGATTTGAAAATTTAGCCTCGAGTTAAGGGGTTAAAATTAGTCCTTGATTCAGAAGTATAGAAATTAACTACCTAAAATTTAGGGCATATCCTAGAACATTTATAAGCAGACATCCCAGAGTTTCAGGAAAATACTTTCTAGAAGTTCAGGAAGAGACTTCATCGAAAAAATAAACATCTCCGAAGGTCAAGCAGACACATTTCAAAAATATAGGGAGTATTTCTTAGTAGTTCAAGCAAGAATATTCCAAAACAATCAAAACCAAACAGCTCCGAAGTTCAAGTTCATTCTTTCCAAAAGTTCATCAGAGAACTTCCTCAAAAATCAGGAGAGGACTTCTCAGAGCTTCTGAAAGAAGTTTAGACAAGAGGACTTCTTAGAATTTTTGAACTTTCCAGAGGCTCTGAAGCTCTTTCCAGAAATGCAAGATGGAACTTCCCAGAAGTTCAGGAAAAACCTTCCCAGAATTTCAGGAAGAAACATAACAGGGAGGGCGCTGCCAATAGTTTCTCAAAAATTCAGGAACAAAGATTCACAAAGCTCACCACGTTACGTCTTAGAAGTTCAGGAGAGAACATCTCTGAATTAAGGAAAGGACTTCCCAGAAGTTCCAGAAGAAACTTCCCAAAAGTTTCGTAGGAGCTTTCCAGATGTTCTAAAGAGCTATCCCAAAGTTTAGAAGAGTTAATTTCAGAATCATGATCTCTCGAAGTTCAGGAGGAAACCTCTCCAATGAACAGAAAGAAACTTTCCAGAAGCATTGCGGGTACTTCCTAAAAGTTTGAGCTATAATTTCTTAGAAGTTCAGGAACAAACTTCCCCGAGGTTAAGCAAAAACACATCTCAAAGTTCAGGCGGGGACTTCTGAGAAGTTCAAGAAGAAATTTCTTACAAATTTACGGGTATTTTCTTGAAAATTCTGGAGTGGACTTTTTCAAAGATTCATTACAATTTTCCTCTGAAAATGGGACTTATCGGAAGGTTCGAAAAAATAAGCTCAGGAAAAAACTTCCCCGAATTTCAAGAAAAAACTAACCAGAGAGCCAAAAAACTTTTCAGAAACTCAGGAACAAACCTCCCCAAAGTTCACAAGTAAACTTCCCTTTAGTCCAGAAGAGGACTTCTCAGAAGTTCTAAAAGAAACTTCCAACAAATTTAAAAAAATCCAAAAAATGCGGGATAGAAATTTCCAAAACTGTTGGACAAATTTTCCTCACAGTTCAGGATGGGACTTATAGGAAGCTGAGAAAGTAATTTAGTTCACAGGAAAACTTACCAAATGTTTCTGGAAGGTTAAGTTGGGTTGTATGATGTGAATTGCCAAGAAAATCAGGAGTAACTGCCAAGAAGTTCATGAGTAAACTTTCCAGAAGATTTGCAGAAGATCAGGAGAGGGCTTCCCTGAAATTGAAGAGACGAACCGATGAAGCAGTCTATACAAAAATCATTCATATGACCATACTGATATTCATTGCTCATGACATCATATTAAAATTTGATGAACATCATCTCCATAACCGTTTGTATCGTAGTATGAGCTAGAACACAAACACAAATTACAATTCCTTGGTTTCCATCTCACCACGTTTGAGCGATTTGATTAGTACGAAAACTTCCCTGAAGTTTATCAGAGAAGTATAAAAAAAACTCAAGAAATTTATCAAAATATCAAAGAAGGTTTCGAGACTTCTTCCAAAGTTGAAAGAATCCTCCAAAAATTAAAAAAAAAGTCCTAAATTCGGAAAAATTTCTCATTTAGAGATTTAGAAGCTTAGGAAAAAGTTGGAATGCTTAACCAGAAGATCTGAGAACTTCGAGATAAAATCGTTGAAGTGAGGTCGAAACAAGAACCATCCTTCGAATGTTAAATGCTCTAAGAAATATTGCTGGTAATAAATTAGTTGGTGATAACTCAAAAATAACTCGTCTCGGAATCACCGTTGAAATAAATACCGACAATTGTCCGCATATTGAATAAGAACTTCCTCGAAAAAACTTCAATTAGCATCTTGGGAACAGCATTGCAAAAACTTTAGTGTAATTCACAAAGCAAGAGTGAAAAACATCAATACTTTTCTTTGACTGTCAAAAATGACAGCTAAATTGTTGAAAGTCTTGAACTACACCGTGTCCAATATATTCTTATAAACTTTTTCCTTGCATTGGTGTCGTGCAACTCCTAAACATGCTTCACGTATGTGTTGGTGTAGTTTTGCACTATGTTTATACAAACGCTTTTAGGTTATGTCCGATTGTTTTCATTCGGTGTTTATCTTTTACCAGGGATGAAGTAGTTTCGTACTGTGATGATAAAATTTTTTTTGAAAGGTGATCGCCCGGGCACTATTTTCAGAAATTTGAAAAACCTCGGAGTAAAGCTGGATTTTGTGTACCGAACCATCCGAAGGTACCGTTACACCTGCTCGTTGGATGACCGGAAGAGATCCGGTCTTACTCGTACGGTGCGGACTCTGTACATAAAATGGCCGCAGATCTGAATGTTTCGAGATCGTCAATGCACAATATACTGCAAAATAACCTCGGATTCCAAGCTTTCAAGAAACGTAAGGTTCACGGAGTTTCGGAACCTTCCAAGCAGAAACGACTCGAAAGAGCAAGTCAACTTTTGTCGCGGCACGGTGGGGAAGAATTTATCTTTTCCGACGAAAAGTTATTCGTCTTGCAACAATCCCACAATGTCCAGAACGACAGATTGTGGGCTCTCTCTTCGAGAACTTTTCCAGAGAGTGATAGGAATATTCCACGGTTCCAAAGTGCTGCGTCAGTGATGGTTTGGGGAGGAATTTGCAAGCGAGGCAAATTACCACTGGTTTTCATCGAAAAAGGCGTTAAAGTGAATGCCGTTTATTTTAAAACGGAAGTTTTGGAGAAAGTTGTCAAGCCATATGTACAAGAGGTGTTTGGAGATGATCACTATGTGTTTCAGGAGCGCCATCGCATACTGCAAATCTCGTTCAGGGCTGGTGCCGTGAACATTTTACCGCCTTTTTGGACAAGAATGAATGGCCTCCCAGTTCACCAGATCTGAATCCCTTGGATTATTTCGTATGGTCATACATGCTGGCAAAGGTAAATGACCACAGGGTGTCTTATATGAACCAATTCAAAACCGTAATCAAACGAATTTGGGACAAAATGCCGATGGAAGTCATGCGTGCCACCTGTGACTGTTTCGAAAAACGTCTGGTTAAAGGCGGTGTTATTCCAAAATAAATGCTGTAGTTGATCAGTATTATATTGCAATATAATGGGTGAAGTTATCAATAAAATCTGGATTATCGATTTGAAATAAATAAAGCTTTATTTTGTACGAGAATATATTGGACACGGTGTTTCAACACTACAGTTTAGCAGTCGAGTTCGGTTGCCGACTCGATCAGATTCAGTCAGCTTCTGTAATGCGCACTCTTGCTCGACTCGACAGTGACAAGTGTCGAGTCGAGTTGCGCAACTCAACTTCTATAATTGATTCCCATATCTTAATACCATCATGAATACTGTCAGCCTAAAGGGTTTCGCCCTTTAGGTTGATTTCAACGAACATTTTGGGTGAAATGACCACAGCGTGTATTGTTCACACTGCCTGAGTTTCATTGTGAAATGTTTCGTAGTTTCAAAAATGGAGTCGAAGGAACAGCAAGTGCGAGAGAACATTTTGCACACGCACCTCGACAACCCACTTCTTTCGCACCGAGCCATCGGAAAGATGTTGAAAATTCACCAGTCTACAGTGTCTCGTGTCATAAAACGTTTCGGGGAACGTTTAACTGTTGATCGAAAGAAGTTGAGTGGTAGAAAACGTGTTCCGTTCTGTGTAAAGGATCACAAGCGAGTGGTTGCTGCCTTTAAACGCAAACCCAACTGTTCCGTTCGTGATGTCGCGAAAAAGCTGCACTTGACCAAAAGTGTCGTGCAGAAAGCCAAGAAACGAGCCGGGTTACGTTCATTCAAAGTTCAGAAAGCTCCAAATCGCAATGAAAAGCATAATTGGACAGCTAAAATACGTGCGCGTAAGCTGTACACACAAATGTTGACGAAACCACACTGCTGCATCATGGACGATGAAACACACGTAAAAGTGGACTTTAAACAAATTCCCGGCAACCAGTATGTGTCTGCGAAAAACAAGTTCGATGTTTCAGAGTCGCTCAGGAAACAGCAAGTGTCAAAGTTCCCCAAGAAATTCATGATTTGGCAGGAGATTTGTTCGTGTGATAAACGGGGCAAGCCTTTCGTGCCAACTTCAACTGTAAATGGTCAAGTATATATGAATGAATGCCTGAAAAAACTACTGCTTCCGTTTCTCAAAACACACAACGTTCCTACAATTATTTGGCCGGACCTAGCCTCTTGTCACTACTCCAAGGATGCTCTGGAGTGGTAAAAGACGAATGGTGACAATTTCGTGCCGAAGGATCTTAATCCCCCAAACTCTCCAGAGTTGCGGCCTATTGAAAAATATTGGGCTATAATGAAGCACGAACTTCGTAAGCATACTTAACTTGTCACTACAGAACAGGAAATGTTGAAGTCATGGTTGAAAGCGGAAAAAAGTCAGTTCAAGCGTTGTTCAAAATCTTACGCGTGGTATTAAGAAGAAACTTCGGGCTTTTGGATTTGGTAGAGAAATACAGTGAAATAGAAATACCTAAACCAATATTATACATTGTATTTTATTCCCAGAATATTTCATGACAATCGGTTGAGCGAATTGTTGTTGAGGACGAGTTTAAAGTGATGCAATTTAACTGTGACATGACAGATGTAATCAATGATCAACTGCATCACCATGTTCCTTTCTTTCTCCTGCATAATTTTAACGAGCCTTGCATTTGATACGCAAAGAGAGTTGCTCAGCTGTACCTCTTTAATTTCTTAGAACACCTTGAAAATATTCTCCTTTCTGTACTCATCTCAATGTTCAATATTTGGCATCGGTGCTCGAGACAACGCATCAACCATTATCCTTTCCGGTGAAAATTCTATTGACAAATTGTATCGCCGGAGGTTGAGCATCGTGTGTTGCAAACGACGAGAAGTTTACAAGAGTGGTTTGTGAAATACAGCTAAAAGCAGCCTGTGATCAGTTTTGACCGTGGCTCTCGGATTTTCAACTATCAACTGATCGAAACAAACACAACCGAAAACTCGATCTAAACTTAGTTCTAAGAACAAATTTGTTGTGTGCTTTAATAATAGAAAATGAATTATTCGAATCCAATCCAGATACAATCATTGTGATCCACCTATGAGCTATCTAAACTCTGGAGTACAATCCCAAGCTGTGCTCTCTAGCTATAAACGGTGCGTATCATATTCTTGAATTATTTCATAAGGCACAAATTCGGGCAACAAGAAACCAAATACTCTTCACCGAACCCTCCGAAGTTTATGCCATCCGAGAAAAGTCACGAGCCGGTCCAGCACTTGAACCACCACATCACCCTTCATCGCCATGGCAATAGGATTGCCGGTCTCTCTAATGGATTTCAATTCAATCTTAATGCATATCAAATGAAAAAGAGACAATATAATCTTATTACACCCTCAAAATATCCTCCCTGTCCTAGGCTGGTCAAAGGCCTTTGGCATCAAGGGTTCCATTCTCGAGGGAAGTGAAACTGGAGTAAGCTCTGGCTATCAAGTTCGAGGAAGGTCAAAACGTAAAATTTGATTTGATTTTGATTGGTTTATTGTTCTTGATAATGGGCACGTGGTGACGTTCTGTTCGTCAGCTTACGAGTGCGTCCCCGTGCCGATGTGGAGACAATGTAAGTCGACTCGAAGGGATGTGTAATGGCTTAAGCGTTGTCACCACAAAGAGCACTCTCGTCATCCGTCGGTGGAATTCTCCTAGACGGCAGAAGGGTGATGATGAGTCAGACATGAAGGCATCGGAGGAAAGGGATATGACTTCCGGGAAGTGATTTGATGACTGTGTACTGTTTGAAGGGAAAGATTGGTCAGTTTGGTGGTTTTATGGATGAACAATTGAGTTTTCTAATTCGCTTGTACGAGTGGCTTTAGTTTAATTAATTGCTCAGAAATGTCGATTGACAAGATTTTAGCAACCAAAGAAAAGGAAATGATGCAGATCTTAGTAAAAGTGATCATTACTTCAAATGAGAACTACTTTTTGTCTTGACAATGACAACTACTACCAACTCCCTAGCTACCAACTATTTCATCCTGTATTGCAGGATACTTGTTCATACGTACATATCTACACCTCCACACATGAATATATCATTCCACAACCCCATCAACCGCTGGAAGAAAATGAAACCAACTTTTTCTTCAGCTTAAGCGCATGCCGCCACGTCGGGTTGGTCGGAAGGAAAATGAAGAATGGTTGCAAATGCTATAAAACAACCATCAGCATAGCATTTCCGGATCGAGTTTTTGCCCCTCAGCGGTAGCAGAAGCAGCAACGACGGTTCTGATGTTCGATGTCTTCTGGCGGAAGGCTGCCACCATTCTCCTGCTTGTTTCTGATAAATGTTGCCTCGCATAATAAGAGAAGAAGTATCGCTTGAGCTGCTGCAGGATTGCACACGGTGACGGAAAGTTACAGTTTCGAATTGTTCTAATTGATTATATCACTTCAAACATTTTTCCGGAAAAAGCACCCTATACGAACACCGAGTATTCGTTTTACCGCGAAGGGGAAAAAATCATCTTCAACTAGTTTCCGGAAGTCTATATGCATGACTCAATGTTTTCTTGTGCTTTCTTGAAGCAAGTACCAGGAAACAAACGATCAAGACTTGGTGGCAGAGAGGTGAGCGATCCGTTGGTGGAGCGTAGTTTACGATTTTTATGTCTGCGAATGATGGTTCCTGCTCGGTGTTATAAATAATATTAGTTTTATAGTTTCTAGCGTTTTTCCACCGGTCGTCTTGCGGTGTGCCTTTGTTGATTGTTTCTGAATGAATGAGAAGACTGGGATGAACTAGCGGCAAATAGCACAGCTGCATGAGTTTTGTGGCGGTGAATGTCAAATAATGGGAGTCGGCCGTATCCAACGAGGTGTATATGGGTGAGGAAATGGCAGCAAATTGGTATTAAACCTTTATTTTTTGAATGGCGAAAAACCGCCAATTGCGATCCGTATGAAAAGGTTTGTTTTTGAAGTGTTTCGTCAGCATCAAACGTTTGCAAATTTGTTGCTACTAATACCGTCAAATGCAGACTTCTGCCTTGCCTTTTTACTTCACATTGGGTCAAAATAGGATGAATACATACTCACGAGCCACGAAGATAACGTTTGAGTCAGAAGTAGCTGGACTAAATTGGTAACGCTGTTGGGTCAATGCATGGTAAGTAGAAATACACAACCAGTTTCTTTTTGTTTATCCTTCTTTCAATTTTAAAAATTGGACATCTGTGTTTAATTATTCAAAATGAAAGTGAGCAACAAAACTATCTCGAAAAAAAAAGTCAAAATCAGAAGTGGTGAAACACTCAATACTAGAGGGGTGAAAATGCACTCTGTATAGTATGTGCACGAGATACCAGTAAGAAATGGCAGGTGATAACAAGACAAAAATACCTGTCGATAGAGTGTCATAAACAAAGCGGCGCCAAATAAAATTAAAATGACCTTGAAAATATATGGGGTAAAAATTATTGTATTGTATTGTTGTATTGTATTGTATTGTTGTATTGTTTCTTACAATGTGTTTTAATTTAGTCCAGCTATTTCTTACCAACCCGTTATCACTTACCGAGTGAATTTTATTTCAAAGGTAGTTTTAGTTGGTAATAAAATGTTATTTGGGATATTATATCCCTCCTTCAATTTTGTTATTGAAATGATAAAGTCTGGAACACGCATAAATTGGTCAACTTCAAATTGGTGTATTTCTGTTAAAAATGCATTAAAAAAATCTTGAAATGCTGTATTTGGAATTTGAGTGTACATACAATGGTTGCTAAGAAAAGTTTTCACCGTTTGCTCTACAATTTTCAAAATGGCGTCCAAGCAAGAGGAGCAGCGTGTCAAAATTTTGCTCTCACAGCAAGAGAATCCAACGTTCTCGCACGCCAAGTTGGCAAAATTGCTGGATGTGGCCAAATCAACCGTGATGTTTAAAAAGCGTCCGGAGAGTCTGTCAACCACCAGAAGCCTGGAAGCGGCGGTAATCGTAATCTGGACGTGGCAGCGACGACGAAGAAAGTGGCAGTAAAATATAAGCGAAATCCTAACCTCTCAATCCGGGACGTCGCTGGCAAGCTCAATGTCTCCCATGCCACTGTACAGCGGGCCAAGAAACGAGCCGGGTTGTCGACGTTTAAGAAGGTGTAGGTGGCGAACCGAGATTACAAACAAAACACGTCGGCAAAGCAGCGGTCCCGAAAGCTTAATATGAATATGCTCACAAAGTTCGACTGTGTCGTCATAGATGACGAAACTCATGTGAAGGCGGATTTCAAGCAGCTTCCGGGACAGGAGTTTTATACCGCATCAGAAAAAGGGAAGGTGTGTGTGTGTGTGTGTGTGTGTGTGTGTGTGTGTGTGTGTGTGTGTGTGTGTGTGTGTGTGTGTGTGTGTGTGTGTGAGAGAGAGAGCGTGTGGGTGTGTCCTACTAGAAAGTGATAGCTCTACTGCAGATCCAGCAACCCATTTCAGAATGTCTGGAGAGTCACGCCCATTCCGAGGTTACTTTCACATACAATAAGCCCCACATGTAAACATTTCCGATATCATTTGGCTGCTACCATTCCTTACGCAATATAATAGACCTGTGCTGTTCTGACCGGACTTGGCGAGCTGCCTCTTGCGTTTTACATTGCAAAATTATTTGACGCAAAAATCATCGATCAGTATTCCGCTGTTATTTGCATAATTGTTCCACTGGCACTTCAAAAAAAAAGGTCAATATTAATTTGATCCACGATAATCATGTTGCGTTAATTCTTTATTTACGACACTTTGCATTCGTGTGCATTTTTGTTGGAAAAGCGGAGTTTTTAGATACAGAGTGATTGTTGGAAATGTCTCATTTCTTCTTCTACCTTTCATCTTTTTGTTCTCCTTCTTTCTCTTCTTCACTTCGTTTCATTTCTTCTTCTTCATAATTATCATAGGTGAATTCTTCTTCACTATTATCGAGGACAACTTGTAGGCTGGTAGGGCTAAAGTTTGGTCAATGCACAGTGGTCCCGAATGCGAATTTAGCTGGAAATACGTTTTCAGCCTAAGTTTGAAGTTTTGGAGCAAAGTTGTTTCTAATAATAAGGCCCTTGTTTCGATTTGAATGAAAACTAAGATGGTTCTTGTTTTCAGAGAAATTGGAAATCTAACTTTTTTATTTGCAGAAATAAAGGCATATATTATTCGAAAAAGTTGTAGATTAGAAATTGTAAGCAACTTTGGTTGAACAAATTTTTCTGTAGCTTTTGAAATGACCGAATTAGAGCAATTTTTCCTACGTAGCTTAGGGTGTGCCTATAAAAATCAGTTATTTTGCTCTAACTTTTTTATTTCAAATTTTTCAGCAAAGCTGTGTTCCCATTGATTCTAGAAAAATAGAAGATAAAACTTTTGATGTACTGAGTTGTCGCTATCATATGTCAAACAAAAGTTATTGCGGTTTTTGTAAACAAAATAGGACTTTTTCAAATGTTGATTTCTCTGATTGGGGCAGACAGAAAAAATATGTCTTAACTGTATTTGGAATAGGTTAGTGCATATTTTACTTGAAAACTGGAGACAGCTTATTATTTTAAGTTGAACAAAACGTAATTGAAGAGGGTTTAATTTTATGAGAAAATTGTAAATAACTCGCTAACGGTAAAAGAGATCGGCAACATTTGGAGGTCAAAAGTTACATCTTTTATCTTTTGAAAACCATCTGGAGACAACTTTGTTGGCAAATTTGAAATAAAACAATTTTGAACAAAAAACTTGTTTTTTTTTGTAGGGACACCCTTAGTTATTTACGGTTTTTTTTTTTCAACCAAAGTTGCTCAAAATTTCTTATCTACACTTTTCCTGTAGAATATATGCCTTTATTTCTGAAAACAAAAAAGTTAGATTTCCGATTTCTCTGAAAACAAGGACCACCCTAGTTTCCATTCAAACCAAAAGAAGGGCCTTATTATTAGAAACAACTTTGTAGAAGACAACTTTGCTCCAAAACTTCAAACTTAGGCTTAAAACGTATCTTTCCAGCTAAATTCGCATTCTGGACCACTGTGCAATGAGGCGTGTTAGCACACGTTGGTCGGCTGGGTTGGCCTAGTCCGTCCACTTGCGCGTGTCGTACTTCACTTTCCTAAATTTTGCGTCTCTAGCATCGTGCCACTGGTGGTCCCATCGGCGTCGTATCGCTTGTTTTACTGCTCGCAGTGCATCTTCGCCCGGGATAGGCATATCTACGGCGGGTTGATCTCTAGTCTCGTTTGCTAGTGGATTGGCCTGGGTGTTCCCGTTGATCCCAGTATGTCCTGGATGCCCTTGAAAGTGAACGAGTTTGTTCCACACTAACTTTTCGTTTTCCTGGATCCAGGGCTGCTTTGACCTTCCTGATTCTTAGTCCAGCAGACAGCTGGCTGAATCCGTGAAGATCACCGATTCGGCACTGACAGTCGGGATCGAAACTGCTCTTTTCATGGCGTACGCCTCCGCTGAGAAAACGCTGCATGCTTTCGGAAGGCTGAATAATCCTGCGAGGCCGGTCGTGTGAAATGCTGCTCCAACAGTGTCTTCATTTTTTTTAACCGGCAGTGTTGACAAACATCGTCGTGTGGATTCTGGTCGCAAGCTGCACTCTATCCAGTGGATCATCGGTTCGTACACTTCACTTTACGTCCCATACTATCGACAGTCTACGTGAGTGCCAGACGCCATCATTCTGTCTCCTTAAAAGGCAGACAGCTAGAAGTTCGGTACCCGTCACTTCGGGTACACGATCAGATGCTCGCGGAACAGTGGAAGGGTGCTGTTCGTTGGGCGTTTAGCTAGAATCCGGATGGCCGTTCGTGCTACGGATTGTACTACAAGCAATTCGAAAAGGCGATTTCCAGCTTCAGCCATAACCGAGATGATTGGGCAGGTCACAAACGCTTCGGAAGCGTAGCGTACCATTCTGTTGTATGCAGCAAGGTCTCCAGCCCTCCTCGGCTCACTAGTCCAACTCCGTACGTCAGCTTTGCAGTGACTAGCGCCGAACCCACCTACAGCAGGGTTGCTTGGTTGCCACACGGGAGTTTCGCTCCGATCATCTGGATGATCCGCAGCCGTGAATCGCACGCTTTCTTTACCACTTTGCAGTGCAGCTTGAACGTCAATGTTTGGTCCAGCGTGACACCCAGGATCCTCAGACGGTTGGTCCTCGGGACGGGGTTCGATCGATGGTGATCAATTTCACCGGTTCTCGACGCGCATTTGGACTGCAGTAGAATCTCTGCGCCTTCGTCGCGGATATGATGAGCCCCGCGCTTTCCACCCACTTGTCCACAGCCTTGAAAGTGGATTGCAGTTTTCGGTGCAATCTTTCCCCTTTCGCATCTCGTACTACAAGGAGGATGTCGACTCCGACGGGAAGCACACGTAAAATACGCTAAATCGCAACTAGGAACAGTGTCACAAACAATACAGAGCCTTGTGGCACTCCATTCTCCAGCGGGTACTCACGAGACATGTATCCCCCTATGGACACCTGAAACCTGCGTTCTGAGAGGAAACTCTGCAGTAGATTCAGCATCCAACCACGTACTCGCCAAGACTTCAGGTTTCGCAATATGCCGTGTCGCCAGGTGGTGTCGTACGCCTTTGACAGATCTAAAAACGCAATCAGGCAGTGCTCGTCAGTATAAGGTAGATACCTTTTTAAGCTCGGCAAAGTACGTGTCGGTACCGCGTCCTGTACGAAAAGCGTGCTTGTCGAGCCTTCTCCTCCAATTTAGCTCGGTGATTAGCCGTCTATTAATGATCCTTTTGAGAAGCTTTGCCATGCAGCTGGTGAACGATACTGGCAGTCGGTCCAGAATTGCGGCAGTTTGGCTTCGGGATTGGAATGAAGATGGCATTCCGTCAGCTGGCGGGAAACACGCCACTGCACCAGATATCGTTCAGCAGCTTGAGGAGTGTCGTTGCAGCAGAGGGAGACGTTGCAGCAGAAGGTAGCCGATCGAATCTGGGTCTTTTGAGGCACCTCGCCTTTTGTTGAGGGCCCACAGAAGTTCGCTAAGGCTGATGTCGATGTTATACACATCATAGTTGTTGTAGGATAAATCTATGGACCGTCCTTCGGCCTTCACTTTCGCCATCTGGAATGATGAAGTATAGCTGGAAGTCACCGATCTTTTGTAATAAACACTCGCCAGTTTTCTGCCACTTCTTCGGGGTCCTTCGTGAACCCGTCTGCTTACTTAAAGAATACCAGGCGCTGTGGCCACGCAAAGCTTTCGGCGTCCGCCATAGTTTGGTTGCTGTGCTGCTCGGTGATATTTTTCCTACGAGGTTTTGCCACGACTGTTCTTTGATCGCTTTTCGTGTTGCTGCTCTTGCTTGTTGAAATTTCGCCACTGCTTCGGGTTGATCTGGATCGGATTGCTGGAGACGTTGGAGGGATCGAAGGCACTTTCACCATTGACGAATTGCTGCTTTTGCTTCGGGGCACCACCACGGTACCACTTTCGGACCGATTCGTCCAATGGTTCGTCAAATGGTCTTTGCCGCTGCTGCCATAATATTCTCCGTGAAGCTGCTCTTGTTCCATTCGGCCTCTGGCCGGATAGTTTCCGCTGTAAGCCGCTCGCACAACGACAAATCCGCTTGGTCGTAAAGCCACTTCTGTCCAGCCGTTCGATGATTCGTCCACTCGAGGATGGACACTGTGATCGGGAAGTAGTCGTTTTTGTGCGTGTCCGACAAGGTGAACCTGCGAGCAAGACTCTCGGAGCAGATGCTCACATCGATAGCCGAAGTGTCGGTGATAAATTGGCCAAGCGAACTCAATTGGTGGGATCCCCATGCGAGATGGTGCGTGTGAAGTCCCTCAGAAGTAGCACCGGACTATCCAGCTACTCGAACAATTCACCCAATGCAGCCTGACACTGTGCAGACACTGGAAGCGTACAACAATGAGGTGCAATGTGGTATCATTATGCACACGCTCAAAATGTATGCCTTTCCGGACGGCAAGGCCAACCCCTTGTTGCCAGTAGGGAATGCTGTTCGAATCCAGAAGAAACGATTAGTGCCTGCTGACGAAGTCTGGTAAGACGACGATTTGGTTCGCTTTTGTCTCCTATAGTTCCACGACGCAAGGCTCAAGATCGGCTATGAGGAGTTTAATTTCGCTGATATTGACCCTGAGGCCACGCAGGTTCCACTGTAGTTCGAAAACGCAACTGAGGTGACTATCCGTAACGGATCATGCGGCCGAGGACGATATGGATTCTCTTCACATCGGTGGGCCGGCTATTGGAGAGAAAGGTGGTGCGATATTCTCCGTAAGTGTTGGTACTAAATTGGGACTTTCCTGTGGGACGCTTTATCCCACAGTGCCAGCTGCTGTCAAAACCATTACACTAGTTTTACCAATACTGACAGCAGCCAGCACTGGGGATGCGCTTTGTGTAATATTCCTTCGACGAGACGGGCCTTCTCCGGGTGAGAGAACTGCTCCAGTTTGGTGGTGATCTGACGTTTTTTGCAAGACAGTATCTGCATACGGATGGGTAAATCGAGTACTGACTTGTGGGAAACCTTGCCCCACAGTGCCAGCCATTGCCGAAACTACTATACGATTGCTTACAGATACACCGGCAACAGCCGGCACCGGGGAAAGATTTTGTGTAGGGCATAGGAGGGCTACCCCTCCCCTTGCCGTCTTTCCCGGAATCTCGGTGTCGTGTTTGGTATATCCGTTTGTGTAGGGTGGCGGCCAGGACAAAGAAGGGTCCCTTAGATAGGCAGCATCGTGCCCAAAACCGGTCGAGCAGAAGGTATTTTTTTTTTTAATTGTAAGAACGATAAGTGTTGTGTCTTGTCTCGCGTAGCGTTGTGTTAGTATTAACCAATCATGCGTTAGTGAAAGTGCTTGTTCGAAAAGTTTTACCGAAAATTAATGCTAGCCTATGACGATGTACAGTTTTTATCGAGCGAAACACATTTTCCATCAACCTCCTTTTCGGAACGTGTCACTTGTATTCTATTAAGGCACGCCGATCCTCGTGATAATCAAAAAGAACCCTTTTTTTTCAGCTAAGGTGCGTAAATCGTAATTACTTCTGTGCATTCCCCTTCCAATACCGAGACATACAATAAAGGAAAGCACGCCATTCACGCGATAAAAGTACTTCACTCCATTGGTTCCTTTATCTCTGTAGGCAATTCGAATGAAAAAAGAATCTACAATGTTCCATTACGCCTAATGAAACCGATAAGGCTGCAACGACCGATACCTGTCGATGCTGTCATGTAGAGAAGATGTTCACACCGTCAAGGTCTCATTCCTGAGTTTCGAGTTCCCTATTCCTCGGGCAATTCCACCGCGTGGCATTAGGAAGGGAGAGCTGATTACGTCCTTTTGTTTCGAGTTTCGAAAATGGAAAATGATTATCAGCTCAACTCATTATCGCTTGTTATGTCACTCAATTTAATTTCCATGCTTCTGTAGTATAATGATTTACCTCGCACCCTGTCTGTCAACCGGTTCAACATCGCATGCTTCTCTCAGAATTTGCCCGTGCACATAGGAGCATTTGAGTCGAAAATCTGGCCAAAATCGTATTTCATGCATTCAATATAGGTGATATGCAAAAATCCCAAGAGCAAAAACCAGACTGTACAATTCTAGGGTTTTTTTTTTTTCATTAGGGCGAATCTACAATTGAGAGATTCTCTCCGGGCTCGCTCTCTTTCATTCATAAACCAATCACCTCTACGTTTTTCATTTTACTATTTGTAGAGTATGCTAGCCAGCACTGTTGTGTTGCGATCTGTACTAAAGAATGCCTCGAAAGTTTTATAATGGCGCTGTAATGAATGAAAGAGAGCGAGCCCGGAGAGAATCTCTCAATTGTAGATTCGCCCTAATGAAAAAAAACCCTAGAACTCTTCTATTTACCAGGATTTTTCAGGGGAATAAAATAAATAATTCAAAATATTCTCAGTTGTTGGCAAACTTAAGAGGTAAGCCTCAAAGTGAAACCCAATGGAAAAGGTTACCCAATGGAATCGAGTTTAATTCTGGGCTACCCTATCATTAAACGATTTTTGAATCTTAAAATTGTGGCTTTATTGATACTAAGTTGATATTCGATAGGTACTGATTGACATTTGCTGATAATTTTAAACATGAAATCCTTAGTATTTAGTGAATTGGCTTTGCAAACTTTGAAGAGTTCATGAAGTATGGCATGAAGGGTGGGTGATCGTTACAAAAAGGATTGTGATAAGCTTTTACTTTCGACTGTTTGACAACTTGGCGACGAAAGGCTACCTTCTAGTACGTAAATCGTAAACCCAAATAGTCTCAAAGAAATAATGAATTTTGATAATTCAATGAAATAAATCATACCATTAAATGACTATTAGGGTAGATGTACCAGTTATGGCTATACGTTCCTACTATGGTGTGTTCCATAGGCCATAATTGGAACACACCATAATAGGAACGTATAACCATAACTGGTACACTCAACATATACGTTTTCCACACTGATGTATCATCATCTCTTCAAGTCAATATATAAAGTTCATGTACTATGTAGCTTGTGTGTGTGTGTGTCATCAACAGTCATAAACATTTATGTTACTTTATTCAAAGCCATACTTAATCTACAGAGTGCATCTGCAATTTTTGAGATTAACCAGCTCTTCAATTCAAAATAACCCACTGTGCCATGTGTCGAAAATGTCAACTGGAAATATAGAAGGATTCGCAGTTCCAATGTAGACTTCATTCGCGGGAATGGCATCCTCCTACAAAATGCAGTGTTGGTTCCGGGGATGGCCATTTCGACGAATACTGGACATGTAGACATTAATTGGTTTGTGGAGAAAACGTTGCGGATGAGCAAGTTTGGATATATTGCTATTCACCCATCTGGTATCTGGTTTGAAACGGGAGAAGGATTCAACCCTGACGATATTTCGTGTCGGCATTTAGCCATAATTTGACGTATTTCATCATTGAATGCATAGATCAGCCGAACAAAAGCTTGGCACAGCACGGTGCCAATGGATGGTGGTCGTAGTGGTTGTAGTCTTCGTCCAAAGCGACCGATGGCTAATGATCGATGTCAATAGCGGTACAATTAATATGCAAATTATACTATTCACATCGCAGCATTAAGCATATGAAAAGGAGAAAATCATGTCGCTCCCTGCTGCAAACTGTTTTAAACTTTTGGTCCTGAAGAAGAGATGAATATTATTTATTGCTCATCCCAAAGGGACTACCATCCAGTTTAATGATGTCCCTTTTCGGTGCACCCATTTTGGGTCAGTAATGTTGGCAGGAATAATCATTAATTTAACTTGGAAGCGTGTGCGTGGAAATGTGAACTGTGAAATTATGTTTTTTTCTCTGTTGAATGGATTGGCAGGGAATAAGTTTATTACAGGGCTCGCTACACCTGCTGCTGCTTGTTAATGAGGCTAAAAATGTGACATTGTTGAATTACCGCCATTAAGGGTGACACTTGGGCAACAATGAGAAATGTTTATTGCTGTGAATATTTTAGTATGACAATAACAATTACAAAAACTTAGAATATATGAATAATTCCATGTTTCTTCAACTCATTGAGTCACCCATTAGTTTAGTCGGTACAGGCCCAGCTACAATGCAAAGCCATGCTGGAGGTAGACGGGCTCGATCCCGGTATGGTCTTGGATTTGTTCGTAAAAGAAAATTTGTCGACTTCCTTGTTATGGGGTATGATAGTACTTGCCAAACTGATGCATACATGACACTGGCATTGAAAGCTCTCAATTATTAACTGTGGAAGTGCAAGAAAAACACTTGTTGAGAACAAGCGATCTTTGTGAAAACATCAAACTTAAAGCGCTAAGGAAGGAGAATCAACAGAATAGCAGGTAATTTTTTTAATAGTTTTTCTTGAATAGGGTTGCATCACGTTACCCTTACTTGTATTTAATTAAAAATTGTGTTTTTGTTGCATTCCTCAACAAAAGAGGGTTACGAGATGTTCTGCAAGCCTTCGGTTCGAACACTATTCGGTCTATGTTCCAAAGATGTCATATAGTCAACGATAATCAACAGTATCACGTTGGCATTATGATGATCGATTTATTCTAAAGCAGATAGAGTATCATATATAAACGATGTAAACGTGAGTAAGACTTTCGGTTCGCTTTATTTTTTCAGCCGCCTTTAATTCATTGGTTAAGCTTAAAAGATTGTTTATCGGGCGCGAGGCGTATCTAAAGGTGTCATTCCAAAAAGCTGAATATGTTTGATAATGATTTCATTTGCTGAATATGTGTGCAATATGCATCAGTTATATTTGAAATGTTTAAATCTCGAGCATAGTGAACGGAAAATTCCTGTAGATGCAAATTACGGATATATTCAATAATAAATGACTACTTTGTAGCTTTACCACAAAGTGGAAATAGCAAATAGAACATAATAACCATAGGATTATAATGCAGTGATAGCCCTTCAATTTGACTAACAGGTGGAATCACTCAAAGAATGTTACAAGTTTATATCGCACTACGAAGAAATGTGAAGGATATTATATGCATAAGCACATTTTTGATCATCCTGCTTGTTTTAAAACGTAAGCCCCTTGCGCTGAACTGGCTGGCTAGACGTGCCACTTGGGCTCAGAAGGGATTCTTAGGAAGAACCCTTTGGCAAAAGCTGGTGATCGTTTTGGTGGTTGTGGTATTGCTCCACAGTGAAAATTTTCTCATCCATAATATAGTTGTACGATTACGTCCATTACCGAACACCTTCGAAGAAATTTGTGTCTACCGGTACCGATTATCTTTCATCCTGTGATTTAGATATTGGTTCTTTGAAAATTCATAAGAACGTAATTCGAAATCCTTATGAAGAATAGTTCGTTCTGCTTAGGGGTCGATTTTCAATGAGTTCGCCATATTTCGGATTGACCGTCTTTTTTCGATCAATCCTTCGACGAAGTATAATTCGGTTCTGATGGGTCCTCGCGATGGTGTGGGTGTTTGGCAGCACGTAATACTACTAATAAAAATAGACATTTCAACTCAAGGTTGTACAGACTGAACATTGAACATAGAGAGAACAAACAACTTAACATAACACCCAGTGGACCAGTATGGACATTTTCGTTTTGCGAAAAGTTCCACTGGCTAGAACAGGAATCGAACCCTCACGTCATGGCCATCGTTTGACCGACGGGTGACGCCATGATGAACCGGTGCGTGGTAATGAAAATGTCGATGAGCTCAAGAGAAATCTCAATCAAACATGCTCTTTAGTCGGTAAATTGATATGATCATCCTGAAAGGGACGGATTTTAGTTGTTTACGGAGGGAACATGGTTCGCGATTGAAATTATCAGTCTTCTTGAGCTGCAGGACACCACTCTGTGAAATGGTCATACCGGTGAAAAGTTTTTTTCAGCTCCTTGTCGTTGCGGATGGCCAGCTGCAGGTGACGAGGGATGATTCTGGTCTTCTTGTTTTCATGGGCGGCGTTTTCTACCAACGTGTTGGGCGAACACGTCTGCCGCATACAGATGCACAGCGAGAACTGATGGTTGGTCGGTCGTCGCCACATGTTTCATAATCGCTGGCACGCTAACAGGGTTGTCACATTATTTTTCGCTCCCATCTTTAATCTTTGCCAAAAAAAAATCTTGTTTATCTGTATTTAAATGCAGACAATCTTGGCAAAAATCTTAGCTTTAAACTTTGTGTTGGAGAGGTAGAATGGAAACTTTTCAGGTGCCTGCTTATGCACTTCTTTTTTTAATTGCTAATGAGTTGAATGCTAAATAAAACAGATATATACTCATCAGAACACATTTGAAGTAACTGGTCGATACAAAACGGTCTTTTCAATAAGGCTTAAGTGTATTTATCGGTTTTCCTACATCACACCACAGCAAAACAGATATTCTTTCTAAAGGTTATTAGTATTACAGGAAATAATAGAAAGTACGCAATGAACTTTCTTAGCAAGGGAAAAACCTTCTTCTCATCTGCTCGTTTGAAACACAGCATTTTTTTCCAACAAGTTTTCAAGTCATCCGATTCTTCCACTTCGATGTCCTTGCAGATAATGCCGTCCTCAGCTCACTAAACTCATTTTCGATGGCCTGTTCATCGCCGCTTTCAAAGAAGATCTGATCCAGTAGAACTCCTTCAAAGTGTGCAAACATCTCGGGGTCAATGCTTGATGCAGTAATCAGAACTGAAATCGTTCAGATCAAAGTGCTTTATGATCTGTTTAATCAACTCGGTATAGGAAGCACAGCAGGTGGAGTAGAAAGCCTCCTTTGTGGTATCATCTAGAGTTCCGGATGTAAGCATTTCTCCTGCTGCTACCCCGATGTATATTTCCGACTTCTTACGAAGATGTTTCTCTAAATCAGAAACTCCGAAATCCGTCACGTGTTACAGGTAATCATACTCACACAAAAAGGAGAACCATTAGTGAGACTTGAGCTGAATGCACATGTTCGAGGATTCCGGAACTTCTGACTGGAAGATATGGTTCGCTTAGTTGATAATGGGCATCCTATCATTAGGATGACAGAAAATGCGTTGTGTTTTGATTGTTGTCGCAGTTGGCTTGGAACGAGAAAAATAACACGAGCTCTGAAAACGGTTCCAAATTCCTTTTGACAATTGAAGAGAGCCATCTGGTGGTAGATGGATGCAGAACTGTTCAAGGCTTTAATTCCAAGATACTTTGTATCGTCTGTAATTCCTTGGATTTTATCGGAACTGATCAACTATTCCAGGTACAATTACAGCCTTCCGTATGCTTAGCTTGCAAAAGAAGCCAGTATACTTGATAATTATAAAATGGGGACAGTCATGTTTCAGCAGCTTCTGGACGGATTGGTCGGACCCCATAATATCCGATGCACTATCTGATCCAAAGCTCACAAGCCTTTGTGTTCGTAATCGGTGCCATCGATCTGGAACTGTTTAACAATTGTGCAATATAAATATTGGTTTCACACTGCAAGATTATGTTAAAGATAACACAAAATCACGTTCGACATAACTATGCTTCGAATAGCAAAAATAACCATCGAGAACATTCTTCTAACTTTAAAAATTCCTCTGCATGAATGCATGAAAATGCTTCTAAATTGGAAGAAAAGTATTTTTGGTAGAAATCTCTGTAGGAAATTCTCTTACGAATCATTGAGAAAATACTTGAAGTATTTTTTGGAGAACTATATGTTAGAATTCCTTCAGACATCTTAGAAAAAAATTTGAAAAAAATAATTCTTCAAAACCCCTTGTGATTTTTTTGAAATTCAGAATTAAATAAATGAGATAATGGAATTCATGCAAAACATTCTTCTAAGATTTCACCAACAAATCAGGATTTTCTCCAAGAATTACTTCAGGAATTATCTTAAAATGTTTGTGTAGTTCTTTCAGGTTTTTAGAATTCAGAAATTCCTTTAGAACTTCAAAACTTGCCACGTTCAGGGATCCCTCAAAAAAAAAATCACCGCAAGAATGTTTTGAAATACTGCCGATGAGATGCCAGAAGAAACTGCTGAAAAAATCCCTAGAGAAATGCCTAAAAACTCTTGAAGAATACCTATAGAAACGCCAAAAGGAATATCTCAAGGAATTTTTGAGAATTTTTTATAGAATCTTTGGGAAATTCTATAAAAAAAATTAAAAGATTATCTCAAAAAATTCATGAAGAAATCATTTTGAGGCACACGCACAAACTGATTTTGAGACTGTCAGCCGGCTGTCAGCAGGGGCTGGATAGTCAAGAACAAAATTGATATAGTTTTTGGCTGAGGATGTACCCGCCCAACCGGCCCCAACTTTATTTATTCCCCCCTATAAATTTTGTCCACATAGAATAACTTTTATTTTATTTAGTAAAAAAAACAAAGAGAATGAGAGCAAAAATATATTATTGTGTAGGGGAGGGGGGGAAGGTTGATTGGGGGGGGGGAGGTTTTCAGTTATATTTTTATTTTTGTTTTTTGTGATGTTGGTTTTGTTTTTTTTTTTTTTTTTTTTTTTTTTTTTGTGTGGGAAAAAAAAAATAAAAAAAATAATAATAAAAAAAATTTGTTTTTTAAAATTTATTTTTTTTATTTTTGGGTTGTTTGGGAGTAAATTATATTATAAATTTTTATTTTTTTTTTTTTTTTTATTTTATTTATTTTTTTTTTTATAAGGCGAACACGAAATTATTGCGACACCGAAAATGTCATGCCAATTTTCTTATAATTTTTAGAATCAAACCAAAATTTTAGGGTAGTTTTATACATATATTTACTTCAAAAATCAAAAGAAAAGTTAATCGATGGAGCCTTGAGTGTAAAATTGAACGCATTTTTGCTTGATGCCCTCCATCAAAGTCTTTACAGTGTCATCCGGTACCAGTTTCTCAGTTTTTTTTCCATTTTCTTAACATGTCCTTCTCGTCTTTGACTGTCTTCTTGCTCTTCCGAAGTTCCCGCTTCATTATTGCCCAGTACTGCTCCACCGGGCGCAGCTCCGGACAGTTTGGCGGATTCATGTCCTTTGGAACAAAATGGACAGAATTGGCCTCATACCACTCCACGACACTTTTAGAATAGTGGCATGATGCCAAATCTGGCCAAAATAGCGGAGCTTCGTCGTGCTGCTGCAAGAACGGCAAAAGGCGCTTCTCGAGGCACTCAGATTTGTAGATCTCGCCATTTACTGTGTCCTTTGTCACGAAAGGCTCACTCCTCAGTCCGCAAGAGCAGATGGCCTGCCAAATGAGATATTTGGAGGCGAACTTCGACATTTTCTTCTTATTAAATTTGTCGTCCACATAGAACTTGCTCTTGCCGGTGAAAAACTCCAACCCCGGAATTTGGTTAAAATCGGCTTTTATATACGTTTCGTCGTCCATCACACAGCAGCCATATTTTGTCAGCATCTTCTCGTAGAGCTTCCGTGCCCGAGTTTTAGCCGTCGATTGTTGCCGCTCATCGCGGTTTGGGAAGTTCTGTACCTTGTATGTATGTAGTCCAGCTCTCTTCTTTGCATTCTGGACGTAGATCTGCGAAATGCCGATCTTTTTAGCCAAATCACGGCTTGAGACGTTGGGATTTGCTTTAATCATCCGCTTCACCTTTCCCTCCGTCTTTTCGTTCTCCGGTCCCGGTTTTCTTCCAGCTCCTTTGCCGTGGTCCAACGTCAACCACTCCTGGAACCGCTTCAACACTCTGGAGATGGTTGAATGGTGAATGTTCAACATTTTTCCCAACTGTCGATGCGACAGGTCAGGAAATTCCAGGTGTTTGGAAAGAATTTGTTCTCTCGACTCGCATTGGTTTACCTCCATTTTCGTTGAATCGAAAAACACGACTTCGAGTTTGACAGCATGTAAACAATACACATCAATGAGAAAGTATGCCAAATTTGGTTGATTTTTACCCAATGGTAAAAAAGTTATGCCCTGTTGAATGTGTCGCAATAATTTCGTGTTCGCCCTTTACAGAAATCTGTATGAAAAAAATGAAAAAAATCTGTGTCAATCTAGATAAATTTGTGTGTGGGGTCTCACACTATAATGTGGGGATAGAACAGGGGGGGGGGGGAAATATATTTTTTTTTTTAGTTTATATGTGTTTGGGTTTTTTTTTTTTTTTTTTTTTTTTTTTTTTTTTATTTTTAAAAAATTTATTTTTATGTTGGGTTGGGGATTTGGTTTTGATTTTTTTTTTTTTGAATGAAATACGTATCATACAATTTCTTTGGGCCAGAGAGGAGATACTATCGTTCAAAATCTCCAAACCCGCGTAACGCTTTCTATTTCAAAAAAAAATTGAGCAGCGCCCCTATACGGGAATAGAAAAGAGAGACGTAAGTCCTACGTCAAAACATAGATATTTTTTCCTCACCCTGAATGATTTGAATTATTTTACAACATACTGGGCAATATATCAACGAAGTGATTGAGTGGGTGAGGTGTTTTTAATTGATTGACCCAAACTTTTGACAAGAAGTGTACATCCTGGCTGCCAGTGATGAAATGTATTAACCAAAACGAAGTTTTTTTTTTCCACAATGATAACTAGATTTTTATTAAGTTGAACTCGTTTCAAGTAACAACCTTACAAAAAATATACGCAACATTACAACGTAACATTTTCGTACGTTTATCTCCAGTCCACACACTACCAAAAGGTCATGTAAATTACTATCCCCTGAGACAGACACATGCAAACGATCTTAAGAACATAAGAATGAGTTGAAAGAGACGAAAAAATAAACTTAATCAAACTCACCTGTTGTCAAGACAAGTATGATTTGGTTCCGAGAGATATAGATCCATACGAAATCTTAAATAAATAATTTCTAAGTTTGTAGTCCAAAACTCGTTCGAAATCTGCTTGCAATGAATTGCATTCCACGAGAGCTGACACGATGCGACACATTTTCAAGTCATCATTGTTTTAAACGATTTCAATCTGCTGAATGAATTGTTTACAAAACAACGAACAGGAGAGTTCCGAAAAGACTTTCTTGAGAAACACAGGAGGTTATAATAATGAACTGTTCCAATTCCGAGGACGAACACTCTTTGGTAAAGAAGGGAGCTTATTTGATCTATGTCCTTTGGAGCAGTCAATAATACGCAGTCCCGTTAAGCAAAAAATGGAGCAAGTAAATTGAGATCTAAAGTCTGCAATCAGTTCAATAGATATGCTCAAATGTTTTCGTATTCAAAAAAATAATAATTGAAAGTTACTATAACTTTTTGTAGTCTTCAATAATAATCGCATTTTAAAATATATCCAAGCAAGCCCATAATTAGCATCTCAATGAGTTTATGAGTGACGATTAGAAATGTTACCAACTGCTGCATATTAGACTGCCCCCTTATAAATTATTATTTTACACGCGATGTAATGCATCTCGGACAAAAATCGTAAATTGTTTACAAAGAACGTGCGCAACTCGACCAAAGTTGTGATGAATTGATTTGATTTTCACGCTTCTTTCAATTCATTCTTATTTTCTAAAGAACGCTAGCAATTCATTGATTTAAAACATTTCAATACTGAGCAGGGTGCATCACGGCATCATTAAATTTGCAATCGGACAATGGAGTGGACGGCCAACCAGAGTCTAGGAGGCGATGTGTCTATCATTTATAATTGGTACATTCCACTCCAACAGTTGCAATGAATTTGACATGCCTTTCTCAAAGAAACCATCCTGTGGAAAGATTAACTGAATTGCATATTTTGCTGTTTGTTTTATTGGACTATATTACTGGAAGGAGATTCTATTATCCCCGCAGCTTTTGCGTAAGTTTTTCTGTTAATGGGTCTACTCAACCCTTTTGGGCCCTTTGAACAGCAGTATGTTGAATTTATGACGGTAACAAACCATAATCTTCTGTTACATGAAACCGTATGCAGAGCATGGCCCACGCTAGGATGGTGGCTTCCTACGTACAAAAATACAAACATGTTCTAAAGGACACTTGTAATTTTCGGCCTCAGGGCACCAACAGTTTAATGACTTTTTGGTAGTTGCCTAATAACCTTACGTGAAGGATTAGTGTTAATAGATTTCTTGTAGCAAAGAAATGAAATACTGAAACTGAACACTTTCTGAATTTTTGTGGATGTACACTGAAAATGAAAATTTTGCTTATATTATGGAATCGAAGGTAGGACTAACGAACTTTGTGTTGTTTTCTGCAACGAAACTGATTTGTACTTTTTAAGAAGTTACTTCAGCCACAAGCGCAAGTGTCAAGAGCACAGAGCGTTTGTTGACACAGAAAGTACAATTTGGCATTGTACGAAAACAATTCAAAGAGCTACAAATATGTTGTTACAAATAAAAAAAAAACGTCTCTCTGGTGGTTGTATATATAATTGACAAAAAACTTGGGTAGGGGACGGGTTTTAAGCAGTTTATTCAGCACCAGGGATATTTGATGAAGCTGTTTGTAATCTTTAGTTTGAACTGCCAATGTTTAGACGATATTCCCTCTGCTTACTTCTGATCTATCGGAACATCCCTTCAGAAACGAGCATTAGACTCAAAAAAATTCATAGCCATGGAATAAAGTTCCCGATTGCAGGGACTTATTAAAAACATGCGGATTGCTTTCCGATCAAGAAAATGTTTTCTTCAGCTGCGCAATCCGTACATAAACTAATAATACTGTATGAGTTCAATTCCGTGCATGTGTGCAAGGCAAAATTAAATAGGCCAGTTCACAATTTTCTGCAAACATCAATTTCCTCAACCTGCTCCTTCGTTTTACGAAGACAACCATTCAAAACATGTTGATTGCTATGATCACAAAATCGTCTACTAGCATGTTATGAGACAGGCGTACACGACCAACATTTTAGTTTGTCATTGATCTTTAGATTGGCAATGTGTATTTCTTATTTCATTTACTCTCACGGAAATGTTAGACAAAGCGACTATGACGACAAACGGGATGCTTTGTTTAAAAACAAACAAATCTCGGAAACTTTTTCAAACAGACGTATGTCATTTTGTAAACAAAGAGGGGAAGTAAAATTCAAAAGTAAATTTCTCGAAATTCTCAGTACCCTCACATAAAGTATCATCACAATCATGTAAAGCAATGTTATTCCTTGTGTTGGTGGCCCAAGTTTGCATGAAAGTGCTAAGGGTTTCGAGAGATTTACGTTTGAATCTTACTTCCCCTCTTTGTTTACAAAATGACATATGTCTGTTTGAAAAAGTACCCGAGAAATGTAAGCGACAGCTTCATATTACAATACCGGTGCGCTATATCCATGGTGCAGAAAGAAGAGAGGAAACAAAGGCTCTCTCAAAGGCAACAGTGATGCAATAGCTGCCGCTCAACAGCGAAGCATTATTTATCGCTGAGTGCTATTGGACATCTCCAAAACATTTTTTTTATTGCATATGCATAGTGCCAGATGATGGATATTATAATCATAAGCAACGATCAACCTCAAATAACTGAAAGAAACATGAAATAAATAGTAATTTCAGATCATCTAGATATGAAATAAATTTAACTCAATGTTCAACATCACATTCTGGCAACAAGCTTAGATGAGAGAAGGAGCCGATGAAAACATTCCCTCCGGTGCACGCGAACAAATGCAAAATACACAAAGGCAAAATTTGAGCGAACTTCTTCATCAGGTAGGAAATTGATGGTTTTCTAGATGATGTATTTTAAATCTTCAAAATGACATTAATAAATTTATAATAAATCACGATTTATATGTCGAATCATTAGTTCAATCGATAGAGCTTATGTTCGTATAATTAAAAGTGAAATAATTTGAAAAATGAAGGAGTCTTGGACCTATTTTCTAACAACTGATTAAAACAATCACCCTTGATTAAGCCGTTCCTTACCCTATATCGACTCAAAATGTAATTGAAATAAAAAGCGCAACCACGGAGAGTTGTTCAGCGTTTTTTTTAATGTTTCTGACATTGGGTTCGATTCTGTATATTTTGGAAGAGGTGTTATTGAATCCGTTGTTGATCTCACAAGGCCAAGATGACTCTTGAGAAATTTTTTGATTAATAAGTATGCAGTTTTAACAGTCTACAGCGCTTCAAGATTTATTTTAAGATAAATCAAGGATTCTCGCCCACTCCAGCAGCAATACCAAGATGTTCGAGTTTGATAGAAGAGAAACAGCGATTGGCTGGTCTTCACGAAATTAAATGTGTGCATTATACAAAAAGGTTCAATGATCGCATTTCGCTAGACGATGAGCAATGAATGTTTCGTACCATTTACGAGATATTTGTTCTATGTACAAAATCCGTTTTTACGAAACGGTTAAAAACTAACTTACGAAAATAAATTTTAAGTATATCCTTATTATGTAGCACCATTTGTTCAAGTAATTGTCATTGTCATTAACCATGTCTCCAGCATGGTCAAAATGAATTACTGATCTGAATTCACTTTAGTGCTGAATGAAGTTCCAATATGGAGAGTCGGGGGGGGGGGGTCTGATATCGGAGTGGTGTGGTCTTAATCAGAGACACTTCGTGAAATCCACGGGGAAAACAGAATCTTCTTCCAACGATACGAACCAGAAACTCAAATAAAACAAATCGCAATGCTCATTAAGCTTCCTACTCTATGTAAAGAAGGGCGCATATGGATGTAAATTTGCTTAATGGCTTAATGGAAAAACATATAATTTTTTTTAGATGAAGGCAAAATTGGAACGATTTAGAATTTATCTCTTTCTCGAATTAAAAAATAATAATAAAAATAATGGATCACTTTTTTATAAAACTTTTTTACCATCCGAATAGAGCAGAGAAATGAAAATAATAACGATGCAACACATTCGTTTTATATTAGTAAGCTCAATAATTCATCTTTTTTTCCATTTTTATCGAGATGTTTAGCCTCAGCCTCTCCCATCGTAGTCACTCAAAGACTTTCAGGAATTAACTTGAAGGTGAAGGTGAGATTTTAACTCGTGATTTTAGCCTAAGAAGTATGGATGTTACCCACTACGCCGCGCCCATATTAGATTAATCTTTTTTTTTTTTTTGAGGCGCTGGAAACCTTGGAACTTAAGCACTACCCTAAGTCCTTGCCCCATAAGACTTGAGGTTATAGTGCCATAACTCGCTCTCTGAAAAGAGAAGAACATCTGAGAATTTCACTTACATACAGAGCATTGTTGTGACAATGGAGTACAGACAAATTCACAAATTTGATCAATGCCTAAAATGTCGTTGGGGCCACTAACAAAGTGTGATGGTGGCCGATCGACACTTTCGCGGTGATTCAATTAAAGTGAAAAAACCTGCACAAAATCACTCCTACAAGTTGCCTCCGGTCACCAGTTATTTCTCCAAGGAGTTTCTCAGAGCACATTTTCAAACCCCGGAATGTTCTAGGAAATGGGATGTCCTACTGCCCCAGTTTCTTCAGTTTTTGGTCACCCCCACACAACAAACAGCTATGAAATCGAAATTCAGTGGTTGGCACGTTACTACAAACCGAGAGCAGTAATCTCTACTTGTGCTATGTGAGAGATGTTATCCCGCAGCCTCAGCTCCAAAATCACCTTCATATATTAGTCTGCGAAGCTGAAACTAATTGGGTTTCAAATATATAAAGCATATTTAACTGAATTATACTTGGTTACGTTTATAATCCGCAAAGTATGAATAGGCAGCTATTTCTATAGAATCGAACAGTACCCATCAACATCAAATTTTTGATTCTGCACGTTGACTTATCACAAAACTGATTGAACAAAATACAATTTTCACTTGTTAAAACATGAAAATGTTGCATTAAAAATAAAACGGTACCAAAATTAAGGCAGAAAACTTTTCGCGTTTCGCTTTGAGCATAGCATACTACGATCAATTTTAATATCAAGCTTGTTGTAGCGCACTGAAGACCATATCTGGAAGACAATAATCATATAATGGACGATAGTTGAGAGGATGAAATGTATGCAGTTATCAAGAGATCAGCACCAAACAAGTCACCAAGAAAGGATGGCCTTGCCAGGAAGTTTTACCTGAAAGCGTGGGACATAATGAAGAACGACCCAACAAACATCGGTGTCAAATAACCGCTTGTTCAAATAAATTTGGAGAAGTTATTCAGCTTTCTAGAAAGAAAAGCTGAACAACTTCTCCAAATTTGTTTGAACAAGCGGTTATTCGACACCGATGTTTGTTGGAGAGTTCACACTAGTAATAATCAAAATAAAGGTTGGGCAGGAACGAGATGACCTGCAGGATGGTTTAATCGTGATAGTCAGAAAAAAAAGACGGAAACTTTAGTGTCAGCCCATTGCGGCTAATTACTTTATTGAATGAGCACTACAAAATCTTGAGCAGTGTTTTGAAACAGAGAATTTAAAAATTACAACGACGGTACTGTCAATTCATAAGAAGTGCAGTAACGGTAGTAACACAATATTTGAAGCGGTTTACTGTACGGGATTGTATTACATTTTCTTAATATGAAAGAAATAGTGGAATCGTAATTGCATGTGACCTGAGTAGTGCATTTGGAAGAGTTAGTCATGCTTTCGTTTTGTCCAACATGTGAAGAATGGGCTCCAAAAAACGGTTTGTTAATCTTCTGATACATTTGACTACAAGAACCTATTACCCAGACGCTGTTGAAGTAGAAATAACACTTTCTCAATAAAATCCTTAGGATAATTAAGAGGTCATATTTACTCTCCCATATGCATAAGCTGTCAAACATACCATTGTCTACAAAAAGCTTATACAATCAAAGGAAAATTATAAGAAATATTTTTTACCTACATTTTTACTAGAATAACTAATAGATAACATAATTACGTGGCTTTGTCGCTCAGTGGTTACCTGTTCTGCTAACTGAGCAGAATGTTAGGAGTACAATCCCAGGCCCATTCCCTTATTTGACATTGGTCTCAAGCCTCATACCATCCCCACCAGATTTTAAATTTAAAAAAAAAAACAGCCCACTGTTCTTTCATTGATCACAGTAAGTCCACAGTTAATCTTGATCTTAGAATAACCTACCTTGCTAACACATAACTATTTCATCCCTTGGAAAATGTGGAGACGCAAAGGTCTCTCACAACGGTTGTCAAGCTAATAATTCTCCCCTTCCAAAAATACCGTAAGCATGTAGCAAATACTGGTACTGATCTATTAATAGAATGAATTATTGAACTTGTTCATTGAAGATGGAAACTGTTCCCAAGTTCCGTCTATGTGGCTCGATGTGCTATTACACTAGTCCTGATCACTAACGGAGGCGTAAATTCGAAACGCACGGTATCTTTTTGAAACTAGAGAGAAAGAGGCTAATTGATAGATAACATAGGGGAATTTACTTATCCTTTTGTGTTCGCCATTTGCACAGTGTGTGAATAAAAATTGTTCTATTATAGGCAACGATAACAGCAGCAACTTCAAGCGCTTGTAGTTTATTCCAAGAAACATGTGTCCTAACGCAATCACCTTTTAAAAGGTAACCAAATTAAAGCTAAATAACTAAGCCATCATATGAATACTTTCAATTAATTTGATTAAGTTTTTACAATTGAACAATGCCATATGTGGTGATAATAAGATATGATATGTACTAACCCTCATTGCATCACGGAAACTATGTCCGACTATTACCTAACCATTCCAAACAGCAAAAAAAATGAGCTGATCAATTATTACTGCAACAATCGGCAACTGGCGTTGGAGAACCGCATCTTTACATTGCAAGGCAAGTAAACTTTATGTTTGACTGATTTTGCGCCACATAATGATAAATCCAAAGATGACATTTTCTTTGCACCCGGAATGTAGTCCATCCATCAAAAGTGAAGACTAACTTACATCAACTCTTGAGTCCAATGCTGGTTACAAAAGAAAGAACTGGAAGCACATTTTGATGGCTGTCTTGCGTGATAAGTGTTGTGAAATGCTCCGCTATTCTCAGCAGTAACTTTTGCACTGCACTGGATGTAAAACTTTGACAACTGCACGTTCATTTATAAGTCTGGCTTCGCTAATAGGTTCTGCATTGTAAGGTGTTCTATAAGCGTAATGGATAAGAGATAATATAGAATAAAGAAAACATCATACAACTTGGTTGAGGTGGATTTATGTCGACTTTTCCTGCACCGAGATAAATCAAGTCTCAAAATATTGATGACAAAAAAATATTTAAATACTGAGTAAGCATTGATATATCACTGATGACATTTTTTTATGAATAATTTATGAGTTTATTTTCTTAACATAACAATCATCAGCTCTTTGACGGCAAAGTACGTTTCACACATAATAGAATTAATTAATAGATAACTCATTGAAACCATTCAAAACTCATTCAATTCGTGCATTTTAATTAGCAAACTTGTAGTGTTGATCCCCAGCTCTGAAAAAGGTCCCAAAAACATTCCACAGTCAAAACCTCAAATCTGTGCCCCTCTCATTCGCCTGAAAGGAAGAAGATTCCGAGATTATTCCTTTAATCACTAGCCCGGATGGCAATAAAACTGGAAAAAGGAGCACATCGCATATCTCTTTTCCGTTCCAATGGTTCCAGAAAATCACCACTTAAAACTAATGGATTAAAATAAATCCCCCACTTTTTCGACAATCATCGGGTAGCTTTCTGTTCAAAGGGGCCGTCTCCTGCAGGAGACTATGTGCAGTTGGTAGTTTTCTTCAAAACCAAAACTCTCGGCTCTCTCCCCACTTGAGAGCATTGATGGGATTCTGCAGTTTGTGCTTGAGATAGTCTTCTTCTTTATTTTTACCGGAAGCTGCCGGGAAATGTAGAAATGCTTTACGTCTCTGGCGAGACACAGAACTTTGTAGACATCTTCCGAGCCGATGCGTATGTGAGACATGCCTCCGCGCTGGTGTAGAACAAACCAAGACACATTTATCTTATTGGCATTTTACAAATGGTCCATTGCTCTTTTCGGTCGAGATGCTTTTTTTCCTATCTGTTAAGAGGATAACATAACTCGTTTGGTTTCGGCTGGGGTTTTCCAATGATGTTGTCATTAGTTCAAACATTTAATCAAGTGCGTTTTTATGTTTTATTGAAGGACAATCGAAACTTGCTGTTTCAGAAGCACTGTAATAATATTTAAAAAAGCATGATGGAATCAGAAAGCAAACAAAAAATTAAAATATTTACTGAAAATAAACCTTGAACTTCAGAAACGTTACATTTCGAGATCTTCTTCTTATTTAAGGCCTTTTAAAACCGCTGCAACATCAACTTTTGATATTATGATATAATGAAATCATAATTACCCTGGAACATATAAATGTGGAGCGTTACATCGGCAATTGACAAAGTCCCTTCATCCATCGCTATCAGTTTCGTACCGATTCCTATTCACCATTAATGATAATGATTAGTGTATGAACTACTTTTTTTTAATGATTATTTTGTTTGTATTTAATTTTTAATTATAAGTGTATGTACGGCAATATTTCCGTTCAAAGATTCAAGTCACGTGGTTTATATGCGGAGCAAAGTAAAGGTAATGAATGACGAGAATGAACCAATTATTGAAGTAATAATCAATACTCGCCCTACATTCTTCATTTATTTTTATCACGAAATGTAACGCTGTGCATTTTTTTTAATGTTTAAAATTATTTACATAGCAGGAGCGGCCGTTACAATTATTTATTTTGTTGCATGGAATAAAACATAAGTCTTATTGACTCTAGGCTTGCTCTGTACTTCGTTGAGTAGAATTTATTACCGGGGTTTGTGAAAAGTTAGCGTTCACGTATTTTTTAAAGGGCGATACGGTCAAAATTTGGTCAATATCAACTTGACGTATTTCTTTCAATTTTGCATTTAAAAAACCTGAACACCCCTCATTTTGAAGGTGTGTGTGTGTAGAATGTTGCTCCTATTTTGATTTTGGAATTCACTCTTCAGTTGTCAAAATGCCGTCCAAGCAAGAAGAGCAGCGTATCAAAATTTTGCTCGCGCATCGCGAAAATCCGAGCTACTCGCACGCAAAGTTGGCAAAATCGCTAAAAGTTGCCAAATCAACCGTTACAAATGTAATTAAAGTGTTTGGGGAACGTTTGTCGACAGCCAGGAAGTCTGGATCGGGGGGAAATCGAAAACCGGAAGCCGCTGAGACGACAAAGAGAGTTGCCGGTAGTTTCAAGCGAAACCCTAACCTATCTCTCCGAGATGCCGCAAATAAGCTGGGTGTATCGTCTACAACCGTGCATCGAGCCAAAAAACGAGCCGGACTATCGACTTACAAGAAGGTAGTGACTCCAAATCGCGATGATAAAAAAAATACGACGGCCAAAGCGCGATCCCGGAGGCTGTACACGACGATGCTGACGAAGTTTGACTGCGTGGTAATGGACGACGAAACCTACGTCAAAGCCGACCTCCGGGACAGGAGTTTTATACGGCAAAAGGAAGGGGAAAGGTAGCAGATATTTTCAAGCACACGAAACTGTCAAAGTTCGCAAAGAAATATCTGGTTTGGCAAGCCATCTGTACCTGTGGCTTGAAAAGCAGCATTTTCATAGCTTCCGGGACTGTCAACCAAGAAATTTACGTGAAAGAGTGTTTGAATAAACGTCTGCTGCCTTTCCTGAAGAAACACGGTTGTTCCGTACTGTTTTGGCCGGATTTGGCATCTTGTCATTACGGTAAAAAGGCAATGGAGTGGTACGCCGCCAACAACGTGCAGGTGGTTCCCAAGGACAAGAACCCTCCCAACACGCCAGAGCTCCGCCCAATTGAGAAATACTGGGCTATTGTCAAGCGGAACCTAAAGAAGACCAAAAAAACTGCTAAGGACGAGCAGCAGTTCAAGGCAAACTGGCTTTCTGCGGCGAAGAAGGTGGACAAGGTGGCTGTACAAAATCTGATGGCAGGGGTCAAGCGTAAGGCCCGGCAATTCGGATTTGGAAAAGCGGAAGCCTAACTGAATATTTTTCCTGAATTTTATACTAATTGAACTTGAAAAAGAAATTTAATTTGATTTTTTAAATAAACGATTTCACCGATTTACACGCGTTTTCCCTTGACCAAATTTTGACCGTATCACCCTTTATCGTCCTGTACGATGCAACCTGTATGTTTGGTTAACAACGAATCATATAGCTTTCGGGCCCGACTTTTCATCTCGTCGTGGTTTCTTCTGGGCTTTTAATGACCTCTGTCCACATTCCACTTTATTGTCCTGCAAAGTTGATCCACTTTTTTAGCAACATCTCTGACCAACATGTTGGGATTCTTCTTGTATACTTTCACCACTTGTTTCTCACGTTGTCTGTTGCGAGTTCCCTTTTTCGACTGCTTGGTTAGCTTCCTCTGAACCGTTTTGGTTTGTAGCAACTTGCTGATGACAAATGACACCGTTGGTTGCGTCACACCGAACAAATTCGCGATTTTTTTTTTTTGTGTACGATTAGGATTTTCTAGCACATGTCAAAAATCACATTTGGCAGCTTCTGTTGTCGAGACGCCTTTTTCAAAACTTCAATTCAAAAGTAAACAATATGCACGACGACGCGAAGGTGAAAGGATCCACTGACAGCTAACGCATACACTGAAAGAAATTCTTTAAAAATAATAGCGAGATTCACGAGTTCATCTGTTCAAAGTTGAATCGAGATGCTTACCATGAATTCAGGAATTTCATCAGTCAATTTAATGGGACTTGGCAAAGTAATCGAATAAGGCACATTTGTAGCATAAGGTTCTAGAGAGGCCTAGAACAACGAGCATCGTGTAACGGAAACCAACCACATACATTTGTAATTGGGATGCTTAAAATTTCAACTCATTTGATCCACAGGAAAATCCTCCATGAATGGCCCAAATTGGTATGGGAAATTACCATCAATTGTATGCAGAAAAGTGTCAGTTTCACATTTTTTTTACCTTGGAGGCACTGCAATCAGTGAATTGCTTTCATGAACAATATATTGCACCTTCTTGTAAATAGAAAGCGTTTCTCGAAAATCAATGTTTCTAATGCATACTCTTGTTGAAAAAATTGATTGTGTTTTTGATGCGTTTCTTGACAGGACTTGAAAAAAATGTAAAAAAAAAAGAAAACTGTGTTCACAATTTGTAACTGTTGATATAATATTCAATGTTATTAACAGAACGATTTATGTATGAAGTCCTTTGGAAAAATTTCTCAGCTTTCAAATCAAATTAAGTGAAAAACCAATAGTGAAATTTAGGTTTTATCGACGTTTTATAACATGCTCTTTATATCTGAATAGTCTTCAAAACCTTCATAAACCCACAATTTTAACTAGGTTTCCCTTTGAGGTGGAGGTCGTTTAGGAAAATCATACCAGATCACAAAACAAAAGGCTCTAACACTGGATAGTAAAGGGTGTACGAAATCAAATTAAATCATAGTCAAATTAATGCAACTTATTACCCATTGGGTGTTTTCTATTGGAATTTTGGCAAACATTAGTTCAATGTATATTGTTTACACTGTATAAGTAACATGATTACATGTGCAGTCGTTGCGAAGATGAAGTCGGAAAAAATCCAGCGGCGCAAAAACAAATTTCGCTCGTATGTACCACGAAAATCCAGAACTCTCTCATCGATCCATCAGCAGGAAGCTGGGAAGGGTACAATTTACGGCACTTATAGTTTTCAATCGGTTTGACCATCGATCGGCAGAAAAAGTGTGGCCAAAATGGATCTCCGTATAGCGTAAAGTATCACAGCCGGGGAATGAAAGTTTTCTAGAGGAATCCAAACAATTCAGTTCGCGATGTTTTGAAATAACTGCATTTAAGCCATACCATCTAGCAAGATACAAAAAAATGTGAAGGACTACACACGTACAAAGTCCAAAAGGCATCGAATCACAAAAAACGTCAGACAAAGGGGAAATGACGTGAACGGAAGCTCAACACCCAGCTGTTGACCAAACCGTATTGTTCCGTTATGGATGACGAGACTTAGCAGACGTCCGACATCTTCCGGGGCTCCTGAACTTTACTGCTCATCATCAGTTCGATGTTTTTGAGGTGTTGAAGTTTGCCAAAAAAAAACATGATTTGGTAAGCAATTTGCTCGTGTGTAAAGCGGAGCACCCCATTCGTGACAACCGGGACGGTCGATGGGCATGTATACCTGAAGGAATTCCTCTAATAGTGTCTAACGTTTGCATTAAAAAAATGGACTCTTTTCAAATAAAAAAGCAAAGACAGATAATCGCTTTCGACTAATTTCCCATGGAAGGTAATTATTTGAGGTTACTTGCAAAAAAGTTCTACGCCCTTGCGAGCGGCCGTCCGGCAGCTAACCGGAACATTCGCCATAGCGAACGAAAACACGCGTGCAGGCATGTTTTTGAGTTCTTTCTTCGTTTTATTTTTCAATTCCTCCTCAGTTTTCACGACAAAATTGTTGGCGTAGATCTTACGCTTCAGGTTGGCCCAGAAATTCTCGATGGGACATAGCCGGAGGACGTTGGACGGGTTCGCCGACGTTGGTACCACATCGATATTCAGCCGCTCCATCTCCTCAACGATCGCTTCGAGTAGTGGACCGACGCCAGATCCGTCTTCGTCTTTGCCGTTATGGTATTTCTTGATGAACGACGCAACTTTCGGCAGGCATTTCGTACTATAAATTTCCCCGTTCACGACCAGTCCGGAGCGAAAGAAGAGCGGTTTTGACATCCCCTTCTTGCTGATTGTCAGCCACAGCAGCACCTTCTTGAGGAACTTGGTGTGTGAAATGAACTTCACCTTGGAGCTCACTTCCTTCGTGGGGGAAGTAAAATAGGAAGTGCCCTGCCAGTCGCTGCCATCCAGTGTGAGATAGGTCTCGTCGTTCATCACCACCGCCACGTCGCGATTCGCCGGGAAAATCGAGTTGACCATCTTATTCAGCCGCTGCCGCTGCGTCATTGCCTGCAACTCCGAAACCAGTGGACGCGACTTCCGCATCCTGACATGTATGTTCATGTTCGTCAGGTACTTTTTCACTGTTTGGCCGGTTGAACCGACCTCCCAGCCAAGCGCACGCAGCGATGTAGCCACTTTTCCCTCGGTCTTCCTCTTCAGCATCCTTTGGAGCTTCTTGTCGTTCAGGGTCGTCGGTCGTCCCGAACCGGGATTTTTTTCGATGCTCTGTTTGTTGTGTGATTGTTGTTGACGCGGCGGGGTGCCGTTCTTTGAACGCGCACACTTCTGAACGGAGTTGCTTCACTGTTTTTGCCATCACGGTTAGAGTTCAACTGATAGAGCTGTCAAATTTAGTCTGCTGACTCATGGGTTACTATGATTGATGCTGCATGGGTAGTGATGTCAGTGCGGGTGAAGGCAAACCCATGAAAAATCGGCAATTTTTGTTCTTATTTTTTTAAATGCTAACGTTAGCAGAAGATGTTAAAATTTGCAAAAAAAAAAACATGATTTGGCAAGCACTTTGCTCGTGTGTAAGGCGGAGCACGCCATTTGTGACAACAGGGACGGTCAATGGAGAGGTATACCTAGAATAATTCTTCCAAAAGCGTCTACTTCCACTTCTGAGGTGACACGATTTAGCCTCATGTCATTACTCGAAAGATGCTCTGGAAATGTACAAGGCTAAGGAGGTCAATTTTTTACGGAAGCATCTCAATCCCCCGAACGCACCGGAACTGCAGCCAATTGAGAATTATTAATAATGAAGCAGGCGCTTAGAAAAAATCTTAAGAAAGTGAATTCGAAAGAAGATATGAAGAAAAAATGTATTCCGAAACAAAACAAAACTGGTCCAAATGTTGTACAAGATCTTATCTGCGTAGTGTTCAAAGAAAGTTTCGTGCATTTGGGTATGGAAATGAAATTTAATAAAACGTTAAAAGAAAAGTTAAATAATATGTTTTTTTTTATTCTCTGAAAGTTTGACCGGAGGAATGGGTGAGTTTTGCCGAATCTTTTCTTGTAATTTGTTTCCGTACACCCTTTTTTTTTGGGGCGTAGAACCACTGCGTCCACTGAGTTGTACTTTTGTGGTATAAACAAGAAATATTCATCATATATAGCTTTTGTAATTGAATAAAAAAGATTTTGACAAACAACTTCATTAAATATTGAAACAGATAAACGAACGATGGTATAAACGGGAGCTTTTCAACTGCCATGTAAAAAAAAACTATAATAGGGAGCCCAATGGGGTTGTTCGCAAAGTTGACGTAGGACTACGTAGCAATGTGTAATGAATTTTATTATTATTATTTTTAGATTATTATTATTTTTGCCTGTATTAGAATAGAGGCTGCATTGATCGATTGGATCAAGAAACCTTGCCGAAAATCAGTGTATAACACACGACCGGTTTATGTAGACAAAGTTAAAACGTTTGATGCATTGTCTGCTTCAACATGATAGATTACTTTCACTTTTTTTAAAAACACTATTTAAAAAAAAACTTTTTGAGCGTATTAGTAGAACTATTGTGATTGGGAAACTAGGAGAATTCAAAATTAACACTTCATATGATCACTTTAACAAAAATAAAAATAAAATATTGAAGCACTTTTTCAAAATTATCACTAGTAAACGAGAGCAAATTGCTTTAAATTCCACTATAGGAAGCTTCTCTTTTGACAGATAGGCCTATTTCGTTTACAGACTTCTTCAGTGTCGAGTGCTCGACTTGAAGGGAACATCAAAGAAGGTCTAGTATTTATAGTAGGTTTGTTGATACCTGAATGTATGAGGTAGAGTGTGTGAGGGAGTGTGTGTTTATGTGTGCACCTCAAAGGTTTTTTGGGACCTCAAAGGTTGTTTGTTGAAATGAAAGGATATTAATTCTTACTTCGTTAGAAGGTAGTCAAATTGGCGTTGTGTTGTTATTGTGATGTTGGTAGAAATTTAAACAGCCACGACTATCCGTTTCCTTGATCTTTGTTAAGCAATTTTTTTGAATTTTGTTTGTGGATTGCTATGCTTTCCGCTACATTTAGTTTCCAAGGGTTTGTGATATGCCTTAAAATTTGTATGTTATGTTGTAGTTTAAAAAATGTTCTTCGTTGAATATATGTTCAGTTACTTTTGATTTAAAATGGTGTATGATCCCATTTTCAGTGTCTTTGTTTGCTTTAGTGACTTCTGCAATATGTTCTTTGAAACGAATATTGAGATTACGTTTAGTTTGTCCAATGTAAACTTTTCCGCAATGGTCACAAGTTATTTTGTAGACCCCGGATTTGCTAAGACTCTCATTGGGGTCTTTAGCAGAACCTAAGAGAGTTTTAAGCTGATTATTTTTACTAGTAAAAACTATTTCAAAACCAAAGTTCCGTAGGATTGGTCGTAATTGTGTAGTGTGGCTATCGTGTGTCATTACTATTCTTTTAAGTTGGGGTTGTGTTTCTGTTAGTGTGGTGAGGGATTCTTTGTATTGTTTTTGTGTTTTTTTGTTGATTACGTTTTGTATTAGTCTTTGGGAGTAACCATTTAAGTGTGCTGTGTCAAAAATGGTAGATTAGTTTCGTTTGTTTTGTAGATCAACATTGAAACGTAGGTGCTGTTCTAATGGGACGTTGGATCGGCATAGATAAGAAAGTAAGTTAGAAAATTTGCTCTTCACAAATCTTTTGGCGATGCCAGACTGCATTTAAATGTTGGTATGATGAAAGAGCAACGGCTGCGCTGGCAGTGGTGATTGTGTTGATATGATCGACTAACTTGAGACCATTATCCTTATTGCGTTAAAGATTGTTAAAAGTCTGTTTGGGAATTCAAAGTCAATTATTAATGATATTCTTAAACATTGACTTGACAGTTCCAACTGATTGAAGCAACAATCTTAAAAAGCTATCGAGAAATGATGAAGTCATAAGCGTTCATAATGTTTCAAATATTCGTGATGGTCGCTATTTTTCAAATTTTCATTTGACCTCTACCCTAGCCGATGGACGTAGTCTAGGTCAAAATAGCGTGGGTGTTCGTAGACCAGCATTAGAAAGTAATTATGTGAAAAAATTCTATTGCACAATCGTAACGCATTTGGTGGCTCTGAAAAAGGCCGTGTGGTTTGAATGATTATACGGACACGGTCGCATTTGCTACGATGGTTGAGAGGGTCCTGATCTTTACGGCATGAAAGAGTTGGACTTTAAACTCATGCTATTATTTTAAATAGCTTGAAGATTCATTCGCTCAGATTGCTGCTCTGATACTTTGCAGCCATATTCTGCGACATTTCACTTTCTTTTTCAAACACTTTCTCAAAAATATGTTATGCCTATTGCAAGGTAGGGACTCTATCCAACGCACTTAAACGCACTTTCAAGCACTGATTGGATTTGAAGAGAACATTACCAACATTGAACAACTTGTTGTAATAAAATTATGTCTGTAATAGGGAAATCATAACATGCCAGCAACCAGCGGGCTGCGATTGCAAAATAAACTTAAAACGACCCTGAGTTATGTTCTATACCGAAATATGATTTTAAGAAATATTGGGTATTTATCGAACAGAAATTGGGCAAAATTCAGGATCGGCCAGGATTTACGAATTAGGTAGGTGTCATGCGGATACAATTATCAAACTCTTATAAAAATTCAGTAAAACCCTCTTTCAAAATCAGAATAGTAGTCCTGAAGAGATCTTATTGTGTGAAATACATCATATAATAGTTATTGCCATTCTGTCGAGATTTGGGAACCAGGGCGCTAAACACAGATGGTTCTACCCCGAAAAATGCCGTTCTGCCTGTATAGACATAGTGATTGCGGATTTTTAACAATCAACGCTGCATCTTATCTACATCATCTACATATATATCGATATCATCTTCAAACATATCAATATCGTCATCAAATACATTTATATCATCTACATATATATCGAGACAATCTACAGATATATCAATATCATAACCAGATACAGCAATATATTTATCTAGATCATCTACATATGTTTCGAAATCATCTACATATATATCTATACATATACATGTACATCACATCGTGATATTACTACCAACTGGATCATACATGTTTCCTTCCAAATTTGATAAATTTGCCACAAGTTTGGCATAGCACACGACTGCATAAAAAATGGCTGTCTAGCCAGCCACTCGCTAGCGACAGCCGATTAGCCATCATTCTGGGCTGGTTGCTCGCTCGCGTACCCTCCTGCAGGGTGCTTGCAATCGCCAGCTGCCGGAGCAGTACTGGCCCATTGCCGCTCTGCACAGCTCCATGGCTACCGAGCGAATGAAGAAAATTTGAAGGTGTCCCCCTTTTATATCGTGCACTGCTGCATGTGAGACGTTCCTTACTTAAATTTGAAGTCTGTGATAGGAAAGTACTGTGCATTTAGTAAATTTACTCTGAAAAATCGGCATTATAAAACATTACCTTATATTTGCGTTCATTTCAATAGTTGAGTGTTGAAAATCAATAGTTTAAAATATTGAAATCGAAGCGTAGAAAATGTCCCGATCGATTGGTGCAAACATTTTGGAAATCAATCGTGGAATGACTCAGTTATTAACGTTCAAAACCTATATATTTTTCGTGACGCTCCAAATTTTTGCAATTCGAATATGTACCCAGTATTGAAAACACAGACGTAGTCGTACGTCAAAAATAAATTCATTATTTAAATTCAGAAGCACAAAATTAAAAAAAAAAAAGAAAAATATTTCCAATTTTTTTTCCCTGAATTTTTATGTGAAAAATAGGGGGAAATTTGAAAGGAAAATTTGTTTGGTTTTTATTTTCAAAGAGCAACAAACCCTGGGCCCAACAATACAGACTAATCCTGTTCGAATTGTTAATTGGTGAGCAAAACTAGTTCGTTATTGATGTATTTAGTTAAATCGACACAAAACTGTAGAATACAGAAGTTTCAAATCCTCAAATTGCGTTAAATTCATGATTTAACGTTGCAAAACTGATCGAAATGAGCTCTCTAGTCCACACTCTAGAGCACTCTCAACAGCTGCGGAGGTGTTTTCCCCCGACAAGAGGCGGTTCCGTTCCCAGCGGAAGTAATTTTAACTTGACTTTGTTCCGGCTGCTACCGCTCTATTGCCGTCTCTAAAAGTGTTCACATTTTCTCTCATTTTGTCATTTTCTTGCTTCCGAGCTATTTTCCATTGCATGGTTTGGTACTGAAATGGAGAATGCGGAGCATCGTGAAACAAAATTTTAGCCCAAAGCCCGGGTTGGCTCCGACTGAGAGGAAACATATACCATATTCCGGTAGGACCGTTTGCCGACCGACCATGCGAATGGCGGCGGAGTGCTTAATGTATATTTATATGAATGATATACTTCCGATTCCAATTTTAGTCATTATGTTTTGCGCGGGTTGTTTATTCATTTCGGACGACTGCGGCTCGAGGCATTTGAATTTGGTTTGAAATGACGTCCTGGCCATGGAGCTAGGACGGTATTGTTATGAGTTTTTTTTTCTCAATGAATTGATAGTTTAGAAAACGGTTTGATTTATGAACTTCTGAATTTAAAGTTGACTTCTTCTTGGCAATTGATATGAAATATAAATTCGAATGTTCCACGTTTTAATACAACACAACAAATAATAACGTCATTTCAGTACATATTCCACACACGAATGTACCTTGTCAGATAAAATATGTTATTGGTACATAATTTTCGACCATTCCAGACGAAGATGGCACTCTCCGATCAAGACTACCTCTCGTTCGGAGCTGGTCGAGGTCAGGTCATATATTTTAAAACTAGGCAATTGATCAAACTCGTCCATCCCCATGTAACGTGTTTTCATGGAAAAAGAGCTCCGTAATGTCCATGTAGCTGCCTTTTGTTTTCACCATCGAAGTCGGTAGTACAGAATAAAACGAAAAAGAAAAAAAAAAGAAAATTATACATACCATATGAGGAGCAACCCACTTGAGTAACGGGAAATTCTGACTATGCTCACATACCTAGGAAACGATAGGCACAGAACAATCTGATCAGAGAGGGTTAATAGAGTTATGACGATGGAAGAAATTTATATCCTGAACCATTGGCCATTTCGTAACATTCGTTCGGAGAAGTGGGTGGACACTTGATGCTCAGCTTGCGATTGGGGATTCTTTTTTTTTTCATCTCACCAACGACAGAAACGACGACCGAAGCCATGCAGTGGAACATTTCTCCGATCCGGAAGCTGGCTAGGCTTTAGTGGAATTTGAACCAAACACGTCACAGATGTGTTCTCCCACCATTTGCCTGATTGTGTCATTGTTCATTGATGCTGGCAGCCAGTTCTGGCAAACGTGCCATCCGTGTATTACTAGACCTGGCGGACTGGGGAAGTGACCGGCCTGCAGCAGAATAATCAATGAAACAACTAATCTTCTCGCTGGGCGTCGTGGAAACCATCAAGAGACGATCGATATTGCGAAGGTGTGGTCGTTGAATGAAATATTTACTGCAATAAGATGGATTTTATGGCTCTTTGGCTGGATACTGGGAGAAGATATTGCCTCAGCAATTTACCTTTAAGCATCATAATGGCTGATTTATGAAGCACTGTTATGATGGCTCGGTTTCAGGAGGTAAAATATAACTTTGCAGGAGTAAGTTGTTCAGAAGCCAATGTGTGTAAGGAAGAAGCTGAACCATCATTAATAAATATGATCAGAAGAGATGAAGTTTTACTAAATAATGCCATTTTAACCCACAATGGGAAAGAAATTCTAGGAACAATAAGACTCGCTTTTGCTTTCGGTAGGGTTAAATAAGGTAGCCCTCAAATTCAAAACATGCAGTATGAATAATGATATTGAAGCTCATCAAAATAATACGATAAACGAGGCAAACACCAAGGATAAGACCGTTTAAGGTATGTGGACAGCAAAATCTAGCCAAAGAAAAATCTGCAGAGTGACATTATTTCTATTTATTTCTTAGTCAGAATAAAAAGCATCGTAACAAAGGGTTAATGTATAACTTATTTATATTAAAATATTATCATTTGGACTTGTTATATCCGCATGCTGTAACTTTACATTTGGTACCATCCACGGCTCGAAAAAGTACTGTGAATTTCTGTTCAATATCATGCACATAAATGGAGCGTCGCAAAACTTACAAATTAACATTATAAATCGTGTAAATTTTTGGGACATTTCATTCATTGCGGATAATGTTGTATATAAAAGCTCGTCTTTATTGCAACTATTTCACGCAAGTAGCTGCTTCTTGTGGAAGGAAATACGATTTTACATGCTCGGATATTTACATCATAATGAAAATTCAGATTTTTTTTCTGTGTCCATTAAGTTCTGCACAGTGTTCTCAGTCTCCTTTCTGGAAGCATTTTCTTTTTTTTTTAGCAAAATCTCTCTCATTATTTGCCTCTCTTTTCAATTTTCCAAGGTTTAGCCACCATTGTGAAAATGGTCCAATATCTTTCAATTTGATGAAGTTCTGAGGTGTTTGGAGGATTACAGTCCTTTGGTACAATGTTGACGTTGTTTCATGCATACCACTCCTGGGCTGCTTTACCATAATGGCAAGACGCCAAATCAGGCCAAAACAACACAGAACTCGTGTGCTTTTGGGATGAATGGTAGTAGCCGCTTTTGCAGACACGCGTTGACGTTAACTTGTTGGTCAATCGTACCTGTAGTAATGAAGATTTTGCTCTTCAAACCACAATTACAAATAGCCTGCCAAGGTGATAAAACTCATACATCAACGATAATTTTTAATACGAGTTTGAGAAATCGTTGGATTAAATCCGGGTCAACATATAGCTATATATTGGTAAGTATATTCTGGACCTATAGCTATTTTATTTTCAAAAGTCACGCATTTTGATGGTGCGTTTCGGGACAAATTGTCCCGAATGCATTACAAGTTTGAACGGAACGTAGGAAAACTCATTGCCAAAATCGTTTGCGTGTTTCAAACAAATTCAATAACGTACCGCTTTTTACACAAAGCATTGTACACCATCCATCGTAACTTTGATCAATCTTGCCAATTTCCCAGAAGAAGCGTTCTCGTCCATAATCTTTCAAATTATTTATTTTTTTGGTTTAAGGCTACACATATAACACCGAAACATCCATTTCACGACACAAAACTCCATTCGTGGCTACATCTCTCCTTACTCGGCTGCGCCCTACTCTTGCCAGATCGTTGAGTACCTGGTCTGCACATCTAGCCCTCGCTGCGCTCCACGCCTTCTTGTACCAGCCGGATTTGAAGCGAACACCATCTTTGCAGGGTTGTTATCCGGCATTCTTGCAACATGCCCTGCCCAGCGTATTCTTCCTGATTTTGCCGCCTTCAGAATACTTTGTTCGCCATAGAAATGAGTGAGCTCTCGATTTATTCTTCACCATTTTGCTGCACGCATCTCAAGCACGCGTCGTTCGAATACACCAAGTGCTTGCTAGTCTTCTTTGAGCATGATCTCATATGTCTAATATGAAGTCTCATATCCGTATAGAACCAGCTTAAAGGGTGTATTCGATAAAAATGGCACACACATATATACTCATCAAAATTAAACTGATTATCGGATTTTCTTGAAATTTTCAGGGAATGAAGAACTACTAATGAGTTTTGATTTACAACATTTGTTTTATTCAATTTCGTCTCCCATCCCGAATGCCCGCACCTTCCTTTTCACTCCACCCATCAAATTTTGTACAACCGATTTTCCCAGTGTTTTTGTTGTTTTTACCCAAATTTTCTTCAATTCTAGCTCTGTTTTTATAGTTTTGGGATGTTTGCAAAGTTCCGTTTTCATAATTGCCCAGAATTTTTCAATTGGACGAAGTTCCGGTGAATTTGGTGGGTTCATATCCTTTGGCACAAAATTGACTCCGTTGGCTCGGTACCACTCCAATACGTTTCGAGCGTAGTGGCAGGATGCTAGATCAGGCCAAAACAGAGTTGATCTATTGTGTTTCTTAATGAATGGCAAGAGACGCTTCTTAAGGCACTCTTCCGTGTAAATCGCACCGTTTATTGTTCCGGAAGTGATGAAGGGAGCACTTATTTCACCACATCCGCAAATCGCCTGCCAGATTAGAAACTTCTTTGCAAATTTCGATAGTTTCTTCTTTCGAACATCCTCCGGAACATCGAACTTCGACTTGGCAACGAAATATTCTTGCCCAGGAAGTTGACGGAAGTCGGCCTTGACGTATGTTTCGTCATCCATCACGATGCAACCGGATTTGGTGAGCAGCTTCGTGTTAAGTTTCCGGGCGCGGGTTTTCGCAGTGATGTTTTGTTTTTCATTCCGGTTTGGGGCTTTTTGCACTTTGTAAACATGTAACCCAGCGCGCTTCATGGTTTTCTGCACAAAACCGACTGACACCTTAGACTTTTTAGCGACATCTCGAATTGACATGTTTGGACGGTTCTTGAATTGTTGTACGACTTTCCTGGCCATTTTACTGTCCATTGGACCACTTTTACGACCACTCCCTTCCTTCCTTTGGACACTCAGACGCTCCTTGAAGGTTCTTATTACACGAGACACAGTTGTATTTGCAATTCCAAGCCTTTTAGCAGTCCACCGGTGGGACGCCCCTGGATTTTGATTGTGAGTGCACAAAATTTTCTCACGGACAATTTCTTGTTTCGACGACATGACTGGAACTACTGAATGTATAACTATGAAACTTGGCAGATGTAAATAATACACTATGGATAAGATCTACTCAAATTTCTAGGTTTTTTACTCATACGATTCAAAAGTTACAGAAGATTTTCTGTGTGCCATTTTTATTGAATACACCCTTTATAAGCGTTTTGTACATGGTACATCTGGTGCGGGGTTAATCTGACCGCTGTGTGTTTTGGAGCCCATAATAAGCAAGATTTCCACTGATGATGCACCTTTGTGCATAAACGTTGTTGTCAGCCGTTAGCAAGGATCTAAGGTAGACGAATTCACCCACCGCCTTGAAAGTATCCCCGTCCATCGTAACACCGCTACCTAGGCGCGCCCTGTCGCCGCCTAATAGCATGTACTTACAGGTGGATTTACAGTTTTGCCACCTTTCCGAATGTTCGGCCGACAATGTCCATAGCATCCGTGAAGCAAACAAATTGGCTGGATCTCGTGAAAATCGTACCCCGGCTGTTAAACATGGCACGTCGCATTACACCTTCTAGGGCGATATTGAACATACAGTACTGGCAGAAATAAAGTGCTCACGTTGGTTTATGTTTATTTTCTCAATACAACTTTTTGATTTGCAGCGATTCAGTGGTAACATATTGGGTCAAAATGAATGACTTCAATTCTTCTTTCGAAATGAGAAACAACAAACGAAAAATTATTCATGTAAATTTATTAACAAAACAATAAACAAAACAACTTTTTAATTCAGTGGCAAAAATAAAGTGCTCATCCGTGATATGTTTACTTCAAAACCAAGAACATTGCATTTAATATTTCGTGTGACTTCCTTTAGCTTTGATGACTGCTTGAAGACGTCGAGGCATGCTTTCAACTAGGTTTTTCAGATGGTTCTCGTCGATTCTTTGCCAGGCGCACTCGAGGGCTTCGAAGAGCTTTTTTTTGTTTGTTACCTCTCCTTTGTCAACTTGCTGATCGAGAATTGACCATAGATTTTCAATTGGGTTCAAGTCTGGTGTGTGCTTAGGATCATTATCTTGTTGAAAGATAAACTTGTCTTCCAGTCCAACTTTCAACAAAGACTCCTCCAAATTTTCATTAATAATGTCTATGTACCTATCAGCCGTCATTATACCATCGATTTGAGTCATATTACCAGTTCCAGACCAAGCAAAACACCCCCACACCATTATGCTTCCTCCTCCATATTTTACGGTTTTTTGCACATTCCGGTCCAAAAGTCGTTCGCCAGGTTTAACCCACACTTTAGAACGCCCTTGCATTCCAAATAGATCAAACTTGCTCTCATCAGACCATAAAACTTGTTTCCAGAACGCAACTGGTTTCTCGAACTCTAGCCGTTTAACTCTATTTCTCTTTTGAATCAATGGGCGACGTACTGCCAATTTGCTCCTTAAACCTGCATCCTGAAGCCTGGAGTGCACAGTGCATTCTGAAATACTCAGCTGCAGATTTTCCTTTATCACTCGGCTCGTAACTGTTGGATTTTTCCTGGTTTCACGAATAATTCTGGTGTCTTCACGCGGAGTCGTGAGTCGCTTCCGCCCGCGTCCATGTCTATCAGCTACTGATCCGGTTTCCTGAAACTTTTTCCAAACTTTGCGAACACCAGAATGACTCACTCCATATCTGACGGCAGTTTTACGCATAGATATTTGCTGTTGACAGTCCCTCACAATTAATTTTCGTACGGATAGGTTAATTTGTTTCGAATCCATTTTCAACATTCAAACGAAATCCGAACCGGCGCGAACAGAACCAAAACAAACAGTGCTCGACACCTTCTGATAGGCTGAATGTGCTGTGACAGTTTGGTAGGCAATGCCATGCAAGATGCACTCAAGAAAATTATATGTCGGTTTTGAGCACTTTTTTCTGCCAGGCGGAAAAACATTCACATGCATATGATACATCAGAAACTAAGCTATACAAACTTAATCATGATTTTGAATAAACAGAATGATAATGCTATACAAAACCTGCATTTTGGTCGAACAGACTTTATATATTTGCATCAATACAAAATTGGTATAATAATGGCAATCATTTTTTAGCTGGTGAGCACTTTTTTTCTGCCAGTACTGTATGACAGGAAAGTCCATCACCTTGTCGAGGTCCCCGGCGAGATTCAAACGAACTGGATTGATTCTTGATTCTTGCAGCAATGACCAAGTTCTTCGTATTTTTTTATGCATTAATAATTACTTCGAATTTTAAGCATCGACCGAATTCTAGATCCATAGACCCACATTAGAGCACCTTCCCCTACATTGTCTATGTCTCGATTAAATTTGAGAGGAGTTTCTTATACAGGGTGCAGCAGAAAATAATGCGAAATTGTTCAAACTTGAGTATTGGGTTAATTCGTGTAGCTAGTGACTAATTTCTGTCGAAAGTGTATTTGTTTATGTTTACTTTCAAGTGCTGCATCCAAACATTCTATTTGTTTTATTGCAAGTTGGTCAAAATGTTCGCGAAAGAAGTGATCACCAGTTTGTTGCTCAACCAGAAGAAGCCGAAAGAGATTTCCAAGGTGGTAGGGTGCCATTTGGCAACAGTTTACCGCATAAAAAAGTCCCTGCAGGATGGTCCTAAGCAGCGGAAGCCAGGAAGCTCGTTCCAAGAGATTGCTTTCCTTGTTGAAGAAGGAAAAAATGATAATACTGTTCTCCGACAGAAAGCTTTTCAGCATCGATGCTGTGGCCAACAGCCGCACGGACAGGTTCATTTCACAGCAGAAAATGGAGAACGTTCCGGAAAAAGTGAAATTCAAATTTCAAACCAAACATCCGGCTGGTACCATGATGTTTGGCTTGGTGGCGTCCAACGGTTTGAAAATGCCGCCTGTTTTCATTGATGCTGGAGTTAAAATCAATACCGAAGTGTATATCGGTATTTTAAAGGACCAAGTGCTTCCCTGGGTGAAGGCCAACTTCTCCGAGGACCAAAACGTTGTCCTACAGCAGGATGGAGCGCCGTGTCACACGTCCAATCGAACCCAACAATGGTTGAACGATAACATGAAGTTTTGGCCGAAGGATTTGTGGCCCCCTAGCAGTCCAGATCTTAATCCGTTGGATTATTCGATTTGGGCATATGTTGAAGCATGAGCCTGCAAAACATCACACCCTAGTGTGAAAACCCTGAAGTCAACCATAACACGCACATGGCAGTCAATGTCGGAGGACTACGTCCGAAAGGCATTCTCTGGCTTCCGGCGTCGGCTCGAGGATGTTATTAATAAAAATGGAGGACACATTTAATAAATTTGTTTAAAAGGACTTTATGAAGATAACTGCACTCGAAAATAATGATATTATTGCTTGAATTAGTTGAAAATGGGATTTGAAAGAAATAGAACCAATTTTCGGATTATTTTCTGCCGCACCCTGTACGAAAAAAATGTTTTCAAATCTATTGATTGATAATTTTCTAGTTGTTTGATGGACTCTGGAAATGGTAATTAAATAACAAATCTGTCATCCTAGTCGACGAATTTATAGGTTACTCAGAAATGGTTATCATTTTGTTGTTGAACGCATTCAAAGTTGGTCTGAAACATTGCAGGTAAACTATAAGACACTTTCAGCTGACCTTTTTAAGGATTTGAAAAAATAACTCGGCACAAATCACTAAGTCCACATACATAGGTTAAATGAGGTTTGTTGAATATCATTTTCTTTAACGTGATGACAGGCTTTTAAAATAATATGGAAAAGGGTGCTTTCTCCACTACACGTTACTGCAGTTTCTGACAAAACCTGCCAAAACAAAAGCAAGTCTTCCGTGATCCAAAGCTTGCTCCCACTACTTTTGCATTTCTCCATTGAGACACATGATGAGAAGCTTTACTACGATTAAACTGGGTTCTTCCATCAACTGTTTGCTCATTCAATCGTAATCCTTCCTCCACTTGTCATAGCAGATATTGATTAGGGTTTCAGCTCTTTTTAGCGATGCATAAGAATTGACTCTCTTGGTAACAGTTCAGAAATGTGGATGTAGACAATCACGCAAAGATTTTCAAAACGGTCTTGTAGATTATCCTTGCATTCACAATACAGTGAATTTCCAGGGAGCCAAGCGAGAATTAGATCAGCTCGTTCGTTTGTTTGGATCACAACAACATCAACATCTCGTAACTAGTAGCTGCGCTAACGATGGTATAGCATCCAAATTTATACTGCCGAGATCTCCAAGTTTTGGAGCTGTTTGGGAAGCAGCAGTTGAGGTATCTCAAAAATCGTTTGCGCACTCTTGAAAACGTCATTCTATCTCAGAACCATCCAAAAGTAAGCATGTCTCGATTGCCGTCCATTAACAAAGCTCACGGCCGATCGCAACGACCTGGAGGTGCTCACTCCAGGGCACTTCCTTGTTCAACGATCGCTTGTAGTTGTGGCCGAGCCTAGTCTCGAAGGCATTCCAATGAATCGGTTCGACAGATGGCAGCAGACTCAATATACCGTCCGCTTGATTTGGAAGCAATCGATTGCAACCTCGCACACGCTGGAACCAGTAGCGTAACAACATAGCAAAGAACCATCGTGCCAGGTTCTTTTGACAGACGACAACCTACCACTTCTCAAGAGGAGATTATGACGCGTGACGCAGGTATTCAGAGGCAACGATATCAACATTCGCGTAGTAACGGTACGATCAAAGGACGGCGAGACGTTGATCCATCATCATCACCATTGACGAGCAAGAAGGACACTTAGATCCTTCCAACAATCGAAGTGTATTTTACTACGCAATGCTGGGCGCCATAGGACCTCTCATCCATGTAAGTCTTTAATTTTTATTTAATTTCTGAAAAAAAAATTGTGGTGGAATGCACTTTGTTCAGCATATGCGGCTTGGATGACGACATCTACTGCATCCGAAAAACCCGAGTAATTATGAGCACACGTCTTTCAGGTCGGTTCAAGCTAATCCGATCGCATTCACTGTATATCAGACGGACTTGTGCGCCTGCAACGAGACAAGCAAACACCAAAGAAGGCAATTCAGACTGAACTCGGCATAAACCCAACCTAGAAGGATGTCTCGATATCTAAAACAACCCGCACCTCGACTGTTCCTAAACTTTTGCCGTTACCGTCCGATTGTTCAACCCACTTAAGTGTTGTTTTTTTTATTATTAAATTTTGTTGAGAAAGCCGTCTATACAGGTTGCAGAAATGTTCGCCTAGGATGGGTCCAAGACAAGCAATCCAAAGAAGACGAAGTGACGAAGACTTGGTTAGAGGAAAAGATTAAACCCAAAGCAGATGTATACAGAACGACGAGATGACCCCGACCTTGGCAATCCAACAGACGATGAGAACACACGCTGCACGATTACGTGTACTCCGAATAGAGAACCGAACTTTCCAGTAAAGACTGTATCAAAAATAAGTTATCCACATATTTTTCTTTCAAATCATATTAAAAATGATGTTTTATTAAAGCAAATGAATGATTCTCTATTATACGGGATTGAACTTTAACATTGTGAAGACCGGATGACATTAATATTATTCTTTCACGAATTTGCGAATTTTTGATCGAACACTTTTCATCAAGTTCCGGACTAGTGTTTCATCACATTTTTTGGGCACCTTAGTCCACATTTTTTGTAACTCCTGCATATTCTCAGCTGTTTTACTAGTCTTTTTGAAGACCTCCTCACAATCGCCCAATAGCGATCGATGGGCCGAAGCTGAGGGCAATTTGACGGATTGATGTCTTTCTCAGCGAAATCTATACCCTTTTCCGTGAGCCAATTGAGAGTTGTTTTGGCGTAATGCGCCAACGTAAAATCCGGCGAAAACAGTGGAGGGGAACTATGCTTTTGATATAAAAGCAGCAACCTCTTCTGTAGACACTCCGATCGATAGATTTCCGCATTGATTACATGCATCCGGTCGCTGCAAAACTCGCGAATTCAATTTCCGGGCCCTTGTTGCTGCGCGTTTCTTCTGTTCTGCACTTTGTTTGGCGATTTTCTGCTTCTTGGAGGTCTTCATGTTATTCCGTTTCTTGATACATTGAATCATTCTACGCTATCGACATTGATTTGTTCTTTCGAATTAGGGCAACCAATTTCTGATCCAGTTTAGGGTTGGAAAATCCGGGGTTTCTGCCTCTTTCTGGCAGCTCATCCAAAGAACAGTGTTCTCCAAACTTGGTTGTGATTGATTCTACACTCGCGTGATGAATTCCAAAGCGCTTCGCCAATTGTCGCATAGTTACACCATTTTCACGTAGCAGTGTATCCAAAACCTTAAATTTCACGTCTTTTTCAATGCGCGACATTTTGAAAACAAAGGTTTTTAAAACGTGCAAACAAGTAAACAAACGTAAGATGACAGTCAAACACACAGCATGCCATGATGAACACATTAAAATCATCATATATACACGCATACAACTCAAATGTACGTGGATATATTATTTCCGATACATTGCTTAGTGACGTCAGATAACAATTGAAAACAAATATAAATGCATTCAATCTATAAATTTACAATTTATTATGTTTCTGTTTTAGAGTAGGATAAGTTGAGGGTCCACATAGTTGAAATATTCAGTTGAATTTCAGTTAAAAATAGGTCTTTTGAACGGTGGTTGGCATGTTAAGGCACAGCGTAATATACGGACAGATCCATCTGTTTTCAGTAGTGCTCTCTCTCTCTCTCTCTAACACACTATCCTATCAGTCCGTCGAGCGGCCGTTGACGAAGAAGGCTAGGTAACTTCCACCACGAACTGATTAATTATAGCGTTATAGCACTTTGTAGGCGGCATTCAAAATGGTGATCGCTCGGAAGTTCTCACACTCCAACTTGTCGTTTTTCTTGTAATCTTCCATATCTCTTTACGATTAACAATATGACATTTGGTCTGAGACAAAGTGTAACTAAATCAAGCAATGGTTGTAGGACAGTAGTGAATCACCTTTCACGCGTAGATATTTTGCTTATGATCTCTGAATGCTGTTGGATATTTTTCAACAGAACCAAAACATGCCCTGCTCATTGAGCGAGTTACAAGAATTAAGAAAGCAAACCGGTGAAAAATTGTGAAAATTTTATCAACAAGGTCAGGTTCAGGTTTGTTGAGAAGCATAAATTAAATTACTGCATAGCGTGAACTGTATCGTGAATTTAACCTGGTCATATTTTCCATTCAAATTTCTAGTTGATTAAAACTCTCATGCCACAACCACTTCGTCCGTTCGTCAAAAAAGCAGAAAATGCAGAAAATGGGTAGTATAATACTATTATATCCCAAACTTGACTTCTCTTCGCAAACAAACCGACTCGTCGCAACACGTGAGTGCTTTGAAAAACAGTAAGGAAAGTAAGGAAATAACAATCTATTGTCATAATTAACGTAGAATGAAAAGTGCGTTAAAAATTAGTGAAATTTATACACGTATTGCTGCTTGTAGCTACTCTGTTATTTTAGCCACTGTGACAGTTGGGATTCGAGCATTAAAAGTTCTGAAGTTTTTGCCGATAAGTTTAATGTATATAGAGACGATCGAGATAAATCGTTATCCAACAAGAAATCCGGCGATGGCGTATTAATTGCAATTTCATCTGATTATGAATCAGAAGAAATCGATTAAAAAAACACAAGAAATTTGACCATGTCTGGGTTATATTTCTGATCGAAAATCAAGTTCATATTTTTGGAGCAGTGTATTTCCCTCAAAAAAGTGCAAAAATTGATTCATACAAAACGTTTTTTAACATTGCTGGACAAATTCATATTTATGGTGACTTTCACCAAAATGTTATCGATTTTATAGAACCTGATCAAAATGAATTTCTTTTGGTACCAATCATTGGAGAAAATTTAACGCTTCTTACTCTATTTGAAAAAAGTGTGGAGATTGAGCTCAATCAAATAAATCATGTACGGAATCCGAACAATTGCTACCTTGATTTATTGTTCACTAATATGACCGATGATTTTTACGTTATTGAGGCACCAGCTCTTCTTTGGAAAAATGAAGCATATCATACTAATATTGAATATTTCACTTTCAATCATGATAACGCCACAATGTTGGATAACGATTTATCAGAAATTGATTTCGATTTTATAAAGCAAACTAAAGGGCGAACACGAAATTATTGCGACACCGAAAATGTCATGCCAATTTTCTTATAATGTTTAGAATCAAACCAAAATTTTAGGGTAGTTTTATACATATATTTACTTCAAAAATCAAAAGAAAAGTTAATCGATGGAGCCTTGAGTGTAAAATTGAAGGCATTTTCGCTTGATGCCCTCCATCAAAGTCTTTACAGTGTCATCCGGTATCAGTTTCTCAGTTTTTTTTTTCCATTTTCTTAACATGTCCTTCTCGTCTTTGACTGTCTTCTTGCTCTTCCGAAGTTCCCGCTTCATCATTGCCCAGTACTGCTCCACCGGGCGCAGCTCCGGACAGTTTGGCGGATTCATGTCCTTTGGAACAAAATGGACAGAATTGGCCTCATACCACTCCAGGACACTTTTAGAATAGTGGCATGATGCCAAATCTGGCCAAAATAGCGGAGCTTCGTCGTGCTGCTGCAAGAACGGCAAAAGGCGCTTCTCGAGGCACTCAGATTTGTAGATCTCGCCATTTACTGTGCCCTTTGTCACGAAAGGCTCACTCCTCAGTCCGCAAGAGCAGATGGCCTGCCAAATGAGATATTTGGAGACGAACTTCGACATTTTCTTCTTCTTAAATTTATCATCCACATAGAACTTGCTCTTGCCGGTGAAAAACTCCAACCCCGGAATTTGCTTAAAATCGGCTTTTATATACGTTTCGTCGTCCATCACACAGCAGCCATATTTTGTCAGCATCTTCTCGTAGAGCTTCCGTGCCCGAGTTTTAGCCGTCGATTGTTGCCGCTCATCGCGGTTTGGGAAGTTCTGTACCTTGTATGTATGTAGTCCAGCTCTCTTCTTTGCATTCTGGACGTAGCTCTGCGACATGCCGATCTTTTTAGCCAAATCACGGCTTGAGACGTTGGGATTTGCTTTAATCATCCGCTTCACCTTTCCCTCCGTCTTTTTGTTCTCCGGTCCCGGTTTTCTTCCAGCTCCTTTGCCGTGGTCCAACGTCAACCGCTCCTGGAACCGCTTCAACACTCTGGAGACGGTTGAATGGTGAATGTTCAACATTTTTCCCAACTGCCGGTGCGACAGGTCAGGAAATTCCAGGTGTTTGGAAAGAATTTGTTCTCTCGACTCGCGTCGGTTCACCTCCATTTTCGTTGAATCGAAAAACACAACTTCGAGTTTGACAGCATGTAAACAATACACATAAATGAGAAAGTGTGCAAAATTTGGTTGATTTTTACCCAATGGTAAAAAAGTTATGCCCTGTTGAATGTGTCGCAATAATTTCGTGTTCGCCCTTTACAGGCTGTCTGCAAATTATCCTTAAAGACTTTGTTGGCATGCCTCAACACAACCAAGTGGATTAAACTAAACATACCTACATGGTTTAACATCTTAACCCATTGTCTTTATACGCAGTAAGTTTGGTACAGTTGTGATTTCAAATTCTTTCATAATGAAGCCGAATGAGTTGCGCGCAGGTGTAATTGAACTTTTGCGAAAAGGAACAACTGTTTCAGTGATTGCAAAGACCGTGAATATGGCAAAATCTACAGTGAGTGACGTAATAAAACGATACCAACAACTGGATCGCTAGATGACCGCGTAGGGAGAGGAAAAAGGCGCAAATGTTCAGTGATTTCACCAACTTTCGGATGGAAATCGAAGAATTTCGCTTGATTCGTCGCCGGATAATCTCGCGCATTTGTGGAGTCCGAACCACAAATGCGCGAGATTATCCGGCGACGAATCAAGAGAAATTCTTCGATTTCCATCCGAAAGTTGGCGAAATCACTGAAAATTTCAAAATCTTCCGTTGAAGTCATATTTCACGACGATTTGAAGCTTCAGTGCAAGAATCACTACTTGAATGACACCAAGAAAGCATACCGGTTGAGAAAAGCTAAGGTTCTCCTGAACCACTTATCCGAGGGCCGCTATCGGTCAGTGCTGTTCACCGATGAAAAAGTTTTCACAATCGAGCAGCATCACAACCACCAAAATGATCAGCAGTTGCTTCCTGCTGCTTCCAAAAATCGTGGAAGTATTTCAAGGAGTCATCATCCCGCTTCTGTCATGGTTTGGGCTCGAATAACTCATTACGGCCAAACCCCTTTGATATTCATCGACAAGGGGGTGAAAGTGAATCATGCGGTATATCAGAAGCTATTGCTGACATAGTTACTTCTTGGGCAGCGCAGCATTTCGGCAAAAATGAATGGGTTAATCAATACGACTGGGCTCCGGCTCGTGGAGCAAAAAAGAATATTAGTCTTTGCGAACGCATTTTCCCGAGCTTTTTTATCGAAAGATGAATGGCCTTCTAATTCATCGGATTTGAATCCGATGGATTATTCGATATGGTATTGATGTCAAGAGCCTTCAGTACACCACATGAATCACTAGAACATCTAAAATTGTCTTTTTTAAAGGTTTGGGAGCATATATCTGTCGAAGAACTCGCGGCTATCGTGGATAACTTCTCGAAATGTATGAAGGCGTGCATCTTAGCACGAGGCGGCCATTTTGAAATGAACAAATAAAACTTGTAATTTACGAACATATTGCCATAACAAACAATACATAATGATTTTTTTTTAATTCCTTGATTATCGAGATTTTCAGCCCTGGTTCATCTCCCGTTGTAGTCAATCAAATACCTTTTTGGGTATTTGTGTAACTTGTCTGTGGGTGAGATTCGAACTCGTGACTTTGACGTGAGAGGTATGGATGTTAACCACTACGCCGGAGTCGCCACCTACATCATTATTTTTCAATCCAACAATAAAGGGTAGTTTTAACACCAATTTGTTGTACGGATAATATTCGGACACCCTTTACAATCTAAATAAGAACAAACTATACTCAATTGGCAAACCATAATTTGCAATTTGCCAACAGAGCAGGCCGTATTTATATTCTATCAAAACATCTACGATATGGTAGTGATAGCAGTACCCCAAAGACATAGGAGAAGACCAAATAAGAATCCGATGTGGTGTAGTAAGAAAATTATAAATCTCAAAAATAAGAAGCGAAAAGCGCACAAAGCTTATAAAAAAAGGTAAAAATGATATGAACCTCACAATATATTCAACTATCTGTGATAAACTGAATTTAGAAATAAAGATCGCACAAAAGGAGTATAGTAGAACAACTGAAACTAATATCAAATCAGACCCGAAATCGTTTTTCAGTCTTGTCAAAGATAAGAAGAAGTTAAGAAATTGTCCAACAAATGCATGCAATTCGTTAAAAATCCAACCGAAATCAGTAACTTATTTGCTGATTTTTTTTCAAGGAGTTTGCACAAGTCGTGACCGCAACGATCGAGTTTATCAATTTTTCTCATATTTTCCTGAAACCCTCGTTACATGTCACTGTTGATGGTGTATCCGTCAACAAAATTTTGCTTTCTTCAATCACATTAGAAGCTTCTAAAGAAGCTGGTCCTTATAGATTACCGCCAGTATTTTTGAAAATATTATCAAATGAATTAGTGAAACCCTTGTTTTGGTTGTGTAATTCATCTCTAAAAACTGGCATATTTCCCATCATTCAGCGACACATATTCTCACAAGTTAAAAATTTTATTTCTACCAAGCTACATGGCTTTATTTAAAGACACTCTACTACTACAAATTTGCAAAATTTTGTAAATTGTTCAGTTAATGCAATGGATGAAGGTGATAATGTTGAAACCATACACACTGACTTTAGCAAAGTATTTGATAGAGTCGATATTCTTTTGTTGCTTTAGAAATTGTCTTAGGTAGGTTTCAATCTCATTTTTTTAAAGTGGGTTCAGTCATACTTGCGTGGAAGAACACAACGAGTAATATTTGAAGGACATCTATCATCGGTTGTGAATGTTACATTGGGAGTACTACAGGGATCCCACCTCGGTCCTTTACCATTTATTTTGTTTGTCAATTTTAATACATGCAGACGACATGAAAATTTTCATGGAAAAACGTTAATCATCTGACATTGAAGTCTTCCAAATAGAAGTTGATGATTTCCATATTTGGTGTAAAACAAGCTTGTTAGAGATTATCGTAAAAAAATGCATCTCAGTCTTATTCACTAAAAAGAGCAATGTAAGGAAAAATACCACCACTATACTGCCGTGAAACGCATATCAGTTCCATATGAATAGGAAATCAAGCAAAGATGGGACTGATATGCGTTTCACGGCAGTATAGTTTAACAAACAGTTGAAAGATACAATCAAGTTAGAGATTTGGGAGTCATTCTTAATTCCGGGCTCACTTTTGTAGAACACTATAACAATATAATTTACAAGGCAAGTAATATGCTCGGGTTCATCAAAAGCTTTAGTTTTTATTTCAATGATTCCTTTACAATAAAAACGTTGTATGTAACATATGTTAGGACCCTTCTTGAGTACTGCAGCGAAGCTTGGGATCCATATCAGAATACACATAAAGGGTGTATTCGATAAAAATGGCACACAGAAACCTAAAAAACCTAGAAATTTGAGTAGATCTTATCCATAGTGTATTATTTACATCTGCCAAGTTTCATAGTTATACATTCAGTAGTTCCAGTCATGTCGTCGAAACAAGAAATTGTCCGTGAGAAAATTTTGTGTACTCACAATCAAAATCCAGGGGCGTCCCACCGGTGGATTGCTAAAAGGCTTGGAATTGCAAATACAACTGTGTCTCGTATAATAAGAACCTTCAAGGAGCGTCTGAGTGTCCAAAGGAATGAAGGGAGTGGTCGTAAAAGTGGTCCAATGGACAGTAAAATGGCCAGGAAAGTCGTACAACAATTCAAGAACCGTCCAAACATGTCAATTCGAGATGTCGCTAAAAAGTCTAAGGTGTCAGTCGGTTTTGTGCAGAAAACCATGAAGCGTGCTGGGTTACATGTTAACAAAGTGCAGAAAGCCCCAAACCGGAATGAAAAACAAAACATCACTGCGAAAACCCGCACCCGGAAACTTTACACGAAGCTGCTCACCAAATCCGGTTGCATCGTGATGGATGACGAAACATACGTCAAGGCCGACTTCCGTCAACTTCCTGGGCAAGAATATTTCGTTGCCAAGTCGAAGTTCGATGTTGCGGAGGATGTTCGAAAAGAAGAAACTATCGAAATTTGCAAAGAAGTTTCTAATCTGGCAGGCGATTTGCGGATGTGGTGAAATAAGTGCTCCCTTCATCACTTCCGGAACAATAAACGGTGCGATTTACACGGAAGAGTGCCTTAAGAAGCGTCTCTTGCCATTCATTAAGAAGCACAAAGGATCAACTCTGTTTTGGCCTGATCTAGCATCCTGCCACTACGCTCGAAACGTATTGGAGTGGTACCGAGCCAACGGAGTCAATTTTGTGCCAAAGGATATGAACCCACCAAATTCACCGGAACTTCGTCCAATTGAAAAAATCTGGGCAATTATGAAAACGGAACTTCGCAAACATCCCAAAACTATAAAAACAGAGCTAGAATTGAAGAAAATTTGGGTAAAAACAACAAAAACACTGGGAAAATCGGTTGTACAAAATTTGATGGGTGGAGTGAAAAGGAAGGTGCGGGCATTCGGGTTGGGAGACGAAATTGAATAAAACAAATATTGTAAATCAAAACTCATTAGTAGTTCTTCATTCCCTGAAAATTTCAAGAAAATCCGATAATCAGTTTAATTTTAATGAGTATATATGTGTGTGCCATTTTTATCGAATACACCCTTTAAAGACCGTATTGAGTCAGTACAGAAACAGTTTTTATTGTATGCTTTGCGTAAGTTAGGATGGAACTCTTTTCGGTTACCTTCTTATGAATCTCGATGTTTAATAATTAAAATAGATGGTCTTGAAAAAAGACGTGAGTTTGCAATTCTATCATTTATAAACGATGTTATTGGGCAAAGAGTAAATGACGCAGAAAATTTAGGGAAACTCAACTTCTACGCTCCCACCCGTTAAGAAGCAGGAATTTATTCTACATAAATAATCAAAGAACAAACTTTGCCCAAAATGGACCCATATATAAGATGATGTCTTGCTTTAACAAATACTGCACCACAATTGATAAAACAATGAATAAAAATAATAAAAAAAGGATTTTTCTCACAATATTGTATTTTTACAGAATTAAGGCAAGAATGTAAAACCGGTCTTCACATATCATTGACGACAAATAAAATAAAATAAAACTAAAATACAGAACCGTGCTTGACGCCAAGTTCACCGGATTTTTATCTGTTTTCAAATAAAAACGAACACTTAAACAAGGGTACATGCATTCAGCACCAACAACGGTGTAGTTCTGAGTCAGAACTTCTGACAAAATGTGGTAGAGACGCATTTTCCGGTAAAATGCGTGACTTGTCACGCAGAGAACGGTTCGGAGGTGGTTTGAGACAATTTGATATGGCGTTTTTGGCATTTAATATCCGTACCATATTTGAAAGCGGCTCTTCGGTTAATGTTTTGAGGTTAGCACTCGAAATGAGTACGACTTTATTGCCTTAGTAGGGTGTATGAAAATGCCGACCTTAAGCTGGTAGTAGAAAAAAGTGAAATGGCTTTGCATGTTTTCAAAATCAGATAGATCCGCTAAGATAGCGTGAATAAGCATAAAGGGAGGGTTAGTGGTTCAATTAATGATGTACCGACAACTCATAACATATTCATAATTCAAGTGAAACACCGTTTGAGTTTTCTGTATATGTTCTCGTTGAACTCTGGTCATGATACTCTTTCTTTTGTCTCCCCAAGTGAAAACCCCACCTCAAATAAATTAACTGTATTTGTGTTTAAATAAATCTACTCATTCAATGCCTTTTTTCTGGATATTTGATCGATTGTATAGTTAGTTTATTAGAGTACGTCCACTCATCATTAAAGATGTGTGCTAGCTCTGCCTTCCGAAATGACAAACCCGACACAAAACCCGGAAAAAATACTTCCTACATTTTCTTAAAGCGTGAACGTCACCGACCATTTTTGACCTTCTCGGTACTCAGTGCCTACATTTCCTGAATGCTTCAAGGTAATGATTCCAAAACAGCTACCGCACGGAACTGGAGTCTCGTCAGCTCTTTACCTTATCCCCTTTTTCCAGTGTTTGTATACATTTCATGTCTTCAACGACTAGACTTTATTCACTCGCTTTGACCATCATCACCAGCCCCCATTTTGCGTGCGTTTCCATTCATTGCTCGGAACTGGGGCGATTCCGGTGCTCTGTTTGCCCTTACGTCGACGGTCAATTAAAACGAAATCCATCAAGCGCACCGTAGACCTGACCCTGGTGGCTAGTCGCCTGTACCCAGCCCGACTCCTCTTCCGGCGAGGGCTGCTCCCCAATTTATTCTCCTCAAAACATTGGGCAGTAGCCACATACATACTACATATATTCTGACTGGACCGAACGATGTGATGACGATGACGGCTGGTCTGCTGATTGATGTTGAATGTAGAACAAAAAACGACTGGGTAGAGTGTCCTTCACTATGAGATGCACACTGGCCGGTTCGTCCGACCGTCAGCAGTATAGCAGTGCTGTAATATGAGCGATGCGTGTGCCATGTGAAAGCAGTCAATGTAAGAGCATGCATTTTTGTGTACACTGTTGTTTGGCAAATAAGCCCTTGAAAACGCTGAACAGCAGAGCAGACACAAAAAGAACGAAGGCAGGAAAAATCAATGGGTTACAAGCTGGCCACGGTACGAATGGGTGGATGGAGTATTTCGAGTGGTTTATGAACTGTTGACCATGACTTTGAGTAACTGCTTCATGGGGGACTGACAAGAGGAAATCCGCTGGAGATTAAATGATAGGTGTGCTTACGGAACGCAGGAAGTATTTAATTGGTATATTCAGAAGAATTTGATAAACAAAGCATACATCAAAAACAAGACACGCCGTTTGTATGTGAGAAAAATAAATAAATATGAATTGCGGAAAATCATTAAGAATTATCCAAAAAAATCCAAACAAAAATCGGAAGACTCCCATATTTATTAGTAGATCAATTATCAATCTAGGATAACAATTTTAATTTTCTTAAAAAAAAAACTAGGTGAACAATAAAATACTCCAGGGTGGTGAAAATGGCGAAAGCTTCCCGCATTCGCAAAGTTCCATGCATCACAATTCAAATATCTCTCGGTTTTAATCCAATATTCATGTTCTTTACTCATTTTAAAACTCTAGACCTTGCTCAGATAACTAGAAATAACAATCACATTCCCAGTTAACTTATTGATCATTCTGGTCATAGTCATCAAATTCTGCGGTGGTTGCTTGAACGAACAATTTGCCATCGAGAAAAATCACGCAAAGGTTTGTGACCGAAATAAATTAGCAAATTTCGAGCTCAACCCACAATCGAACCAACCCAGTTGATCACAGCAACCGGCTCATAATCAGCACAAATCACTGCTGTAGTGTCTCGTCCATGCCAACCGATGGCAGACTGGTGAAGTCAAGAAAGCATGGCACAAATAAATCACGTCTCTGATTCTAATTATGTCATCACGTTTGGCTGAATCTGGGGAAAAGTCAGCAGAAGCTAGTTTCCCTGTGTATGTGTTTTGGTTCGTGTGAACCGAAGACAACGACCGGTTCTTCTCAGTCAAGAACGATAATAAATCACTGAAGTAGCTTCCGACGGACAGCACGTTTCCTTTCGGTATAAATATATTGCCCACGAAAACGGCCGAGCACGACCGACGGATCCAGACCCCACCAACTGTTGAGAAGGACGAATGGAGACAGCCTAGAAGAACAAACATAGAGGAGATTTTTAAGTGAAATTCTAAAACAATTTTCATTTTTATTGCCAGTACTCACCGGGAATGATTATTAGTCTCGTTTTCCATCCATGCAGGTTGTCCTGGCTTGTCCTAGCAAATGCGGACCGGAGAGGGAGAAGCACAGACAAAAAAGTCACGATGGAGACGCATGATGAATTTTAATGCCCCAGTCTTGGTTCGCACAGGCTTGCAAGATTTATTGGATTTTCATTAGCAATTCACCTCTAACCACGGAAGGGGCGCGTGTTGAAAACGTGAAGAACCAGGAAACGGTTTCTGCATTCTAACCATAGGACGGAGACGAGTGAAGCACAACGGCAATGATTATGAGGGCGATGACGGCTGGCTGTGCCAAAGGTGTGGGTAATGAAAATGAATTATAACATAAAATATTATGTAAATCACCTTTTAATTTATTATCACAGCACCCGGTGCAAACGAGTGGGAGGGCGTTGGTAGATAAACTTTTGCTAATCTGCAGCGCGGTCTATCTTATAGCTGTCGTCGGAGTTCAGTGAAAGTGGATGGCAGTGGATTTGAGCGAGAGGTACTCTAGAAAGAGGAGATTTGAAGTATTTGAGAAATGTCATCGAGTTCTTTGGAATTCTGACTCGTGGAAAATGGACTGTGCAACCAAGAAAGTGCCGTTTTCTGGTGTTAGGCCAATTAGAATTAAACTCATATTATTTTAACATATAGTAGCTATACTCTAATTGTTATTTTGGTATTCTCCGAGCGTGGAGTAACGATTATGGTGTAGAAGGGTGTTACGGAGGGAGCCGCGTTGGGGGGGGAAAGCTTTGTAATATGTGGGTTATACCGGGGTGTTGTAGGGTAAGTGAGGGGAAAGAATGGGACGGTGGGGTGGGTGTATATTTATATTTAAATAATGTTTTTTTTTATTAAAATAGAGAGTTTAATGGAAAATAAGGAGGAAGAAGGAATTTGATACACGGTGTTCAATAAGTTCGAATACAAGTTTTCATCATTGCGTAGGTATGCGCCATGTACATATTCTGCATTGGTATTGGTGTCAGCTTTAGCTTCATTCATACGCTACCGAATGTGCGCGGTGTTGACATTCTGTTAGTTGTTGTTTGTTTGTTACGCGCGATGAAAGAGTATCGGGACTTCGTAATTAAGCGTTTTTTGAACGGTGAGCGACCCGGCGATATATTCCGGCTGCTGAAATCGCATGGGGTCAAGCGGAACTTTGTCTACACGACCATCAGGCGATACCGGGAGACGTCCTCGACCAATGACCGTGCGAGATCCGGTCGGCCGCGTTCAGCGAGGACGCCACGGGTCATCAAGATCGTGAGGGAGCGAATTCGGCGCAAAAAGAACCGCTCAATCCGGAAAACGGCTGCAGATCTCAACGTTTCCATTGGAACCGCTCACACCATACTCACCAAGGACCTTGGTTTCAGGCCTTACAAAAAACGTAAGGTCCATGGCGTTTCGGAGGCTACCAGCAAAAAGCGGTTGGATCGAGCTAAGAGGATCCTCTCTCGGCACGCTGGTCAGGAGTTTGTTTTTTCGGACGAGAAACTGTTCGTGCTGCAGCAGCCGCACAATGTGCAAAATGACCGGGTGTGGGCGCCATCGAGGGACAGCATTCCTGAATCCAATATAAACATCCCTCGGTTCCAAAGTGCCGCGTCGGTGATGGTTTGGGGGGCAGTATGCAAACGTGGTAAGCTACCCTTGGTGTTTATTGAAAAAAAACGTCAAAATCAACGCGGCGTACTACAAAACTGAGGTTTTGGAAAAGGTTGTTGCCCCCAGTCTCCGAAGCCTCTACGGCGATGAGCACTACGTGTTCCAGCAGGACGGTGCACCAGCCCATACGGCAAATGTGGTTCAAGCCTGGTGTCGGGACAATTTAACCGACTTTCTGGACAAAACTTTGTGGCCTCCCAGCTCCCCGGACTTGAATCCTCTCGACTTTTTTGTTTGGTCCTATATGATGGCGAAGCTGAACGAATACAAGGTCAGCACTTTGGATCATTTCAAGACGGTAATTCTCAAAATCTGGGACGAAATGCCCATGCAGTCCGTGCGTGCCGCCTGCGACGCGTTCGAGAAACGTTTGAAGCTCGTTAAGGAGTACAAAGGGGGGGTCATTCCAAGAGAAATGTTGTAAACGTTCCTTGTAAACATAGCTTTCAATAACATAAATCCAAAAAATAAAAAAAACATGTTTTCATTTTTTTTAACAAATTTTGAAAGTGTATCCGAACTTATTGAACACCGTGTATGTGCTGCTACGTTAGCAGAATATCGTATGTTGCAGCAAAAAACATTCAAGAACTGTAATGAACAGTTGTAGTTTAGATTATTTGACACACATACAGACCACCCCTTTTTGGGGGAAAACCCCCTTTTTTTTTTTTTGGGGGGAGAAAAAAAAAAATCACCAGCGGTATACTGCCAAAAAAAAGGATTATGGCTTTTTTTTTGGGTTGTTTTTGGGTGTGGGTTCGATTCTATTTTTTTTTGTCGGGAGAAATAAAAAAATTTTATAAATAAGGAGGGTGCATATAAAAGAAGTTAGATTTTTGAATTAAAGCGTAAAAAAAACTTAATTTTACTTCAGTTTTCAAATAATTGGAGAAAAATCACCTTTTGTTGCATTTCACTGTTTATAATAATGAAAATCTTAGTTTCTGTAAAACCTCATACTTTGGACTTGACATTCTTCAGTAAATACTGCACAGTTCCTTTTGTGACTTTCCTGGTGGTCAAAGTCCAGTTTTTCCGGAACTCCTGCATGTTTTGGGACACTGTAACCTCCTTCCGAAAGTGCCGCCTGACAATCGCCAAATCCCGTTCAATTGGCCGATGGTCTGTATAGTTCGGCGGATTGATGTCCTTTTTTACGAATTGTACATTACTGTTTGCCAACCACTTTAGAACCGACTTGGGGTAGTGGGCGAAAGCCAAATTCGGCCAGAAGAGAGGAGCGGCCTTATTCTGTCTGTACAGTGACTGGAATCTCATCTTCGAACATTCTTACCCGTACACCTTGGTGTTAATTGTACCCTCCGTGAAAAAACCGTTGACCGCAAACCACAGGTACAAATCGCTTGCCAAATTTACTCCTTCTTTCCAAACTTTTATATCTCCACGATGGTATTAGCGTCGTCTACCGTTGGCTTTGTGGTCAACCGATTTCGAATAATACAGCAGTTCGGATAGCGCTCGCAAATCTTCCTTGGTGTAGGTTTCGTCGTCTATCAGGATACATCCGTCTTTGTTGTCCAGAACTCGGTTGAACAGCTTTCACGCTTTTGTTTTGACCCGAGCTTGCTGCTCCAGGCACTTTTCAGCACCTTCTGATTCTTGAACGTTTTCATGAAGTTCCGAGCTTTGATCCGTTGAACCATCCCGATGCTGGTGTTGAATTGCTTGGACAAATCCCGCGTCGACACCGATGGGTTTTTCCTCATGTACTCAAGAACTTTCAAGTTTCCGGCCGGGCTGGCTGGTACCTGGTTTCCTGCTGAATCGGTGTAAATCTTTTACGGAAAGGGTCTCGCCGAACTTTTCGATTACATTTTTGACACCGATGTGGTTCACTTTCACCCGTTTTGCGTTTTTTGGGGTGGGTGTGACCCCCTTTCGCGAACCGAAAATGAGGAGTTTTTTTTTTTGGGTGTCCAGATTTTTTCTTTTTTTTTTTTTCGTTCCCCTTTGCGGAACCAAAACTTTTTCGCACATCTGTTGTAATTATAAAAAAATTTTTATCCCTCTGGGGGAGAGAAAAAAAAAAATTTTTTTTTTTTGTGTTTTTTTTGTGTTGTTGTTGTTTTTATTTCTGTTTCTTTTTTCTCTTTGTGAATTATTATTATTGTTACAACAGGGTGGGGGGGGGGGAAAGGAAAAAAAAATGTTCTTTCCATTAAATTATTTTTTTTTGTTTTTTTTTTTTTTTTGTTCTAGCTGAACCCGGTGCGTGCGCTGCTACGCTTGCAACTAAATGAAGGAAAATTTAATATAACTGGCACGTTTATGGTTTTTTTTTCGAAATGAGTTTTTTTTTCTTGAATAAGCAGGGGTTCAAACTTCTATCAAAACATGCTTCTTACCCGAGAAATACACGTTTTGTGTTTAAGTAACCTGGATAATTCTCATTTTTGGTAGAAATTTGTGTTTCATTTGTATGGGAGCCCTCCCTTCCAGAGGGGGGTGGTTTCTCAAACCACCATACAATCATTGCCTTCAAAACCCCCCACATGCCAAATTTGGTTCCATTTGCTTGATTAGTTCTCGAACCATCACATTGGGCTCATCGATTATAATAAAAATTTGAGTTTCATTTGTTTGAAGCCCCCCCCCCCCCTTCTTCAGAGAGGGGAGGGGTCTTGAACTACCATAGAAACATTCTTGCCTTCAAAACCCCCCACATGCCAAATTTGATTCAATTTGCTTGATTAGTTCTCGGGTTATGATGAAATTTGTGTCTCATTTGTATGAGAGCGCCCCTTCCTGAGAGAGAAGGGGTCTCAAACAATCATAAGAACCTTTCCCAGCCCCAAAAACCCCTTCATATAAATTTTCACGTTGGTCGGTTCAGAACTTTCCGAGTCTATAAGGGTCTGACAGACAGACAGACAGAAATTCATTTTTATGTATATAGAAATCTAGCCTCCAAAAACCCCCATATGCTAAAAGTGGTTTCATTTACTTGATTAGTTCTCGAGTTATGCAGAAATTTGCTTTTTATTTGTATGGGAGCCCCCCCCCCCCTTCAAAATGGGGAGGGGTATTGAACTGCCATAGAAACATTTCTTGCCTCCAAAAACCTCAACATGCCAAATGCCAAATTTGGTTTCATTTGCTTCATTGGCTCTCGAGTTATGCTAAAAATTATGTTTCATTTTTATGGGAGTCTCCCCTTCCAGAAGGCGGAGGGGTCTCAAACCACATTAGAAACATTTATTTCTCTCAAAAACCTCCACATGCCAAATTTGGTTCCATTTGCTTTAATTTTTATCGAGTTATGCAGAAATTCGTGTTTCATTTGTATGAGAGACCCCTCTTTCAGTGAGCGGAGGAGTCTCAAACCACAATAGAATCATTTTTTGCCTTCGAAAACCTCCACATGCCAAATTGGGTTCCATTAACTTGATAAGTTCTCGAGTTATTCAGAAATTTGTGTTTCATTTGTATATGAGCCCTCCTTTCAGAGAAGGGAGGGGCTCGAGTCAACTTAGAAACATTTCTTGCCTTCAAAAACCTCCACCTGCCAAATGTGGTTCCATTTACTTGATTAGTTCTCGAGTTATGCAGAAATTTGTGTTGGATTTGTTTGGAAACTCCCCTCCCTCCCCCTTCCAGATGGCGGAGGAGTCTCAAACTTCCATAGAAACATTTCTCTCCTCCAAAAACCTCCACATGCCAAATTTGGTTCCATATGCTTGATTAGTTCTCGAGTTATGCACAAATTTGTGTTTCATTAGTATGAGAGCCCCCCTCTTACAGAGGGCGGAGGGGTCTTGAGTTACCTTAGAAACATTTCTTGCCTTCAAAAACCTCTACCTGCCAAATTTGGTTCCATTTACTTGATTAGTTCTCGAGTTATGCAGAAACTTGTGTTTCATTTGTATGGGAGCCCCCCCCCCCCTACCAGAGAGAGAGGAGGGGTCTCGAACCACCGTAGAAACATTTATTGCCTTTAAAATCCCCGCAAGCCAAATTTGGTTCCATTTGCTTTATTAGATCTAGAGTTATGAAGAAATTTCAGTTTCATTTGTATGACAGCACCCCTTCTAGGAGAGGGGAGGGGTCTCAAACCACCATAGAAACATTTTTCGCCACCAGAAAACCCCACATGCCAAATTTGGTTCCATTTGCTTGATTAGTTCTTGAGATATGCAGAAACTTCTGTTTCATTTGTATGGGAGCCTCCCTTTCTAGAGAGGGGAGGGGTCTCAAACTACCATAGAAACATTTCTTGCCTCCAAAAACTTCCGCATGCTAAATTTGGATTCCTTTGCTTGATCAGTTCTCGAGTTATGCAGAAATATGTGTTTCATTTGTATGGGAGCCCCCCCTTTCAGAGGAGGGAGGGGTCTCTTACTATCTTAAGAACCTTCCCCGGCCCCAAAAACCCCTGCATACAAATTTTCACGCCGATCGGTTCAGTAGTCTCCGAGCCTATTAGGGTCAGACAGACAGACAGACAGACAGACAGACAGACAGAAATCCATTTTTATATATATAGATAGATAGATATACCATATATCTTATTAAACAGATACATACATGTTTTTACATACATGATGTCATGTTTAGGCCTTTTTGGACTAAATCAGGACTATTCAGGAAGTAATATACAATAAGTCTGTCATTTCAGGATCAACAAATTGAAGAACGTATGTAGTAGATACGGATGCCTCTTGTACTTTTCTCTTATATAAATATAAACATGATCATTTAAACAATCAATGCTAATACTAAGAGACGAAACAGCTGTAAGTCTCTTTAATAAAGAAATCTAATCTAATCTAATTAATGCTAATACTGAGAAATGGAAGGGACCATCAGGGCACCCGATTGAAGCACACAGGTTGGGGAAAGTGGGAATGCCAACTTCCCATTATTAACCGTTTGTGAATAGAGGGCGGGCTCTTCCTCCCGCTCGAATATGGATTTCCGGAAAAACTGACGCGGTTGATCAAAGCAACGATGGATTGAGTGATGTGTGTCGTCCGAGTATCAGTGACGCTCTCGAGTCCCTTCGAATCTCGGAGAGGGTTACGGCAAGGTGATGGATTGTTGTGTTTGTTGTTTAACATTGCATTGGTGGGTGTGATTCGAAGAGCTGGGATTGACACGAGTGGCACAATCTTCAGGAAGTCTGTCCAACTATTTGGCTTCGCCGACGACGTTGATATCGTAGCACGTAACTTTGAGACGATGGCGGAAATGTACATCAGACTTAAGGCAGAAGCTGGTAGGATTGGGCTTGTGATTAATGCGTTAAAAACAAAATACATGAAGCGAAGAGGCTCACGAGAAGAAAATGTTAGCCTCCTAGCATAAGTTCAGATCGACGGTGGTGAAATCGAGGTAGTAGACGAATTCGTGTATCTGGGCTCATTGGTGACCGCCGATAACGACACCAGCAGAGAAATACAAAGGCGCATTATGGCTGGCAATCGTGCCTACTTTGGAATCCGAAGGACGCTACAAAGTTCGCCGAACCACAAAGTTAACCATCTACAAGACATTAATTAGACCGGTAGTTCTCTACGGCCACGAAACATGGACATTGCTAGTGGAGGACTAACGCGCCCTTGGAGTCTTTGAACGGAAGGTGCTGCGTACGATCTACGGTGGAGTGCAGATGGAAGACGGAACGTGGAGGAGGCGAATGAACCACGAATTGCACCAGTTGCTGGGAGAACCTCCCATCGTACACATCGTAAAAATCGGTCGACTACGATGGGCTGGGCATGTCGTAAGAATGTCGGACGACAGCCCCGTGAAAATGGTTCTTGAAAACGAACCGACAGGTACAAGAAGAAGAGGCGCGCAACGAGCAAGGTGGATTGATCAAGTAGAAGGCGACCTGCGGACCCTCCGCAGACAGCGAGGCTGGCGAGGTACAGCCATGGACCGATTACAATGGAAACAACTTCTGTGTACAGCAGAGGCCACACCGGCCTTAGTCTGATTGGTAAGGTAAGGTAAGTCTTCTTCCCACCCATTAGGGCATGCTCATGTTAGATAGCTTGCTCCGTTGACCAGTTGTTCAGTCTTGTTGTTGGAAGGAGATTCTTTTTATATCCCTGTGGAAACTGTGGAAACGTATAAGTGATGTTGCATATCGATCCACCCAACTCGTTTGTGTCCCTTCATACAGTGGCATGATGAGGATAATCAGTGGTTATTAAAGCATGATCAAGTCTGACAGAGAGAAGAGTCCATTGCTGTCGGACTTAGCATCCGTGCTACAATGCTACAATTTTCAGGAAAACATTGCTCACGAGGTAAATAATTATTTATGTTGGAACATTTGCTGTAAACTGAGTAATTAAGCGAAACGGACTATGTTGTTATTTTTTGCATTCTTGTCGACTTATTCCTGATATTGTTATTTTTATTCACGACTTCTTCCAGATAGGTTTAAGAAACAAACAAAAAACAATTTGAAAGCCGTTTATGATAAATACATAATAGAGTGACCCAACAGTGTACTCTGTTAGCAAAAATTATAGATCTCACTCTCCAAACGACAACCTAGGCTATATGAAAAAAGAAATGGTAGGGACAATTAGTAATTAATGCGTGATTTGTGAGATCATTGAGGAAAATTCCATGTTTTAATTTAATTTGATAACTGGTGTGTTTGAAAACGCAAATTGTAATTTCCATTGGCTTGTACGTTTTTTCGAGATATAAGGCACAAACATATAATAAATATTGAAATCTTCTTGTATATGAAAGCTTTGCCGGTTTCGAGTAATAATCATACTACGATAATTAATCTTGACTAGAATGTGCTGTAAGTCTAGCGTAGAGTTTATTTTTGAAAAACAAATCAAAACATGATTAATTTTAAATTTCGCCTGACATTTGATGCGTGATGAATTTTTGCAGTAAATTTCAGCCAATGATATTTCATGCTTGTGGATCATGATTCCATTAAAATGATTCCGTGCATTAAAAAAAGCGACTAAATGTTCTAATTTATCATGCAATTACCCTGCAACCTGGTGGTCGGTCCACCAGTCAGTAGTCAATATATACTAGTTGCCTTTGACAGCTCCAACAGTCTGTTTACAGCAGTTATGGCGAGAACAGGGAAACAACGTTGATCTATGGTTAGATCATACCGCCTGCTCCAGCCGGGCCTGAAAAAGTCGACCATCGTGGGCCACTTCGTGTCGGCCAGATACGATCGCGAAAACATCTACAAAATTCTGAAGTTCATCGAGCGGAAGCCTGGTTCCGGCCGTCCGACCGTTTTAAGCGACCGGAAGATTCAACAGAAGGTCAAACGGAAGACGGTAGGCAAGGTGGCAACTTCTTTCCGCACGTTGGGCCGGGAGGTCCGTGCGACCTGCCAAACGGTCAAGAAGTATTTGGCTAAAATGGATATCGACATGCGGAAGCGTCAGTCCATGCCAGCCGTGTCGGAGAACCAAGCGGAAACCGAGAAACAACGGCTGAAGATTCTGGTCAAAGAGATCTTCCCGGCGAAGTGGAACGTGCGGAAGCATGCCAACTCCCCAACGTGCCCCAGCTCCGGCCAATCGAGAAGTTTTGGGCCAATTTGAAGAGGAGAGTATATTCAAATAATATCGTGGCCAAAACGACGGATTATATGATCAAAAAGGTGACCAAGGAACTGAAGAATATGCCTACAACCTTATTTTTTCACCCATGGCCAAAGTACAGGCTAACTGCCGCATTGCAGCGCGGCAGGGAGTAGAAGTATTTCTGTGATGTTTTTAATTTCTTAGTGAATAAAATGCAATTAGGTTTGTTAATATATCTTTTTCCGTTTTTTACAATGCATCCGTAAACAGTTGTTTTTTTAATGCGCGCATTATTTGGCAGCACTGGATAGTTTATACTGTTAGGTGTCAGATGCAAACAAACAATTTTGAGTAAACGTAAAGATCTCGAAACAAGAAAACAATCATTCAGCCATCCTTGTAATATTGCGTGCCGGGAAAAGCGTAAAGGAGATAATTCGGTTTGTAAATGTGTCGGAAAGAAGAGTCTATTATTTTACAGAAGGCTTAGGATAGTCATAAACTTGCATACACACCTACTAGGAAGAAATACAAGTTCTGTTCCAATACCGCTGAACGGAGTAGGGTAAAAAAGTGGTGGAAAAAAATATTAAAAATAATCCAGCAAAGGTTGATGAAGTCAAGAAGGTTCATGGCATGAGAAATCGGATGTTCGTACTTCTTAATCCGGCGAGTAAAGGCTAAAAACCTTGGTTATAAGTCGTATGCGCAACGCAGAGGCCAATTCATGAACGCTGCGATCAAATCACGGCGATTGGAGAAAGCTAAAAAGCTAAAAAGTTATGTCAACCAAGTTTCCGACTTATGTGATGGTTCTAGGCGTAGTCTCCAGCGAGGGAAATGTAATGCTCCCGTATTTCCTTGATCAAGGACTAAAGGTAACAATCGCAATCTGCCGATGTATACTTGAGGGTTCAGCAGGATGTTGTTGTACCGTGGATGAAGAAGGTTGCTGCTGATCGTCATATTTTCCAACAAGACGGAGCCGGAGCACCTGCTCAAAATAAATGATAAGGAAACACAGAAATGGCTTGCGGAAAATGTTCCGGAGTTTTGTGTAAAATAAATTTACCCTCCTCCCCCTTCCCAGCGTTCCAGATATCATTCCTTTCTATTATTTTGTATGGGGCATCGTCGAGCGGGATACCAATAGGACCCTTCACATCACACTTAAATCGCTCAAAGCTAAAATCAAAGCGGCGGTGACACTTATAGATCGAAACATTGTTAAACGTGCATGCGGCAGTTTCCGGAATCATCTAGCTACAGTCGTCGAAAGGGAAGGTGATTTTTTGCCACGTTTACCAGCTGATAGTTAGCCACGTGAGGCGTTTGGGATATGATGTTCTCTCTTATTTAAGGGAAGCTACGGGTTTACTGATATCACTGAAAATGAATGTATTCAATTATTTAAAAATAATACTTTCAATGGATTGGATGAATCTAGAGAGTATTTCTTTAATCATTGCCAGATTTAAACATGAAGTTTCACTGAAATGCGAGGTGAAACTGCTGTAGTCAATTTAACTGATCCAAATCCAGGGATTATTTTTTATTAGGGCGAATATACATTGAGAGATACTATTTGTTTTCTTTCTCATTCATTCATAACTAAATCACCTTCACGGTTTTTGTTATACTATTTACATAATATGCTGGCCAGCAGTGTTGTCTTTTGAACTGTACTAAAAAATCCTTGGAAAGTTTTATGCTAGCACTTTGATTACTGGAAGAGAACGAGAGAGGATAGAATCTCTAATTGTTACATGAACCCTATTGAAAAAAGTTCGTTTAAATAACTAATAAGATCACATTAGATTAGATTTAGATCATTATTATTATAGATAATTCTCATTCTTATAGAATTTTGTTATCATAGACACCACACTATTCGGAAGATTTATGTAATTTGCATAACTTTATTAGGTTGCACAAGTTTGGGCCACGGAATGGGATACTCAGAAGGCTTTAAAACCGTTTCTATAAGACCCTACATGAGTTTATATGCTCTTAAATTTGAAAGTTGTGGTTGAATATTGAGACTAGAATTGACTTTTTTTTACAAAGGTATGTTATAGAAACTTGGAAATAAACCTATTGAGATAATTTCTAAAATATTCAAACCACGTTTACTAAAGATTTTTAGTTATTCTATAGAAATTTTAACCGATAAACGTGTGGCTGCTGTTTTACCAATCATTCCAAGTAATCAGTAAAACATCATCATCAAAACAGAGAAATAGAGAGTGAGCAGGTAATTCTCAATCCACGTGCAGAATCGAAACTGCGCATCTTTCGTTCTAATACAACTGCCAACGTACGATTGATACTAAGAGAAGGGTATTCCAGATGCCCCAAACAACATTTTCCTCTGTATGAGATTCACTCTGATGCTTCACACATGGAAAATCTACCTACACCATCAGGCGAGAAAACGAATCAAAACCTGAACCATAATGCTCAACCCTTTTTTTTAACTCTCAACGAAAAGTCGCCAACGTACAGATAGGTGACCGTTGCGTTTTTCATCTGGCAGTGAAAGGCCGGGATGACGCGGTATGCATCGGTTTTTTAGTTCCTATGTGGATAACGGTAGAAATTCGCGACGGTAGTTGCAGCATAAATAATTCGCCTCCTGGTGCTCATACGTGCGTGCGTATGCGTGCAAAGCGGTTGCGAGCAAAGTAGGCAAGAATTTTCTAATTTTCTAATTAAAGTCAAAGATGTCGCACGGTTGGAAAATGGAACCAAATAAAAGAGTGGCAGATTTCGACGTGAACAACGATGACGGCGATGGAGCACCGCAAACTGAACCCGGTTGGGAAAGGTCGCGGGAAAAATGGTCTTAACTGCGTGCCTTGGGATTGTGTGGCAAGATCTGTGATCCCCTTCCTGGTAACCGACGCGAGACGGCTGCATATTTTCGGAATGAAATTAGACGAAAAGTGAGTGCTCTATTTTTAGTGCGGTTTTTGCAACTCAGCTTAGATTGGCGAAGAAAGCGATAATCACTTTAAAAGATGACAGGCGGATGGATTTATGTGACAAAGTTAAAAGGAAAACCTCAGGAAAACGAGGGAAAACCAGCGAAGAGAAAAAGTTTCAAAATGGCGTCTGGAATTGGTGTATGTTTTTGGGCTGTGTTTAATTGGCAAAGAAGGATATTTTCGATACTAGTGCTTACCATATTAAATATTGTTAAATAGTAGTTTTGTGTTTAGGAATTGTATAAAATATCACATTTAAAATTGAACTTGATCGTACAGACAGTAGCGGTCGAAGAGGTAGTGCACAGCTTTCAATCACACTTTCACTGGGGTTACAAACTTTGGCCTTTTGTATGGGAAGAGGAAACTAGAATAACCACCACGGACGCCTTCCAGACGCCCACTGTCCTTAGCGATGGTCGCTGGACATGTCTTAGCAGCCAAAAGTGTGGTGTATAATTGCATATAGTAGAACAAACTTCTTAATGGTAGCTACCACCACCGTCGGACGGGATGCAGTTTTCTCCAACAACCCACCACCCACCACGAGGGTGGAAAACTAGGGAGGTTTTCAAAATTATCTCCACAGTGGCATACTCTGAATCAACAGGATCACCCCACGGCTATCTTCTGCTCAGTAAAATAGGCCACCCATTCCGCTGGATGTAAGAAACATCGTTTTACGCATAATCTAGAATTGGGGTGACTAGAATTCACCTCCATCAGCAGCAGTGCCTAGCCTGAGCCTTGACCATTGCTAACGAAGAACTGGGATGAGTGATTCTGCACAGACTCCACCGAGACTCGTCACACTTCTCAGCTGCAGAAACGCATTGTGCAGCACTGAGACGATGCATTATTGATTTTTTTCCTTCGATGCGTGTTAAGTCAGTTTCAATACCGGAGTGTTCGTGTTTACTTTGTTACGAAGAAGATGTGACGACGTTGGACAGAAGAAAAAAGCGGTATGATAATCAACTGGATTGGACCAGCTAGGCGGTTTATGCAAACGAGCTTTGGTGCGGAAGCAGTATCCGGGCTACAAGTGATGATGTACGTTGTTTAAAAATTTCTCGCTTTATTGCACTCATAACCGAAGGATTTGATTGTGGATTTCTGGTGACATGCTTTGCCCGGATGTTAGTCGATGTTTGATATCGATATGTAATTAGAATACATCGAGATGCATTATCCTACGTCAGATCATGTCGTAAATCATTTTGTGACAGTGTGACGTCAAGCTCAAACCGGGAGAAAGGTAATTGAAGGTTCCGATTGGAGTACTTGGTTTGCGGTTTATTTCTTTTATCGTTTTCAATGAATGGCTTATCTTATAACTAATTTTACATGATATTGGATGTTCTCTTAGGAACACCACCTCGTATGCGTACAGCAAAATCTAGCCACAGAAAAACTCCCAGTAAAATTTCATTTCAATTTATTTTCGAGACTAAATAATAACAACATATAAAAGGCATTATATACAAGTCATAATATTATTCCGACTTATTACATTTAAACGCTTGAGCTTTGTAGTTTGTTTTCACCCTAGGTGAATCAGCTTTTCAGCAAAATTTTTCCCATTATTCGCTTAATGTTTCAATTCACAGTTTCGCTAATATCCTACCAATGTCTATCAATTGTTCGAAGTTTAAGAGTGTTCGAAGATTCTTTGGCAAAAAGTTGATGTTATTTTCTCCATATCGCTTTTGAATCAGACAAGATGTCAAATTAGGCCAAGATCGTATGTTGTTATCGTATGAATCAGACAAGATGTCAAATTAGGCCAAGCCCTAATAAACATGTACCATACAGGAACGATATTAGAGATGGTATGACCATACCACTTTCAGTTGGTATGATACCCCGAATTGGTGGTTAGGCACTTCTTATGGTTATTGTTTATGCGGGAATACAGAACGTGGGTTCTTTTGGATGAAATGAAGTAGCCGGATTTGTAGTACCTCTCCACGTAAACTTGCTGATGCCTCGAAACTGTAGAGCTACAGTTTCGAAGAATAAGCTTTTCAACTGATTGGCACTTATGAATAGAATTAATGGCTTATTTTGAGTCAAAATAATGATTGCCCTAGGTCTTCCGAAAACTAATCGAAATCACATTCGTACTGCAGCGATGAAAGAGATACAGTACTTATTTTATTCAATTTATTTAACATTCGGTAATTAATCTGATTCTGTTAAATAAATCTTGATGATTGATAGCATGTATGGCAATTCATTTAAACCAATTTTTGTTAAAAAGAGGCACTATTTTGATGATCACAGAAAAAATATCTATTGTAATATTTACAGTTGGGGAAAACTGAATCAACAACAATTTAAAACAAAAAACGAAGGAAGTCAGCAAAAAAATTAATTATACTCAGTGAAATAGACTTATTTTACAAGCAATGTTTGAAAAAAAAAAGTTTGATGAACTTGTTGCGCGTGTGTCCTAAGAGATCAATATTTTAACGATTTAAGAGTATCAGTTACAGTTACGCATACTAAATAAATGTAAAATACGATTGTGGGTCAGTAAGTCCGTGATTTTTTGAATGAAACACAGGTTTTTTGATAGAAATATTTTATTTTACAACATAGTTTCCTTTAAATTCTTTTTTCAACGTTTATTTATTTATTTATAGTTCCGGAAAATTTGATTTGTGAATCCATAGGTATTTATTGAATGAAATGAAATGAAAATAGATATTTGTTTGTGAGATGGTTTCATCGTTGGAGGCAAATCTCTTTCCGCCGAGCCATTCCTTCAGGTTTGGGAAAATATGAGCAGCTCAAATCATGGATTTTCGCCATGGAAACTGCTTGCATTCTCTTCATGTACAAAAACTATTTCCTTGACCAAATGCGTTCGTTTTCTTTCAAGTCCTCATTATATCGACCCATTAAGTTGGCATAATATTCGCCATTAATTTGTCCCCTTTTTAAGATAGTCAAAGTGTATTATATCATGTGCATCCCAGTATGGAATGTTATGGTAGTTTGACGTCATCACCCACGTGCTCAGCAATGTTTACAATATTTTTGCTTCCAACACAAGTAAACTGCTCGATGTGCCGGACCTAAGCTGAACGACATTGACTTGCCACCAGGTGACGACTCCGCCGTACGTCAACAAATTAAAAAAAAAAAGCAAACCATGCCCGATAACTATACACTGTTAATAAAATTATAGCATTGTATTGACAGTTTATGATATCATAATACCGTATAATGATATTATAATTTTATTATTTTCACTAATACTCATAGTATTGGCATTAGAATTAATGCAAGATTAAGTTGTCTCCCCCCTAGGCTAACGTATTCTATGGAAATTTGCATTGCAAGCGTTTGCAAGTTTGCAAAACCAGTTACTAGTTCCCTCAATATTATTGCAACTTGGAAATAAGCATAAATTTTTCTTAAGAAGCTGGATGAGTTCCTCCCATTAATTGAAGGCTCGGCAGTACAGCAACAAAAGCAATTCCAAAGAACACAGAATGAAACCGGAGATGTAGAATAAACAACTAAATTTCACTAAATATATAGAAAATGAAGAATTCATTGCTCTTCAAAATATTAAAAAAATGATTTAGTTTTAAGTTGCTTACAGTCTTTAGAACAACAACTACATAAGAATAAAGGACAGTTTAAAAATCGACTTTATATACAAATTGTGGTTTTTTTTTCTTCTCTCTTTTAACAGTATTCAGAAAAACTCAAATCCTGAAAACTTATGCGAGAGTTTATGTGCCGATGAGAAATGTATTGCGAAATTCAAAGATGCAACCATCTCAAGAGTACTAAAAAGCTTCAACGACTTTGGATCACAAGCGTGAAGCAGGGAGGTAACTGGAAGCTTCATGGAGGAAGACGGAGGGAAGTTTTAAGGGTAATATTAACCGCAATCCCAACACTTCAACACGTGATATTGCCAAAAAGGTTGGCGTTTCGCAAAGTTACGTCCAGAAGGTGAAGGCAAGAGCTGGATTACACGGATACAAGGTTTAAAACTTCTCAAACCGCGATGAACGACAGTAAACTGTTGTCAAGACCCGTGCTAGGAAGCTCTATGCCTCATTTGGCAGGTTCTCTGCTCCTGTGAAAACCGAAGTGACATTTTTGTTACAACAGGCACCATAAATGGTGAAATTTACAAGACTGAATGCCTCCAAAAATGCTTGTTGCTATTTTTCGAGCTGCATAGTAAAAAACACTATTTTGGCAGGCCACTATTCTAAAAGCGTGCTGGAATGGTATGAGACTAATTCGATGCATTTTGTCCCCAAGGCCATGAATCCACCGAACAACCCTGAACTACGTCCAATCGAAACTTATTGGGCCATGATGAAACGGGAACTCAGAAAGATCAAGGAGAAAGTAAAATATGCAAATGACATGCGTAGGATGTCGATAAAAAATTGAAAAAAGGTACCGGATACGACTGTACAAGCTTTTATGGATGGCTTGAGACGAAAGTGTCTAGAATTTTACCAATCAATATTTAATAATTGATCCAATGAATGCTAACTGAGCTTAACACATGTATAAAACTATCCTACAAATTTAGTTTATATCATATAACTACATGAAATTTTATAGTTCATTAACTGTGCTGCAAAAATTTCGTGTTTGACCTTTTAGAGTAGTATCAAGACATGTATTCGGGTTCTTTAGTTTGACGTTTGAGCGGTTCGTATGAGATTTAAACGGTAATTAATGTTTAGTGTTGTAAGTAAAAATCACAAACATGAGATTGATTTGCCACTTTCACATATGAGTATACCCTCTCAAGCAGCATCAATTTGAGAATGATTTTCCGAAACCTGACTGGTAATAATGAAACATTCAATTAAAGCTAGGCAAGACCTGATCTCTTTTAAGTTATAAACTTCAACTTAATTACATCGACTCATGTATAAGATACTTGAACCGAGTTGAACCCACGAAGGATCGTAAGATCGATTTTCATTGCACCAAACACCATGAGGTATCAAAGTTAGTTAGCATTAGATTTTGTGACTTGCACATTTTTTAGAGACTTGTTCGGGATTGAGATTTGAATTCGTGACATTGGCTTGAGAAGTATTGATGTTATCCACAAACGGTGCCGGTGGTGTAGTGGTAAGCGTGGTTGCCTCTCTCCCCAGTTGGTCTGATATCGATTCCAAATCGGCACCATCCGGATTTTTTTTAGACAAAGTATCTCTGATCACGTCTTCCTTCGGAAAGAAAGTAAAGCCGTTGGTCCATGTGTTGATGGATTCTATATGTAGGATCTAGGTCGGATCCAGGTCGTCTCCCTGGTGTGACGAACCAGAACTCGTGTACATAAGAAACAAAATAAATATGTTATCCACTACACCGAGGTCGTCCCCCTAATTATTTTCCTTTCTTGACATTGATTATCGCAATAATGCTCTTAACTTAGTGTTTTAAATGCATTTTCAATGTCAATTCATAGCATTCTATAGCAGTACCGTTTTTGCATAAGTATGGTTGTGTGGCATTTACAATCATATTCTATGCCCAGGAAGTCGAGAAATTTGTCTTAACGAAAAAATCCGAGAACTTAGGCGGCAATCGATACCAAAATAATGTTGCTTTATAATTTTTTTTCCTTTTTTTATGAAGGTTTGCTGGCGGGACTCCGAATTGAGTAGAAACCTCTACGCCAGGTCTTTGATGATATCGTTGCGTAAATCCTTTCGAACCCTTTTGCCAGCCGTACACGGAACAAGGAGCCACGTTTGAGAATTTTGAGTCCTTTCATCTGTTTTTTTTTCAATTGTCTTTTCATTATTTTATTAGTCACTGTTTCGTTTGCATGTTTAAATTTCGTAATTTCTTCAGTCTTTTGTAGTTCAGCCCGTGAAGTGTGTCGTTTTTGTGCTAACAGAGTTTTCTGAAGTAGTTTTTTCGAACTACACCGTGTCCTATATATTCTCATTCAAAATAAAACTCTATTTATTTCAAATCGATAATCCAGATTTTATTGATAACTTTACTCATTATACTGCAATATAATACTGATCAACTACAGCTTATGTTTTGGAGTAACACCGCCCTTAACCTTCTTGACCAGCTCCAGACGTTTTTCGAAACCGTCACAGGCGGCGCGCACGACTTCCATCGGCATTTCGTCCCAAATTCGGTTGATTACGGTTTTGAATTGGTTCATATTAGACGCCCTGTGGTCATTTACTTTCGACAGCATGTATGACCATACGAAATAATCCAAGGGATTCAGATCTGGTGAACTGGGAGGCCATTCATTCTTGTCCAAAAAGTCGGTCAAATTTTCTCGGCACAGTATGCGATGGCGCTCCGTCCTGCTGAAACACATAGTGATCATCTCCAAACACCTCTTGTTCATATGGCTTGACAACTTTCTCCAAAACTTCCGTTTTATAATATACGGCATTCACTTTAACGCCATTTTCGATGAAAGCCAGTGATAATTTGCCTCGCTTGCAAATTCCTCCCCAAACCATCGCTGGCGCAGCACTTTGGAACCGTGGAATATTCCTATCACTCTCAAGAACAGTTCTCGAAGAGAGAGTCCACAATCTGTCGTTCTGGACATTGTGGGATTGTTGCAAGACGAATAACTTTTCGTCGGAATAGATAAATTCTTCCCAACCATGCCGCGACAAAAGCAGACTTGCTCTTTCGAGTCGTTTCTGCTTGGAAGGTTCCGAAACTCCGTGAACCTTACGTTTCTTGAAAGCTTGGAATCCGAGGTCATTTTGCAGTATATTGTGCATTGACGATCTCGAAACATTCAGATCTGCGGCCATTTTACGTACAGAGCGCTGTGATTTTCGTCTAATCCGTTCCCTGACCACTTTAACAACTCGTGCAGTCCGCACCGTATGAGTACGACCGGATCTCTTCCGGTCATCCAACGAGCAGGTGTCACGGTAGCTTCGGATGGTTCGGTACACAAAATCCCGCTTTACTCCGAGGTTTTTCAAATTTCTGAAAATAGCGCCCGGGCGCTCACCTTTCAAAAACTTTTTTATCAGCTCAGCACGAAACTCCTTCATCGCTGGTAAAAGATAAACACCGAATGAAAACATCGGACATAACCTAAAAGCGTTTGTATAAACATAGTGCAAAACTACACCAACACATACGTGAAGCATGTTGAGTCGTTGCACGACACCAATGCAAGGGAAAAGTGTATGAGAATATATTGGACACGGTGTAAAATTAAGAAGTTATTGTATTGTTACTTGTGCGTTAGAATGATACATTTTTACTTTTTTTTTTTTGAGGCATTTCACCAGCCGTGCAAGGATCCATAGAGACGCTGTTTACACTGCCTCAAAAGGTGTGACATTTTCAAGTTTGCTTTCCCTTTCTCTCAGTCAAGTTTATGTCCACTGTTTTGTATGGTGTGGTTTTGCCTTTTTGTTATTTAGTTTGTCAATGTGTTTTCTCTAGTCTTTTGTAGTTTAGTTCGTTATTTATGTGCTGCGAAAGTCTTTTGAGCAGTTTTCTCGAATCAAAAATAAGTTGTCATTATGTCGTCGAGATATTTGAATTCTACCAGTTTTAGTAATGTCTGATGTTGCAAATTTCAGCAGTTCGCACAGTATCATTTTTATGGTTTACTGATGGGACTCATGAGAGATAAATTTCCTTTAAACGAGTTTTGGAGGTCATTGCGGCTCTTTATGTTAATTAATTAGTAAGTCAGTGTTAGGCATTTGGCATTTGGTAACTTCTTCAGTCGTTTATAATTTAGGCAATAGATGTCTAGTTCTCATGTGCCCTGAAATTTATTGATGCATACCTCGTCTTACCTCGTTTGATTGACCTATCACTTTGTCCGCATTAGTCAGTTCTTGTCTTCTGCGTTATTCATTTAAAGTCTTTAGTTCTATTGACGAAAAGTTTACGTTTACTTGTCTGTTCTTTGCCTCCTTTTTATTTGTCTAATTAAAATCTCTAAGTCGTTAAATCGCTAAAAGTCTTACATGCACGTGCAGCCTAACAATAATTATACGATTTTTGGTTAGCTGAATCTTATACTTTTCGGTGGCAAAGTAAAGCTTCATCACGCTTATTCCCTATCTATTAGTGAAAAATTATCGAGAATGATGCCGTTATTCGATTGTTTGCATACCATTGTTAATAATGTGTGGTATTTTTATTATGACTCTTTGAAATGAGAAATAACAAAATAAGAATGGCACCACGTTCCTAGTTTAAAAAAAAACTTCTACTCACTGAATTCCACAGTCGATTCCCTACGGATTTCAATAATCTTGAACACATTGTCTATCAACATATACCTGTCTAAGTAGATTTATATTTAAGCGTGGCTACGGCTCATCATGTCAGGGAACGCACAAGAAAGTGTTGCATCCAAGAAAAAAACATTATAAATCATTATTACTGAGGAAAGAGCCCAACCAGACTGCACCAGCCTTCAAGGCTTTCAGACAGGATGTCCGTTGGATCACATCTGTAAAATCAGTGCAGGCCCACCCATCGCGACCAGATCACATATCCGAGGGGAGGGCAAAATAAAGTTGCTTTATAGTTGCACCCATATCGGTTGAGATAAGGATGGACCCTGTTGATCTACTTATTCTTGAAGATGAATTTTGTTCGAAAACGTCAGTAAATTTCCATGAGACTATCAATCATATCATATCAATTCAATCAATATCATTATTAAAAAATCATCACAATGGACTTTAAATATTTTAAGTAGTCGTACCTATTTTCTTCATGTTTGCACAACACGAACCTTTCTCGAGCTATAGTTTTCTGTAGACAAACCAGTCGTTTTTTCTGAAGGCCCTCCAGATAATTTTATCGAAATTCAAAACATGTTTGATCATAATTAATGTTTAATGCATAATTTCAACTATTAAAAAGTTTATTACACATTTAAAAGTAAACAAAAAATCATCATTCTACGACAAAAAAACATTGTAAACTAATAATACTCCATGTACCAGACGCAACAGCAATCCTCGATTTTCTTCTGGCATACACCCTCATCAAGGTCGTTTTGTCAGTTGTCTAAATCGGTTTACCTTTTCCGGTGGAAAGCAAATCTATGAGAATGAGAATTTGAACCTCCTGATTCTCACCTTGGTGCTATCCTTGACAATGAAGAGCAGACATAAGGTCAGCAGAACACCTTACATACATTGACTACAATGTTGTTAGGAAGATGGACATTGTACATCGTCCAGCAGCCAGCGTCTGAATATCATAGCCCTTCTCCTACACCATTAGAAGAGACGAATCCATGCACATCGTGGTGTAGGCAGCAGAGCACTTAACAAAGTGATCCGAAGCTCTCTCTGCATATAAGACAAAATGATACGTCGATTACTTGATTCAACTGATGTTGGATATCACCTTCTATGATTGAGGTTCAATTAGCATCCATATCATTCAAAAAGCCAATTGTGTGAATTCTGAGTTAAATATATATTTCGGATAATCCTCTGGCAATAAGCTTACCATGTTCTGTTTATGAACTGACTTGCAGGTCACATGTTTTCACACTGGTTGACAAACAATTGCTTCTGAAAGGTTAGTTATGGATGAATATGTATGGATTGCATGGACGACATTTGCGCCAATATATTTAAATGAAAAAATGTGGTAGGAAATAATCGCCTTCTGTAGAACCATGTATTGATGACGTCACCGACATCGGTCACTTGCGCTTCACCTTGTCGTGGTGGCATACAAAGTTCCCCGTAACATCAAAATAGGATTAGGACTCGCGGGTAAGTGACATGTGTGGGTGGAACGGACGATAGCCACCTGATGATGATGGCATTCTACCGTCGCGATAACAGCCCGTTCACAGGATTCAGAAAATAAACAAACAAAGAAGGGTGGGAGGAACCACGGGTTAGGTAATTTGGTTAGAACGGCATGCAAATGGGAAAGCCTAGAAAGAAGCCCCTTCGATGCATGCCTCAGGGGGAAGGTATAAAAACTTTCGCCCTGCTGTTGACCAGTTGCACTTCTGGTTGTTGTTCCAAACAAATAACATAGTTTAGTTTGCGTTTGAGTGGAAGTAATATCTAGTAAATCTAGTGAACTTTAAAAATCATCTAGTTCTTGAATAGCACTGTGGGATAAATCAATTCAAAAGCAATTTTTTTGCAAAGCAAGGAGTAAATACAGCAGAAAAAAAACTAGTTATGGTGGTCGCTGTGAAAGTTTTCAAAAAATCCGCACCAAATGGCAAGCTAACCGTGTATTTGGGCAAGCGTGATTTCATCGATCATGTGGATTATTGCGAACCCGTTGACGGTGTGGTCGTAATCGACCAGGAATACCTGCGGGGACGCAAAGTTTATGGCCAGGTTGGTGTCGGAGTTTTCAATGGGTTAGCCTAATTGGATTAATTGAGTCGGATTTGTCTGAGGCTAAATTTTAATTCAATTAGAGTAATTGAATTGTGTCGCTAACTAAATCGTCATTTGCTCTGTTTTCTTTTACAGCTCGTCACCATCTATCGCTATGGTCGCGAGGAAGATGAAGTCATGGGGGTTAAGTTCTCCAAGGAAATGGTCCTGGTCAAGGATCAGATCTACCCCATGGTGAACTCCAAGATGGAAATGACCCCAATGCAGGAGCGTCTAATCAAGAAGTTGGGCGCCAATGCATATCCGTTCACATTCCACTTCCCGAACATGGCCCCAAGCTCTGTTACGCTGCAGGCTGGTGAAGATGACCAGGGTAAGCCACTCGGTGTTGAGTACTCTATCAAAATCTACGTCGGAGAGGAAGAAGAAGAGAAGGGTCACAAGCGCAGCACCGTTGGTCTTATGGTCAAGAAGCTGCAGCATGCTCCTACCACCCGCGGTCGTCGTCTGCCTTCGTCTCTCGTTAGCAAGGGCTTCACCTTTTCACAGGGTAAGATCAACTTGGAGGTAACTCTCGATCGGGAGATCTACTACCATGGCGAGAAGATATCTGCCAACATTGTGGTGACAAATAACTCACGCAAGACAGTCAAGAGCATCAAGTGTTTCGTGGTGCAGCACTGCGAGGTTTGTTGACCGCTTCTAGTTAATATGATTGTTTAAATCTACTCACGATCGGTCTTATATCCCTCACCAAATAGGTCACAATGGTCAACGCCCAGTTCAGCAAACACATTGCTTCGCTGGAGACTCGCGAAGGCTGCCCCATTACTCCAGGAGCTAGTTTCACCAAGTCCTTCTTCCTGGTACCGCTGGCTTCCAGCAACAAGGACCGTCGAGGAATTGCTCTCGATGGCCACTTGAGGGAAGAGGACGTAAACCTGGCTTCTTCAACGATGATCAGCGAAGGCAAAAGCCACTCCGATGCCATGGGTATCATCATTTCCTACTCACTTCGTGTGAAATTGAACTGCGGAACTCTTGGTGGAGAGCTGCAGACTGACGTTCCCTTCAAGCTGCTGACCCCTGCTCCCGGTAAGATCTTCATGCACCGAAAGGCATAGCGGGTTATTATAATAATTCGATTTTGTTTTTACAGGAACTGTCGAACGCGAACGCGTCAACGCTCTGAAGAAGATGAAGTCGATCGAGCGCCATCGCTACGAGAACTCCCACTATGCCGACGATGATGATAACATTGTCTTCGAGGACTTCGCTCGGCTGCGAATGAACGAACCAGAGTAAGCTACATCTGTCTCTGCGATAGGTTAGCACCTTGTTTCTCCATTTAACTCTCAACCGTTAGATTTGATTTGAAAGCTATCCTATTCCGCATAATCAAGCCTCCACATACTGAAATGGATACAACAAAGACTAGTCGTAAAAGACAACCTACCTAATCGAGAAACTATGTGATATTTCAAAAATTTGATTTGCCTCTCTTATTTGAAAGTCATTTTAGTTTTCTAAATATTTAGTTTAAAAAGTATAAAAATAACAAAAAAAAACACAAAAAAAATATTCCTTAAGTAACACGAAAAGTTTTGATTCATCGATTGATTTTCGTTTCTAGTAGACAACTGCGCAGTTGATCCAACTACCATCATCGTAAAAACCAAATAATGTAAAGGCAAAATCAATCGATCAATCGAACAAACAATCTACAAGCCAAGTAAACGAGTAACCAGAAGTGAACGAATCGAAATAAGCTCTTCAAGTGCGGTTCTGACGGATTGCGACGGAGTTGGCATTTCAGTTGGAAACCATCGCCGTCGCAATCCCAGAATTCATGTTTTAATTTTAAGCCAAAGATATGCAAACGACATTGTGACATACGAATGCAAGCTTAAAGCAAATAGGTTCTTATTTATTAACGTATTTCGCACTTGAAACTAGAATCATCCCGCTACCTAGCCGGGAACACAATCCGGATATCGAAAACATTCGGGTCCGGTCGAATCTGGTGTGCGTGTTTCGAGCGGTTCCATTTGTGTACAGGGCGACGGGGTACTCTAGTTTCAGTAGTTTCAGTTAAGTTTTACATTTTCGTGCCAAATGGAAAGGATTTCTTTTCCGAGACTTCCCAGAGAGTCGCACCGGAAAGGAGACTCTTTCCGCGCCAGTGAACAGAGCAATAGCAGCGCAATCCTCCTCCGGCTATGCGGAGGACATCGAGTCCGGGATTGTGTGCGTGTTTCGGGCTTGCAGCTCCGTGCAGCGGCCGGTGGATTCCATTTTATTTAAACGCAGTATATCAAGCAAAAAATAAATAGAGCAACAGGTACCTACAATTGTCAATTTCCTTTGTTTTGTTATTCAGCTTTTGATTTAGTTGTTTCGTTTGATGTATAAAGGTTAAAATGCAAATAATAAAAAAATACCAATCAGAAGAACGATATGATTATGAATCTTGAAACAGTCTACCGATCATGAAAAAAAAATATTTTATTTATTAAGGTGCATTTATTTGATATCATTGTATGCGTTTTTTAACAATTACAAAATTACTCAAAACAGTTCCCATAACTGTTCAAAATTTTCTCCGATCTCGATGGTTAAAGCTTGAAGGTTTTTTTTCTGCCATTAGTTGACCTTATTTTTTTGTTTGCAAATTGAAATAAATTACTAAAGTTTTTAATAGTTGGAAAACATGATTTCTGAGTTATTCTACATGAAGAAGTCACAGTTAAGATATGGGAACTATTCTAACCTTTTTGAAGAAACTACAAGGTTATTCGATTGCAATTCGATGTTTGTGATTGTTTGTGACTAAAACTCAGTAAAGCAATATAATCACATCGTACACTTTGATATTCATGGAAAATGACATTAATCTCTTGTCGTTGATGCCCATAAATAGCCTCACCAAAAAAGAAATAATAGTATTCTTCTCGATTCCATTTTCAAACGATGATTTCTGTTTTGAATCGAGAATCAACCATCGAGGGACACCAATTAAGACCTGTATCTGCAATAATCGGACACTATCGTAACTTTCGAAAAGCTGTACGTACGATCGACATATTTCACTGAAGAATCTTTACGGAAAATACATGATCGTTGTTTACTTTCCTCGTACCGAATTCAACGACGAATGAACAACATTCGCGTAAACGGACTTTTTGCGACCAAAATGCCAATTCTAACTCATCTGTATGGAAAATTATAAAATATTGTATTTACCGAAATCTACTGTTCATAAAGTTCTGAAAGTATTTGCAGATCATATTACGGGCAGAAAGGTGAAGATGGATATTTTAGAAGAAATCTCTCTATTTGAACAGAGGCTGTTTGGATTTTTACCGATAACCGATGGCAACTAAAACGCCTCTCTAGATAGCACTCTCATAGACCAGAGACTAACAAATCTACTCTCCCTTCGACGATAGTGCGTTAGGAACCGATCCCGACAATGGGCTATCCATGTTTCGTTCTACTTGATAAAAAATCGCAAAAAATGTTAAGATATTTTTCAATTAAACTCGTGATTTTGGATGTAGTATGACTTTTTTTCTTCTCTTCCTTGGCATTCCAATCTTATTACCAATCGTAATTTGCTTATTTCATGCTCTCAACTTAGTGTTCTTAAAGCAATTCCACAGTTATTCATTGTGAGTTTTGATGCCTGTGCCATTTTTACATTTGTACGAATCTGTCGGCAAGTCCATTCATACACTATACCAAGGAAGTCGAGACATGTTTCTTTACGAAAAAATCCTTAACTAGATCAGGAATCGAGCCCAGCCCCCTCCATTGTGTTGCTTTAAAGTTGCGCATTTATCGACTGAGCTAAGTGAAGAATAGTATGGTTGCCTCTATTTGCAAATAAGGCCTTGATCGCGATTTTGAGTTATTTTAAGGCTATGTTTGCTTCCTTTCATTTTTAATTAGATATCTTAACCGCTGTTTATCGTCATGAATATTGATTTAAGAAATGTTTCCGAGTTTGGAAATCTTAAATCTAATTTTCCTCCATAAACAAGGCCGTAATCACAACCTTAGATATTGATGGAATGTGTGAAGTTTGAATATCGTTTATTTCAGTAAATATCCCTGAATTGATAGTTCAGTATTTGTATTTTTGATTGAAATTAATAAGAAAAGTAAGTCCATGAACAATTTAAGAGTTTATATAGCTTTGAGCACGGTAAAATCGTGACCTTTTTTCCCTAAGCCTTTATTTTATTTATAATGTTAAAATGCATTTAAAATTCTCGTTTACGCGTGTTCATTAAAAATTTTTTAAACATTTGCGGAAATTTACGAAGCTAAAGCCGTTTCCTCAGGGCGTGTCTAGTGGAAGATTGTTTAAGATGATTTCCAAGATTATTTTTATTAACTGTTTGTTCAAGTCATTCGTCAACAACCTAAATTGACGAACACAGCAAAAGTTTTTATTTTTTAAATCTTAAATTAAAAATTCAGTTTTATGAATATTATCAAATATTAACAAAAAATCAAATTTATCAGATTACTAAAATATATATTATAGCAAGATTTAAAGTTTCAAGTTTGCACCTTAAAACGGTCAAGGAGTAGTGCGCTTTGATTTGCTAAACCTCATGTGTAGGAAATGTTTCTTAATAGATGTACTCTGATTCAAGTCTTTCAAAGGTAATTTTTATAGAGCGTTATCTATAACAGACGGAATCACTAAGACAAATTATAAAGTTCTGACGAAAGCAATTTTGAATAGTTTTAGATGAATATGCAAAAAGATCTTATTATGATTGATCAATTCATTCCATTGTTTTCGCTAGGTACTCTATCATGTGGGCCCAAGAAAACATGGGATTTTCCGTTCAAAATTGGCTTTGTTCATCAATATAATTTCCATCAAGAGCAACACAATCATATTAGTGCCGCTCTAACATTTCAATACCACTTTTAACAAACGATTTAACAATTGCTTCAAAATAGGCCTCAGCTTTAGCAATAACCTTTTATTTTTTTGAGTTCTACAAACAGCACAAGTCGAAGGAAGTCAAATCTACGGTTGAATACGGTAGATGCGGAATCAATTCGAAGTTCAATTCATGTAGTTTTGCCATTGTTTTGATTAACTTGTGACACGGTGCGTTGTCTTTATGAAACATTGTTTTTTCTCTTTTCATATGGGGCCGTTTTTCCACGATTTCGTCCTTTAAACATTCTAATAATGCTATATAATAATCACTGTTGATGATAGTCGGTGACCATACATCTTGCGTTCCCCAAATTACCGATGCCATAACCTTTCCAGCTGATTGTTGTTCTTTTTGGCGCACCAGCTGCTGTCTTCAAGGATGACGATCGATTTGATTCCGTAGTGAAATGATGAATCAATGATTCATCCATTGTCATATGTCGTCGCAAAAATTTCTGTTTGTTAGGTTTGAACAAAACCAACACGTTCTTTTGATGCCTTAACGATTTTAGCTAACTCACAACTTCACACTGAAAATTTGTATTCGTAAATATGCTTTCACTCGTTTCTTAAACAAGGATTTTGTACACAAAACAAATGACTCGTATATTGTATGAAACATGCATATTGCTTTTTATCTGCTGAAATGCTATAATTACACTTTCTTGTATAATGCATGAAATAAATTTTGTCAAGACCAGCCAATCGGTGTTGCTGCTGGGATGGGCGGGAATAATTTATTTATCCAGAAAAAAATTAAAGCGCTGTCGAGAGTATGAACTTCATGATCATTAAGCAAGTATCTTCTCACAAATCACCATGGCCTAGAGAGATCAACCACGGGTTCAGTAACAGCTCTTTCCAGAAATACAGGATCGAATCCCATGTCAGAAACATGAAAAAAAAAACGCTGGACAACTCCACGTGGTTGCGTTTTTTTTAAATTTTATTTTGAGTCGATATAGTAGATCTGTCAGTCATTCAAGCAACCACCAGAGAGACGCTTAATTTGTGACAAAATATTCGTAGCTCTATGTGTTGTTTTCGTATAATGTACGAATGAACTAAAATTAATTTTCAGTGCACTTTCCTATCGGTTTTCTGGATTTGTTTATGTTTTCTGGTGATACCGCCGCTGTGATTTGCCTCATCGGTATTTCTATGACCGCGTTTGCAGTCTGCAAACCAACGTTCTATTGTTATTTATCATGGAGCGGAGTTCCCATCATACTTTTCAAGCTATTGCTTTGCTTACAAAAAGTTTTTTCTCATCAAGAAAAAATGTACAATTAAAACATGAAATTGTTTTTGATCCATTGTTTTGAAAATAACAAAAGAAGTGTCACTCTTAGAACAATAACATACAAACTAACGAACAGAATGTTATGAAATTTTGATAGCTATCTATTTAAGGTTACCAACTGAAAATGAGCTGAAAATGAGGCGCATTTAAAAACAAGCGCCATGTACATGAAAAGACAGGAACATTTCAGACCAACTGACATTGCAGGAACATTTCCTGTTGTCTTCAACGTTCAGCATGCTAGGCTGGAAACTTCTACATCAAAATATGTGGCAAATACAGTAAGAGATCTGTTTTCATTGTATTGTTATTCAAAGAGAAAGTCTATATAGAAACTTGTTCAAAAGAGATAGAAATTGTTGAAATATTTGTCTAGGATTACTTTGTGAATTCTTGGGGGCCTTTTTTGCCTCTATTCGTGACAAAAAATTCACTAATTTGATTTATTGCACAGAAAACAACCAATGAATTCAATACTGACCATGTATCGGAACCCTAATTCTAACCCGTCGCGTTAGTCATTGACTAACCACAAGATCCACAGTCACCAAGTCTTCTTCAAACAGTTGCGTCAAAAAACATTCTCAGGACATACGACAAGATCACCGCGATCAGACATACTTGTACTTCATTTTTACGTCATTCACACTGCCCTTTGTTGCTACAACAGACCAGTCAAACCTTTGATGTCAAGCTCAACACAACTTTATGATTCTGAGCAATGGTCTTTGGTAATATGAGATGAGTGAAGTGTCTTACAATGAGCGCTTCTGATACATCTACAGCCAATATTCCACTCCTTGTTCAGATGGAGGAATGGTGCAAGTGCGTATTTAGTAATCGCAAAATTCGTTCAGGTTCGAGATCAGGAGTTTGCTGCCTTTAATATTTTTTAATTCGTTAGGCGTCACAGTCAACGACAAATGCCACTACAACATAGCAGTCCGTTTTCGTCACTGACCATGACGACAGTTATCGCCAATCTTGTCAAGTTTTTCTGATGACGTACGCATAAAGCGAGCTGCAAACCGACGAGCGGCCACATAAGAGGATAGCTATAGTCGCCAATATTTCATCAAAGCAAATTGAAGCACATCACGTCGTCCAAGCAGAATCTAGTTGTTGCGTCGATTTTCTGATCATATTTTTGTTGCATAGTTTCATTTCATGTGCTGAATAATCCCATGCCTGGTCCTAACCACTTCAAACTATAAAACAATCCGAATATTGTCACTTTCAACAAGACGTAAAATGTCATAAAAATTAAGACAAGATCTTTTGTCTATAAAAACAAATTTGTTCTCAAATTCGAAGTAATTCGGACTTAGGCACGACAGGAGATCTAATACCCCGTAACGCACCACAAAAAGTTGATCTACCACCGTAATGGGTCTAATACAGGCATAGATACATTTATGAACTTTATGGACCATGCAGAGTCAACCATTTGAGGAGTATTTTGTCAGTCAAATGATCGCATACGAGTTTATGCGTGTTTACATTTATTTGTTCCTTGCTTCTTTTTCTTTAACATACGATAAAATTGCCCAGAATTGATTCAAAGTGTGTGTATAATGCATGTTTAACAGTTTTTCTATTGATGGTTATCATCTGCATTTTCGAGTGCGCCTTCTCTACCCTTCTTACACCATAATAAGTGTGTAAAGATCGTTTGGAAACCCCACTTTTTAACCGAGGCGCGGAGGCCCGTGTTTGTATGTATGTGTGTTTTTGTGTGTGTGTGTGCGTGCGCGTGTGCGTGTGTGCGTGTGTGTGCGTGTGCGTGCGCGTGTGTGTGTGTGTGTGTGTGTGTGTGTGTGTGTGTGTGTGTGTGTGTGTGTGTTTGTGTGTGTGCATTACAAATAATGCCATATCGATTTCTCAGCCGTTTGTGAATCGATTTTAGTTCTGTTGGCGGCAAATGAAAGCTACATTCTCATAGAACGCCATTATTTTTTTTTTCATTCGAATATTTCGCTATGAGGATATGAACGAAACAGTATTTGATGACGTATTATAATAGTAACCAAACAGTTCAGTCTCTTTTTACATACTGAGAGGTTTATGTACCGATTCTTGTTCTGTTGCTACCAAATTAAAGTTACAAAATCCTCAAAATTTCAACATGATTGTATAATCCCCCATGGAGATATGACCAAAACAATACCTGAGAGCACATAAATTGAGAGATGAAAATATATTCCTTGCAGTTCAAAACCGGACAAGACCACTCTCAACAAACAATCCTACTTGCCTTCTATGGTGTCGCATCCGGAGCGTTGTATGGCGCATCAGATGCGCCATACAACACTCTAGATGCGGCACTATGTGACTATATAGAAATAGAGCAGGATCGATTGGCGCGAATGGTCTTGTCCAGTTTTAAAGTGCAACGAGTATATTCAAAAATTACACAAAGTCTCCAATGACTATAACTGCATAATTTTCAAGGACAATGGACTTAACTTGAACAGCATCATTGTCTAGCATCTTGAATCCATATCGATAATCAAAATTGACGGTTAGGAAGGTCTAATAGTTCATTCTATGGACTGAATATATGAAATATCTGGTAAAGTGTAAGAAAGGTTCAGTCTCACCATCGGTGGATTAATTCAGGTTTTTTCTTTCTTTGAAAATTTGTTAGTCAAAACCAGATTCAAGCGTAAGTTCTCATATGAAAATATTTAACAAAGTATTTTGCTGAAAAGATTTGATCAGTAGTTGATTGCCGGATATTGTCAACGGTGCTGAAGCCGAAATATCCCCTACATACTATTTAAAATTTATATTGGTTTCGGTATTTATAAAACGACATACGTAAGCAACATTAGCACATCAGAATTTGATGATATAACAAGAACAAAGAAAAACATGCAATCACACACTCATGTTCAAAATTGAAGCATGCAATTTCAACGAGATAATTTTACATGTATAGAAAAAATCACTTAAATAACTATAAAGAATCACTAAAGAATAGTTTATTTAAAAAAATTAACTCGTTTTTTTTAATAAAAAAAAGACCGTGCGCTTCGTAGTTGCTACTCCGTTACTGAACCGAACTAGTGTAATTGCACAGAGAACCATATAGATAGAGCTTGGAAGTAGCTTTACATCTTCAATGTACAAGTTCACTAGTTCATTCTATTTATAGATCAGTACCAGCACCGGCCACGTCCTTACGGTCTTCGAGGAGGGGGGAAGGATGATTAGTTTGACAATCGTTGGTTAGAGACCGTGTTTACCTCTGCGTCTCCACAATTGTCAAGGGAAGGATAGTTTTTTTGTGTGTTAGTGAGGCAGGTTATTTGTAGATCATGGATTCACTGTGGTAAGATGCGATCAATGAAAGCGCAGTAGATTGCTTTTTATTTTAAATCTAGTGATGGATAGAAAGAGGCAAGTAACAAATGGCAAGGAAAGGGACGGGCCTGGGGCTGAACTCCCGACCATCTGCTCAGTAAGCAGAACGGGTAACCACTGAGCTAACCAGCCACGTCTTATTTAAAAAATTTAACTAGTTTCACTAAAAAGTGGAATTACTTTTTGGATGTGTGATCCCACTTTTTAGCGAAATTGGTTACAATTCCTACAGAAATAACTCAGCTTCGGGCAAATGATTCTTTCTTCGGGCAAATGATATTTTGTTGATGAATCTGTACAAATTCATGTACGTATTAAACAAAAATTTCTCAATGTGTAGAGTGTGTTTTTAATTTACAAATTAAAGAATTCCAAATATGGAATCAAACTCTACTTCTTCTACTTAGGTGACGAACTAGCTCAGGAGGCTTAACAGTCACCCTAATAAAGAATTTAAAAAAAATCTACTTCATTGAACAACTTTTTCGTCACTTCTTAGCAGCTATTTTAGGAAATTGTGTATTTTTTTTCATAAAAAACGTCAATATGGGCAACTTTTTCGAGGTTCTAAAATAAAAAAGGTAACAACTATAATATTGTATCTCATTTGTTGTAAACAATGTATGACTTAATGGCCCATTAGTTAAACTCAAAGAGTTTCTCAGGTTGAATTAACATATTATGAACGCAGAAGAGTAAAAATAAGAGAGATTATTTTTCATTTCAAAACCAAATTTAAGCTTATCTACACAGATTAACAAACCTACGGGAGAAGATAATCTTTTCACATTCACATTCAATTCACATGAAATAAGGTCCATTAGAGCAAGTGAGGTATACCGGGTCAAGAAGTTTCATTTCAGAAACGTGATGCTACAATTTCAACGATACTGTGCAAATAAACAATTATAGTATGCATATCTAACACCAGGGTACAGCACTTAGTTTAGACGGCATTTTCAATTTTCATGCTGTATTATGTTTGGATGACGATGTCCAGAGAGATGGACAATAAAATGAAAACTATATTTTACCATTTTTTATCATAACTATTGTTTCAATAGTTAAAACTTGAAACCAAAATAGTTCTTAAATCCTTTTCAATTCAACAAATATATTTTTTTTTTACATAGAAGCCATACGATAATAACTGTGCTTTAAAAATTGAACAATAAATGATTGCAATTTGTTCAAGTAAATAATTATGAACTATCAAAAATATATGTCTTACTTGCTCCTACGTTATTTTAATTTACTATTTTGCGCAGCCGATTAATTTCAATAACATGATGGTTGAAAGAAATTACGATATTTACAATCCACCAACATCCCAATTACTTAATATCTATATCACAAGCCAGAGCAAACATTTCAAAAGGGCACATATGCTGTTTGTAAAAATGTCTCTCTCCGTTTATATATTGCTTAAAAACCTCTCATGCATAATCTTCACATCATCCTATAGAAAAATATTTGTTCTTCCAGCTGAGAGATTTTTTAACTTTAACAAAATATTGATAAGTTTGTACTGAAATCTAACTACAGAATACTGAAATTGAAGTATGTTTCAAATTCTTCTATTGAACAACAGTCCTCAAAGGCTATAATCTCAATTTCTTATTGTCTCATTTGAGTCATCTTAGTAAATCACGTCGTCTTAGTTTCTATATTTATAAAAAAAAACTTTAATAATCGAGTTTATTACTTGATATCATATACTTTCTACGAGGGAGCAATTTGTGTAACTCGTTACTTTTATTTACTTTTGAGTCTTTTAATGTTACGACATTCAATTGTTCAATTTGTATGTTGGTATTTAATAATATAATTAAAGGCACAACTCTGAACGCAATTAAAGTCACAAATAATTATGTTTAAATATATTTGAATATAACTTCTGGCCTTCCTAATTGTGTTTTACCTTTTACAAGAAATATATTACACATTAAAATGTAGGTCTGCTGTATAATTGTTAGCGGCAACTTTTTTTACTATGATCGAATAAAACGTTAAATAATGATGAGATGAATAGTCCCAGATAAGTGGGCTAATACTTTAACTATTTATTAATTCACGTCCGTAGACAATGACTTATAAAGTAATTACTTCACTAATCCAAAACACTATCAGTTAAGATTAGAAAGGGCTTCATTGAGACAGCCACTTACCTTATATCCTAGATGAATAAGGCACTCTGATGTACAATTTTATCGGACTAGAAACCTGCACACCTGACTAAACCGCTCAAAAACTGTTGCACGTTTGTAAATATTGACACTTTTGACCAGATCTTAAACAATCCACAATCTAAGTCTGGATCTTGGAATCCAGAAACCAGCACCCACAGGTGTCGAACCACATCGATTCTTGCTGCAAAGCTCAAACTCCTACAGGTTATGATGACGTCACTTTACTATCGAAAGACAAACACCACGGTCTCCACTGAAGCTGATAAACGCCTTAGCCCAGATCCGGTACAAAACCGACTGACACAAGTCGGACAGGAAAAACAAGTTTTCACACGCGACTGATGGTTTAAATTTTTCCTTGTGGCTTTCACGCCACCACGGCAACTCACGCATTCACGTACGCACACCAAATACACACGTACAAGCACCGAGCATCTGTACGTTGCTCTTTCACGCAATCGCGTTCGGCTCGCGATATCCTTTTAAAAAATTAAAAGGCTTCTTTTTCCGACACATTCCACCACTCTCGCTTCGTGCGGCATCTTACCATCGCGATGGTCTATGTACAACTAGATTTCATCGTCTTGAAGAAATCCAACCCGCTGTAAGTATTTATGTTCCTGCTTCTTCTCCTGAAAGAAGTATACAGCTCACCCATACACATACGGAGCCCGAGATAAATGTTGTACATACGCACAAAAAAAGTCCCATAAAAAGGAAAAGGATAAGACACAAAAATTCCGTTACTCGCGCTTTCTTACATCCTTCCGAAGAAGCCTTCATGTATTGGTGCGCCGTGATTTCTTTCATTCCTTCCATTCCACGGACGCCTCTCCAGGCAGCGCCATGCACCCTCTGCCTACTTGTACTAAAAAAAGCAAACTCGCGCATATCCTTGCCGTGTTTCCGCTTTCTTGGTATGCGTACGCGAGTGCTAAATCTTAGCTCCGCCTCTTTTACCTCAGGATTTTTCTTTCGCTTGTGCGCCTCCACCGTCACAGTCTTCGTCGTCGCCTTCGTTGCAAAATGTTATTTTTTCCCGCGACACACGCTCTTTTCCAAGATGCCGGCTTGTGCGGGGATCTTTTTCTTGTGCCGAAGATGTAGAAGCAGCGATGCCAGTGTTGGAAGAGATGGGTTATTTACGCCTCGGCTTTTTTTTTGCACCGATATTTCAGCATGGTCAATGATGGGTGAAAAAGGGAAATACTCATGTTGGTGCGTCAACTGTAGTCCAAACCACTTGATAAAAACGGTTCAAATCTTGTCCACATCATTTCCTATATATTTGTAGACTATGGTGAAAATTTTAATATGCTACCTAAATTTTTCACAGAAATACGAATTTTTGAAATTGGTATGACCAAAAATGACTTTTTTCATATATGTCATGAAAACTTCAAATTTATAAATCTTATCAACATGAAATTTTGGTCACTAAAGTTCTATACAATGGTTATAGTGGTGTCAAATTTTCATATGGTTATAGTGGTGTCAAAAATATTGATAATTGACAAAGTTACAGAAGGTTGCATATGGCGTTTTTTGGAAGCAAAACTTTGCTCGGCTTTTTTTTATACTGAGTGTACTTCCTCTCCGAAGGAAGACGTGAAGAGGTTTTTCGTCTCAGAAAATCCCATCGGCGCTGACTGAAATCGATATCAGATCGACTGGAGTGAAGAGCGATCACGCTTACAACTATACTACAGTCGCCGCCGTACTTCAATTATTAGTTTTTATTTAATACGAAAAAGAAAAAAAGAAAATTAAAGATTTCTGATAAAATTTGTTTACTGCAGTGTTGATCGTTGAATTTGAATAAATTACTCATCAAATTGCATCACGGAAAAAAACGCTGTAAAAAATTTACCTACTTGACCGATCCTTTTCAAACTTTGAGACTATAAAATATAACCCATTACTAAGCTTTTGGCATATTTATTTCATTCAACTTCAATACCATAACCGTACGCTCGCACCTTACGCTTAACTTTACTCATTAGGTACTGTACAACATCTGGCTGCAGCTTCTTCTGTACGGCATCCCACTTTTTCTTCATGTCTTCCTCAGATTTTACCTCCTTGGGATGCTTCCGTAGTGTTTGTTTCATAATAGTAAAGTATGTTTCGATGGGCCTTAGTTCCGGTGCGTTGGGGGAGTTCATGTCCTTTGGTACGAAAGTGACCCCGTTGGCTTCGTACCACTCCAGGACAACATTTGAATAGTGACACGAAGCTAGAACCAGCCAAAGGTCGTGTTGCTTCAACAGAGGAAGCAGACGCTTCTGTAAAGGGTGTCCACGATGAAATTGCCACACACAAAATTGATTCGCAAAATTCGAGTTTTCATCCGATTGCCATCAAATTTTCAGGGATTGAGAAATAACTATTAAACTTCATTTAACCATTTTACTCGTATTTTATTTACAGTCCATACGCAAATGCCCGCACCTTGGCCTTAACCCCGGCCATAAGATTCTGCACAACCTGTGAATCAACCGTTTTTTGCATGTAAACCCATACTTTCTGCAGTTCCTCGACTGTCTTCACTACCTTAGGTCGTTTAAGAAGGTGCTGCTTCATAATCGTCCAGTACTTCTCGATGGGGCGGAGCTCCGGAGTGTTGGGAGGGTTGAACATTTTCGGCACGAAATTGACCTTATTGTCCGCATACCACTTCAGCACGTCCTTGGAGTAGTGGCATGAGGCCAAATCCGGCCAGAAGATTGTTGGGACGTTGTGGGCCTTCAGGAGAGGAAGCGTACACCTGTCCGTTCATCGTGTCCTGGGTCACGAAAGGTGCACTCCGCTTCCCGCACGTGCAGATGGCTTGCCAAACCAGGAATTTCTTCGCAAATTTGGACATCTTCTGAGTGCGGACATGCTCCGGAACGCTGAACTTATCCTTGGCCGTGAAAAACAGGTTGCCGGGGATCTGTTTGAAGTCGGCCTTCACATATGTTTCGTCGTCCATGATGCAGCATTCAACTTTCGTCAGCATGTTGAGGTACAACTTCCTGGCACGGGTTTTGGCGGACTTGTTCTGCTTCTCGTCGCGATTAGGGGCCTTTTGTACCTTGAACGTTCGAAGCCCAGCCTTAGTTTTGGCCTTCTGGACAAAACTTCGGCTTAGGTGCAGCTTCTTAGCCACATCCCGAACGGAGGCGTTCGGATTTCGGTTGAAGGCCCCAACTACGCGGTTGTGATTTTTGGTGTTGTACGGAATAATTTTTCCTTCACTTCTGGGCTTCCGATCGGTGGTCAACCGTTCCTCGAACCGCTTAATCACTCGCGACACCGTGGAATTCGCGATTCCCAACGTTTTAGCGATGGAACGATGCGAGATATCCTTGTTCTTGCGATGAATGCGCAAGATTTTATCACGCATGAGCTGTTCTTTCGACTCCATTTCCGCTGTTCTTTCGACTTCCATTTTGATCACAGGACTTTAAAACTTGCAGGATGTAAATAATGCACTATGAACTAAATCCAAATCCAAATTTTCATTAAATTCTACCCAACGGTTAAAAAGTTAGAGCAATTTCATAGCGTGGCAATTTCATCGTGGACACCCTTTAGACACTCCTTCCAATTTTCCAGGTGCTTGCACAAAAAAAATTCGCAACGTTGCTTTTCGGGTGATTTTTTCCTATTTTCGAAAAACTGACAGCGATAAAAATACAACAAAAAAAAAAACACTCTTTGCTACTTCTACCCAAATCTTCAACAGAAAATTATTTACTCTCTACATCAGACAACTTTTGATCCTGATGATATTTTCGAATTAAATTTATAAAAAATATTTCTAATCGTTGAACGAGAAAATTGGAAATCAAATCCTGACGATAATCTGTTGAACAATCGCCGTTAACAAACGACAGCACCATAAGCTCCATAGTTTGTGCGGATTCAAAGCCATCCTGTTATATCGCACCTGACGAAGACATCTAGTTGACTCTGAAAGTAGGACGAGTCATTAGCATTCTCGATACGATAGTAGATTTTCAAATCGTCAGCTAAGAATAGACGGGACCCGTTCAGAGAGAAGTTCACATCGTTGAAGTACATTAGGTTTGTTCGTACTGGCAACTTCGCCCAGAAGCCAAGAAGTTGGACATTATGAGGCACTTCGTGTCCACCAGGTATAGCCAATCCGTCATTTACGACATCCAAGAGCGTCGAACGGAAACCTGGGTCCGGCCGTCCGACAGTGCTGCGCGACCATAAAGTACTGCAGAAGCTGAAAAGAAAGACCAAGGTGGCACAATGTTTTTTTCGTTTCGAGCTTGTCGAAAGTTGCCGCCTTCATCAAGAAGTATCACGTGAAGGAGGGTGTGGCCTTTGGGGCTCGGCAAATTATGCCAAGAGGTCTCTGGAGGATATGGACCGGCTAAAGATCTGAAAACATGCCGACATCCGTCCAACTACAATAAGGCGGCCATGCAGAAAGTCGAAGCATGCTTCCATTGAATTATCTTTTGCCTTTTTTTTTTCTCATCACCATTCAAAATAAGTTTATTTTTCTAATGTATACGTTAGTAAACTTTCTATGGAATTTAGTTTATTTTGACAGACTTTGATGGATTTTAAAAATTCCCAGTGCTCCTTTAATATTCATGCAATTTCGGTAAGCAGAAACGCTGAAGAATTTGCCACACTTTTGAAATGTTTACTTTGAAATCATTCTTGAACCAGCTTGATGAAAAAATACTGAAAAAATAACTAAAAAATACTTGGAGGCATAAATTCTAGAAATGGAGCTTTGAAATTTCTTCCTGGCCTTAAATGTACACCATTTCTTATTTCCACATTTGACCTACGAAATATTTTTCGATTAGTCGATTGCCATGAGACTAATGTAATAGACGCATGCACGGGTGGGTTTGTATTCCTAGCTTTTCAATAATACTAAGATCGGGGTGTCTCTGCTGAACAGGGTAGGCCCATATAACTGACGCAGTTTGTATTATCAGTGCAGAATCCGTCTAGGTTATGCGACAGCCATCTGGTTGTCAGCATTTGAATGAGGAACCTACAGAGGGAAAACACACAACTCGGCATTGTATTAGATTGACTTCCTGTGTGGCCAAAAAAAAAAGAAATGGATTTGAAAGACAAAGGATTTTGTAGTTGCATTTCCAAGGTAAGCATCTTTACCAGATATTGGCTGAGACGAGCAAGGAAGGAATATGTCGCACACTGAGCATCGCGAAGCGTCGATCCGAAAAAAAAACCTGGCCATCCTCGCAGTGTACTAGTGCGATAGTAGTGAAGGTAGTGCGAGAGAGGCTCAAAATTTGGCGGTTCCTAGGAAAACCACAAGAACGGTTCTGACATAAGCTTTGGGATTTAAACCATATAACAAATAGAAAATGATAAGAAGAATAGAGTCATTCGGTGCCGACAAGTGCTTCGTCGGCACGGGGATGCCTTGATTTTGTTTTCGGCCTCGTCTGTCTACGAAGGGTCCGCTGGTCATCTTCTACTTGATCGATCCACCTTGTTCGTTGCGCGCCTCTCCTTCTTCATGAGCCCAGCTGAACTGTCGTCTGACATACTTACGACATACTGTTTGGTATACTATACTATACTAAGTATAGTTTTGACGCAATAAGTCATAAGGTGAAAATCAACAAGCGTCTGATGATGGCTGAAGCAAAGTAAGCCGAAACGCGTCGCGCAAATATAGTTGTTTTTATTTTCCATTTCACCGAAGAAAAAACAACCAAAACCAGACAGTCCACGGTGATTAATCTCAACTAATTATCCTTACGACATGCTCAGCCCATCGTAGTCGATCGATTTTAGCTGTGTGAACCCATCTCCTCTCAAGCTTCTCCCAGCAAGTGATGCAATTCTTGTTTCATTTGCCTCCTCTACGTTCCGTCTTCAATTTATTTGCGTCAATCTATTGTAGACCAGTTTTGTTTTACAAATAGTACTTAAAGTCTAATTTGTTATATCTTAATTACCCTAACCGCGAAAAGAAAATTTTCCTAACCTTTTTTTTATTCATTGTCACATCTATTATATCGCAATACTTATTATCACAGGACATCATTCTATTTAAAGGCCCATTCTTTGCATAGTTTGTTCTTTGACTGTTTATGTAAAACTATTGTCTATTTCTTAGGAAGCGAGATGGAGCATAGAAGTTAAGATTCTCTAAAATCTCTTGTGTCTTTACTCTCTGCATAATAACATCATTCAGGAAAGCTATCATGGCAAATTCTCTTCTCATCTAAATTAATCAACATACATCGTGACTCATAAGACGGCATAGGTAAAGTCGTCCAACCTAACTTTCGAAGGGCAAATAACAAAAATTGTTTTTGAACTGACTCTATACGGCTTAAATGGATATCTTGATATGCAGACCAAACTATGCTACAATATTCAAAAAGGGATCTCACATATGCTATGTACAGCGTTTTGATTGTGTATGGATCATTTAAGTTCAAACTAAACCTTTTGATGAACCCGAGTATGTTGCTTGCTTTATAAATGATATTATTATAATGTTCGGCAAAAGTTAATTTAGAATCGAGTATAACACCTACGTCTCTAATTTGACTGCATCTTTCAACAGTTTTCTGGCCGAGTGTAACAGATTTTTGCAATATTGTGTGTTTTCTGGTAAACAATCTGCAATACATATGATATAGTAGCACGTTCCGTTCAAAGACACCATGAGTGTGTTGGCACTCCACGAGTATTGAATTTCAATATTACTCGACAACTTATTCAAAACGACGTATCTGATTTTGAAAACAAAGAGGAAAAGAAAGATTCAAAGGTCTAATTCTTGAAACTGTTAGCACTTTCACGCAAACTAGGATCACCAACACAAGGAATAGCATTTCTCTGGTGATGATGCTAGTTACCTATGGCAGGGCTGAGAGTTATTAGAAATTTACGTTTGTATCTTTGCTTCCTTCTTTGTTTACAAAATCAGATACGTCGTTTTGCAAATTTTTAGAGTGTGTAATTATGCAAAAAAAATCAACTTTGCTTGCTTTTAGGTTCTCTCTATCAGATTTCCATGAATGGTTCATTAGAACGCTTTGAAACAAAAATCTTGTTAAAATTATTTTAGATTGTCAATAGAGTCCATTAGGATTATTCTTAGACTTAAACTTGAATACAGCTATAAAAATTCACCATCTGTGAAACAACACTATAGACAACTATAGATTTCACACAATCTGGCACCACTGTTCCCAGCAAAAGGCAGAGATTCTTTTCCATAGGTACACCGGCATCTTATTTTCCATTTTAGCGCCGCCACGGTATTCGGAGAAAAAGGCGCAACTGCGAACAACAACGATGACGATTACAGCGGGCAACGACGCCGGATGGGTTGAAATAGGGAGAGGGTTTACATGTTTTTCATAATAAGGACCGTTCGAATGTACGCGCACACTCTATCAGGCAGGATGATTGCTCCTTGGTAGTAGAGGTGTAGAACAATCTCGCGAACCTCTCTCTGTATGCGTATGGGTGGTTTGTAACATGTTGAGCTGTGTGTTCTACACCCAATCGCAGGATTTGGTTTGGCGCAAAGAAAACGAGCGTGTAAAAAAGGAAGTGCGTTTTTTATGCTAGAGAGAGATTGGAAGGATTCGCACATTCCATGAAAAAACGAACCTTTCCACGCGTGCCGTTCGACGACGACGACGACGACGAAGACGGTGCTTGCGATTTCTTATGTACTACGGCTGTAAGAAAGTTTGGTAGAAAGACGCGCCCAACACTAACAAGCAAGCACGGCATTGTTGCTTTTTTCCAGCTACGAACATTTACGAAACTTCACGGTATTGGTTGAAAAATTTTCGGTTGATTTTTCCTGGCTAGGGAGGAAAATCTTTTGCGCCTTCTTTCTAAGAAAAACGTAGTTCTTTCTTTGGGCATCATAAGATTGGCATTGGTGTGTGTAGATGTGCGAAATTTGCAGCCGGACGAGCCGTAATTTTTGACTTGCCACAAAGAAGGGTGTTATTAGGCAAACGAGACCAACCGTAAACAGTCGCGTTTGACAAGCGACTATTTTTTCACGATAGTAGAATAAAAAAAGTGAATAGAAGTAAGCTAACTTCCAACGGTCAGATTTGTCCGTTAGGTCACGTGATGTATACCAACACTTGTTGGAAAACCGTTAGATTCAAACTGACGAAGGTCTACGCGTACGCCAGGGATTCCATGTAAGTGCCTTAGAATTCTCGTTTTATTACTGTACATAAACGTAGAGAGTATGCTTTTTTGCAATAATAACTACTTAACGCAATTATAACATATCTTTAACCAAATTGGCACGTGTCACATCCCAAACAACCGGCATTTACTCTCCTGGGTGGGGTGCGCATCCACAGTTTGCTCCTAGAGAACAACTATAGCTCAATGGGTGAGTTTTTCACCACTCAATTGCAGTCAAGCTCGAATGATGGTCAGTGTCCGAGTCTGACTGCTGGCGAGACGGGCAAGGACGATTGTTCCAATGATGATGACGAGGATGATGACGATGGTGATGATTATTGTCGTCCAGCTGGAAATAATCGTCCGAGGAAAATTGGGTGAGCCAATACTGGGGTGATTTAGTATTGACCGTGCGAGTGATGGGTTAGGATGTGTGGAAGATGTATGCCCAAGTTGTGGAAGTGTAAATGGAGAAATACCTAAAGGATAAATTATCGGTGTAATATTGACATATCCTACGAATAGACAGTGTTGAATCGCTAAAGAAGTTAATAATTGGATATAAGCAATGTTTAAAATAAGAAATGTGACGAAATTTTAATCAAGAGAAAGTTTAACAAATGTGTATCAGACGCCATTGAGTAACAGCATCACTAATGTGAATCTTGCAGAAAATAAAGCTTTAGATAATAGCAGTCCGTAATATCAGGTTTGGGTTGAGGCAGTTATCAAATCGTCTTATTTTCGCAGTGGAAATTCAAGTAAATTTACTTTCAGCTTTATTCAGAAATCAAATCTAAGAGTAGACGCCACAGAATGTAATAAGAGCCTAGGTTAATGTCGTTACGTTACTTCTATCGAAAATTTTTGAGTAGTAGGTAACAGACCCCAGTTTTGTTAAATTTAGTCTCTTAATTACTCTAAAGAGTCAATACGTAAATAAAACTGCCGCAAATTTTCTTTTGAAATATGACAAAAAAAAACAGAACCCGTAAATGGTTATTCATACAACAATAAAAAAATAATAATCTTGTTTTGTAAAAAGTTACCAGGAAGACTCTTTGCAATGAGTTGCATAATGAATATATTGAAATTCATCCTTAAAAGATGCGCGAATAGAAACACAAGCTTTAGACGGAAAAAGTAGACAGTTATTCAATACTTTATCATAATGAAAAACAGAAAATCTTGTTAGACATTAGCAAAATAATGTTTAGCGAGTGTTTATTAGCCGGGGATTTACCGTACTGGATATTCATGGTTAGCGCTGAAAAAAGCAAATTTTGTAATGAGTTGCTGACAACATATTTTGTTTTGTTTTATGAGTACATAATGAACATACACTAAGAAGTTCCTAATATTTACATGAGATAAATCCATTTATGGCATAAATAACATAAGAGCATGAGCTCTTCACACACTTTAGAGAAAAGTGCATTTGATTGAAAATAATTTCGCCGCTATTATGACACAAATTGATGTCACAATTGACGCTCGTATGTGTCAATCTCAGGGCACCGAAATTTACATGATTTTCTCTAAGTCTGTATATTGAAATGTATTTCGCAACTCAATCGTGCAATAAAAAAAAGGAGAAAAAGAAATACGATTTCTGTAAGATAATTAACTTACATTCGCTACTATTTTCATCATTGGACGACGAATGAGATGCGTTATTATCCTGAATGACTAAATATTCTTAATTGTATCACTTGTAACTGGTGCGTTAAAGTGAATTTAGAATAATTCATTATGATTCTGATTACTTTAAACCATTATGAGGTGGCAATTAAGAAGAGGGAGATTTACGTATTTTCAGCAGCCAAAGCAGAATCCTTTTTTAATGAGTATTTCTTGAGCGTCGTGCACTCACTTGACGTTTTTGTTCGTTTAAATTTAATTTCTTTTTTATTTTCTATCTATTAAAATCGATAGAATTATCCATAACTGCGTCAAAGTGTTTATAATGCGCCGAACTTCTAAATTAAATGTTACTTTTGTCAAAAAACCCGATATCATTCGGCTATTGTCCGAAAATGCAGTGCGAAATTAGAATTTATTCTAAACTCAGGATGCATCTAGATTGTTCCATCAGAATCAGTGCTGTTGATAGAAGTCGTTGATGGAAAAAAGTCTTTTCAAAATTCATAGCAAACAGGTTTGTAGGGTAGAGAACTTTATTGGCCAAATTGTTGAGCCTTCGTGACAAGAAATACAAAGTAGTCTTTGATGTCAACGTTATCAATTCAGCTAAACGTTTGCTTTAATACTTCAGTTCAAGAGTAACAATATGATATCTCTAAAAGGAAAATCATGAATGTTTGCCTCTTATGTTTTGAAAAATGAAAGATGGTGCTCCCGCCGATTATCATTGTTTCATTACTTTGATAGCCAATGTGAGCTCAACAGGTGTTCGGACAAACGAAATCAGTAAGCTAGGAAATAAGAAGGAATGATAGCCTTTAAACATAATCTCAGCAATATGTGACTCCCAAGTTAATCTAAATGTACGTATAAAACATTGTATAAACAATTATACATACATACCCATCGTAATTTTTTTTTGGTTAGGTCCGCTTAAGAGTGTTAGTCAGTGTTCGGGAAAACTCAATGCGTGATTCTATGCATCCATGAGTTTTGCCATGTCGAATTCATCGACGTTAAAACAGTCGATTAGTTTTCTCGTTCAAAAGTTCATCGCTTTGTCTTGAATTATTCCTACAGTACACGGAAAAAAAATCGTGCATCCGTTACCTGCAGTCCTTAATTCGTGATCAAGCAAAAGTACACTGTGAACTGAATCACGTAATCGGGAACTTGTTCACATTTTTGAGTAAACATCCTGAAAACGTGAACTAATTCACGATCCGTTTACATTTTTGGGAACGTTTTTATTTTCCGTGTAGAGGAAGCAGTGAGTTTTAGTGTGTGAATATACACGAAAATATCAAGGTTACATTATTCACAAATGAGTTTTTTCACGCAACTAGTCTCAATTAATCAGAATTGAGAGTAATTTTCCAAACACTGATGTTAGTTGGGCTGGGATGGGCAGAGACGTTTGGATTGCATACGGTGGGTGGAGCACTAGGAGGAATACGTTGGAGACGATGCTTGTTGCCATCAAACGTCGTCACCTGTCGCCATGGTTCTTCACGAGAAATTCCTCGATCGCTCACCTAGCCGCGTCCGTGTGGCCGTTGAGGATGGGAGGATTTAGATACTAGAATAAGAGAGCGCCGGGGACCCAAGCCGCCTTTCAGTGGAATTCAAAGTAAAGGGAAATATGACCCGTAACGCTGGTGCGTCATCTTTTCGTGGTGCGTTACGGGGTATCAGATCTACCACCGAACCTTAGTCCGAATTAATTCAAATTAGGGAACATATTTGTTTTTGTAGTCAAAAAAACGTATAGTAGTCCTTATTATTTTTTATGTCTTGTGAAAAGCGACAATACTCGGATTGACCCACCGAGGATGAGCTTGGAATAAGCAAAACATGATGAGTCTTCATTTATGCGAATTCTCATTTTCTATTTGATGTTCTATAGTTTGAAGTGGTAGGACTAGGATTCTGATGCATGGTCAGTATCAGAGTCATTGTTTGTTTTGTTTGCAATGAATCCGGGTTTGACTGATAAAGGGGCGCGCCTTTGAAGAGTGCTGTCACTCACAAAGGGTTTAAATAGCGGAAACTTTAAAAAAAAACTCGATTCATAGCCAACAAAACAAACTAAGACAACTGTAATAAACATCGAATACTTCATCATTTCTCAATAATGATGAAGTAACTCGACATGCACTAAACAAAGGATACGGGATATACTACAATAGATCAAATTACTGGCCGCAGTGGTTTATGTCCCGAGCAGAGGAAAAAAAAAAGGGAAATGAATAGTCGGAGAAAATTTAAAAAAAAAATATGTTGGGGACAGAAAAAAACTTTATTAAAAAGGGTGGGGGAGCATTTACCGGGTGGAGTGTGCCTCCGTTGGGAGGGAATGGGGGAGGGGAGATGAAGAGTGGTGGGAAAATGGGGGGGGGGGGAGTGAGGCGTGGGGGGGAGCTTTAGCTCCATATGGCTATTGTTATAGCACCATTACTCGCTCTCTGAAAAGAGAAAAATGTCTGAAAATATGTTTTTCCTCTGACGCGATAAGGACATGGTCACACATTGTCCTAGTGGTAACAGAATGAATTTTATCAACAGGATGTCATAATGGAAAAAGATCACATGAATTATGCAAAATCTCAGAAATATTCCGAGCTTCTTTTCAAGAAAGTCAAAAAACGCTTTCCGACAATATTTTAAGTTCCCGATGGACGCCACCTGTTCGTTCTCCTCAGATGGAATACCATCGTCGCAATTGGTTTCCCAATGTACATTATTTGACATCATAACCTTAAAATCTACATCCAGCTAATCGTCATCATAACGATGGAAGTAACCTATCAGATGGCAGTAGCCTGCGAAATTTTCTTGAGCTGTCATCGTTGTATTACTCTTAGTGTCGATCTTGTTGTGCTTGCGGTTTCACTTCCATCTAGAGTAACGCACAACTCCCCTCGAGAAATAAATTTACTAGCGTGCCTAGCCTGAATTTTCGCGCACGCTTATTTCCCAACTGGAGTTTGCGTAGTTTATACTACGTTTACTGTTATATCATGCATATTTTTATGGTTATAGTCCCTCACCAAACTTCTTGAATTATCTTTGCTGAACTAGCGAAGTACTCAGTGAATTCCCCTACATTCATTTGTCCAGCAACGAAACTTGAAAAAATACCAAAGATACATACATGGCTACACGGATGTCAAGAACCGTATTTGCCATACATCACTGCATATATCGAACGATCTGTTTCAGTAACCAGAAACCTTTTTCTGATTTGTAAAATAACATTCGCGAAAGGATGATAAAACGTGTCCACAATGGTGTCAGTTCTCGAGTACTTTTTCAAACAGACGTATCTGATTTTGTAGACAATGAGGAGAAGTAAGATTCAAACGTTACATTCTTGAAACCCTTTGCACTTTCATGCAAACTAGGGCCACCAACACAAGGAATAACATTTCCCTTACATGATGGTGGTGCTACTTTCCGTTAGAGAGCTGAGAGTTTTGAGAAATTTACATTTCAATCTTACTTCCCCTCTTTGTTTACAAAATCAGATACGGCTATTTTCAAAAGTACTCGAGAGTTGTGCTTAGTAGGCTAAAAATCGACTCAGAAATCCTATGTCATATACCGAAGATCTAGGAGGATAAGTCCAAAGATTTGGTTTTCACATAATAATTCCCATATAAAGTTCAAAGGGTTATTGCAGTACGAGTTCGCATCTCGAGTTGAGCGCCAATTTTGGGAGAGATATCAGTACCTGGTTTGGAACCAATTGAGTAATGCGGAGCTGAGTGGACATTTTGAAGCAGGCTAGTTAGCAGGGTTCTCCCTAAGCCCAGTCGGCCTACCAATCCTGGTAAGGTGATTGGGTTCGTAAACCAAATCATATCTGACTGGGAACGTGTTGTGGCAAGCAGCTGACCACCAAAAAATGGTGGTCAGCTTGCCCAATGCGTATACAGTAAACAGGGATATACTATAAAAGTTCGTATCAATGGACGCAGTAGTGTTTAAATCCCCCAAAAAGGCAAGGCTATAAAGTAACACCATGCTGGAGGTGGCTGGGTTCAATTACTCGAGCAGAAGCGAATAACTTGATAACTGGCCTTGGTATTTATGAGCTTAGATTAAGAGGTAAAATACCTGAGGATAATACCATCAAATCGTTCCCACAATGTCATGCGAATACAGAATTGAGGTAAGACAATACCAAAATAATACCTCTAAGGTGACCAGATACTTACCCAGGTATCCGGAATATCAAGTTTAGTTATTCTAGAGACATGTTGCTTGCAATTCTTAGTATTTTGCTTAGGTATTTTACCTCTTAATCTGAGCTATTTAATACCAAGGCCAGTTATCAAGATCAAAATTAGGTATTCATATGCTTTTGTGTTCTGCTCGGGTACCGGTATGATATACGAGTTTTTCATAAAGGAAAATCTTTCGACTCTCTGGGGCATGATAGTACCTGCCACATAATCACTCAAAAATAGTACCCAACAACGAAAGCGCTTAATCAATGAATGTGGAAGTGCATTTAGCGCACTAAGTTGAGAGTAACCAGTAAGCTACATGTGAAAGCAGTAAGCTTGGAATGCCATGGAAAAAGAATTAAAAGTAGGCAGGGTGGACAGAAGAACGTTGCGTGGGATCAACAATCGGTAATTGCTTACTTGATTTTTTGCCGAAAGGCCAGTTGTTGTGAACCCTGTGAAATATTAGTATTTGTTAAAGCCATCCAAGTGAGCGAGTAGCGCTACTTAAATTTTATAAAATCTCTAAGTTTGTATTGTAAAAGGAAATTTCCAAACAATGACACAAATTGCAGGTTTTTGTGAGGATAGTAACTCACTAATAGCCTTGTGAAGTAGGTTTCAGTAGGCCTGTGGTGAATGCTAAATTGGACGTTTGACATAGTTTGAATTTTTATTTGCAAAAACATCCAAACCAATCACAGAATCGACATAAACCCATTTTTTTTTTCATAATAGCTTCAAGAGTTATTTCTATAGACAATGTCTTGCAATCACACCAATAAAAACATTGAGATTTTTCTGTGAAATTTAATAGCCATTAAAATATTTAGATCTATGTTTCGACTACCTTTCTACTATCTTGCAATCAAAGGGTTATTTCAGTATTGGTCTCTTGATCTCTATTTTAAGTAAATAAACAGAAACTTCATAGAAAGATGATCGTACCATACATAGCTTGCCAAAGTATCGGCTTTATTGTTCCTTTCGATTCCGCAGTAGCCAGAAACCCTGTATACGTTCTTTGGTTTTCGACACGTCTATTACTGATGTAACATTTCACCTTTCCATACAAGTTAAGAATGAAGGGATTTAAATGTTTTTGGTAATGTTGAATGGACTGTTCATTTACTATAGTAGACGTCTATTGTTCAACGAGAACTGTTAATTTTCGAATAAATTCATGAGTTTTGATTATAATAATGAAGATTATTCTACTTGTACTTAACCGTAAGTTTTCGCAAAGGTATGATCGGAACTAACTTTTTTCCATCCTTCTTGAGATTCCGTTTGATAATTGCCCAGTATCTTTCAATGGGTCGTAGTTCAGGGCAGTTTGGTGGATTTTTACGTTTCCAAAGAAGTTCCAAAGTAGCAGCAGCATAATGAGGAACAGTATGCTTTCGGTAGATATGTAGAAATCGTTTTTTGATGCACTCCTTCCTGTAATCCTCACTGTTGATTGTGCCCGTTGTGAAAAACGAAGAACTCTTCATGCCACAAGAGCAAATCGCCTGCCATACGAACACCTTCTTTCCGAAGTTTTCGGTTGTAATGTACTGTACGTCATTGGGTACATCCTTGCTTTGCAAAGCATTCTAAAATTGGGGGCCTGGAAGTATACTGGTGTCTAATTTAACGAACGCTTCGTCAACCATCAAAATGCACGGTTTGGCTCTTCTAGGAGAAGGTTGTACAAAGTCCGTGATCCGTACGTCGATAATGTTATTTGGACTTCCGTCCTTTAAGTGCTCTTTGCTTCTTATAAGTTCTGATGTTGCTACGCTTCTTAATGTGTTGCATAGTTCTAAACTAAAGCTCCTGTTTTTTGAAATTTCGCGAACAATATACGATTTCTTTGACTTCAAAAGATACACTGCTGCCAGCTTCTTTTTCGATTCCTTGGCCTCGTTCTGCGTCCGAATTTCGGTTCATCTACAAGAAATCAAGTTTCACCATACTTCTCCACGATATTGAAAACAGCATACTTCGAACACTTCGATATTTTCGCCAATTTCTCGGAACGATAGCTTTTCGGAATACTATTTCTGCAGAATTAATCTGCGTGTTGACAGGTTGGTGCGACACATTCTTTTTTAATGTGTATCCATTATGACAGTACTGCCGTTATGAGCATAACTGTCCCATATATATATATATAGGGAATCCCATAGAACATGGGACAGTCATGCGTATAACGGTAGAGTAGTTATCAGGTGTGTTGCCAAAAAGAACATTACACACGGATATAAAATTCATAATTATTTATAAAATTTCTACCTTAACCCATTAACAAACAAGTGTCCACTTTTTTGTAAATGAACAGTTTTTAGTGGATTGGCTCTCCAGACTTAATTCAGTGAAAAAACACTAAAATATGCTCTTAATCCAACGCTTTCTTATTGGAGCTTTCCAAGGCTTCTGTTGATGTATGTAATTTTGTACGTATAATATTTGGCATTATCTGAAATATGATTAATTTTGTTTTAATCTTCTATTCAAGGAGACCGACATTTACGAACGGCTTTTAGGATATAAGAATAAGTCGAATGAGACGAGAACATCAATTTAATCAAACACATTTTTTTTATTCGGATTCTGTCTGCTCCTGTTTCGGGTTTCATGTAATTATACATGATTTTTTTTTGTTTTAGTTCCTCGACTTAGATCAAATTTAAATACCTCGTGTAATAATAATAATTTCGAAGTGAGTTATTTTTGTTTGGAATTCTGTTACTCTCTTAAAAGTTCCTGTTTACCCTCTAAAAGGTTCCAAATAGGTCCGAAACGTTAAAGGAAACATATGGGTGTTTTCACGAAATTAAGACTTCTAGTTTATAATTACTTGTTGTTGAAGTCAGCATATGTTTAAATATTTATATTTCCTACTTAAGCATGTCCTGAAAATTCAACTCTTAAAGTACACTACTTTTTTAAAACCTGGTTGTGATATTTTTAAGTAGTGCATCGAAAAAAAAATTTCCTCAACGAAAAATTCCTAGACCAGACCGGAAATCGAACCCAGTCACCTCCAGCATGGTATTGCTTATTAGCTGCGCCTTCACCAACTGAGCTAAGGGAGGACCCAAGTGAAAGTGCAACTAATGATCTTTTATTTCAAACGATAAAAACAATTGAAAAATCAGCGGCACAGAAATAAAATATAAGGGTCAAAAAATTTCCCACCAAATATTACCAAATTATGAGAGGTAGGGTAGTTCACCCGGATCTTGGCCTATTTAAGACAACTAGCCTTCATCCCGGGTTTTCAAACGGATCTTAACAAAAAATGATTATTTATTTACCTTTGTACACGTACATTTAGATTGATTTTGTCGAAACTAACTGTTGAGATTTTGTTGTAAGTTTAACCACAGCTCTTTATTGGAAACTTTTGGCTCACTAATTTCGTTTGGTACAAAACACATTCAAACGCGTAGTGGCCACTTATTGGCCTTTCAAAGTAATGAAAAAAGTGGATTCAGCACAAACGCATATTTTGCTTTTTAAAAAAGCGTGTTAACATTCATGAACTTTACGCATAAATGTATCATATTTTAGCTTTTGAACTAGAATATTGTGCCAAATGTTGAGATAAATTGATAACGTTGAGATCACTTTCATTAGCTTACTGGGCACGATTGGCTAACAAATGGAGATTAGGTCAATGTAGTTCTCTATCATAGTATATTCGGTTTTTTTTTTCATACAATGATTGAATATAGGGAAATTATTTATCGCGCTCAGTCGTCGTGTTTTATTACAAGAGTATCAATAAAAATAAGTTTTGTGATACTTCATGGCACTGTTTCTAAATAGACACAATAGATACAGATAAAAAAGAACATCTGTTATGCTGTTCATTGCGCTTATCATTGCTAGAGTAGCAAATCAAGACTCAGAGTGGCAATCTGTCAAAAGCAACATCGACAAATCATTGCTGATAAAAACGCACAAATTCATTTTACCAAGTATGCTTAACGATTTTCACCCCACAATCATCGCTGGAGGTGGTGAAAGTCTAAAAAAGCCGTACTTGGGTAGAAACGATACTTTTTGGTTGTGCATTTTAACATCAACGATTCAAGTTTTGATTGTGACGACTGTCGCAAATTAATGTCGCTTGGCGTGGATCACCTTATTACGCATGGCAATCATTTCATGTTAACGATGAATATCGATGCCCAGGACACTCATATCAGGCAGCCACCTCAGCTTATTCTGAACTGATTTTTTTTATAGTATCTACAAACTGCCGCTATAATGGCAAAATTGTATCATCACTTCAAAATTTTGAAGGCACAAATCTTGAAAATCCATTTGTGGGTTCTTTTAACTATCACCCTAACTCTTCAAATAAATCCAGTGAATTGTCTTTTTAATTTTATGCGCCATTTCCTACCAAAAGTTTTCCGACCTATCCAAAGAGCATTATTTGACTTATCAACTACCTGCTGTAATTTTACAGTCAAGAGTTACTCCCAAAAACTTTAAAGCGGTGGAAAGTTGTAGAGATGTCCCTTTGAATAAAATGTTTTTTAAAGAATGGATCAATATTAGTCTTCGAATGGTTCATATTTAACCCATCTCTGTAGAACTATGATGAAACATAATTAAAAACAGTTTTCATTCTTTGTGAAATGATATGTTAAAATTTTCAATGCACTTTTTTAATAACACATTTAGAAATGATCACCAACTTCGGCCATTTTTACTAAATGGCTTATCGGTTTTGTAAAATCTGGGCATCTCAATTTAGCTGCATTTTTTTTAGTTTACCTACTTCTATTAACTACTAATGTTCTACAACGATTATGAAACTTGAATATTTTAAAAAGGTTGAACTTGTTTTGAAACAAGTTTTGAAAAATGTTCTATGCAAAATGGCTTTTTACATTTAAGTCAAACTTTTACTACTTTTTAGTCAACGATAATGCCTATGTGTGTAAATCATCTGCGAAGCCAATAATCCTCGTACAAACTGCTTCTGTTTTTGAGGTTTTGACAAGTTCATCAACTATCAAAGAACATAACAAAATTGAAATAACACATCCTTCAGGACTCACTTACATACTTCTTTCTGTTATGGAACAGCATACATGTTGACAGCTCTCCATTAATGCTATTGATTATGCTTTTATGAAATCCATATTCCAACATAGCAGTTTTAAATGAGTTATAACATGCATTATCATATGATCTTTCGCTTCGTTTTTTTTTCTTTCTTTTTTTCAAAGTATTTTTTATCTTGAATTAAGAGGTTAACTTTTGGCTTTTTAGGTAAATCACATTAGTGTATGTAATTTAAATGGCTTGTAAAATAAAGCAAGTGGTTTAAGTGAAACTGCGTCGTCACTTTGATGAGAACAATAGCTATCGCAATTTTTCGATACTTGTTACTGACAAAAATTGTACCCGGAAAAACTTATCAGCCAAATTTTTTAAACAGAAGCGATTTTGGCTCATTGTAGATTCTGGAAAATTATAATAAATAAATGATTTTTTCTTTTCATTAAATTACATTAAAAATGTTTCCTTAATTTCCTACTCACATCTACTCTATGTGACTATAGTAAGCTGTATTGTACATCACAATGAAGACCCAAAACATCTAGGATTGTGTTTGATACTGTTTACAATTTATATTTTTCACAAAATGAACTTAATCAAAGCAACGAAAACGATGTCTGATGCACATTTGTACATAATACGACATACACAAAGTTTGAAAATAAGGATAGTATAGATCTTTATAAAAAAAAAACATGGTACCACTCTGTTGCACATTAGTAAATAACCTTCACAATTCCAAACATAGCATTAAGTGCGTGTTGAGTAGAAATATTGCTGCAATAGATACAACAATTATGATAACAGTACTCCTTCAGTTACATCGATTATACTTCTCTTCCCATGTGGCACTTGAGATGATACATCTCTGGTGTGCTTGGAAGTGAAAAAATAGCATCGGCAGAATGTTCCTTGTAAAATTAAACGACGAATAACGTAAGATTAAGCATAAAAGCTAGAAGTTGACAGAGAGCTAAGCCTAAGGGCAGTTGAGACAGAAACTTGTATCACCGGTGTCGGATTTAGCTGTACAATACTCATCATAATGCATCAGTAAAAATTCAAAGAACATTATCTAGTCAGTAGATCGTAAGTAAAATATATGATAAACCGCATATAACAAGGAAAAACAATCAAGTAATGATGCAACTATATCAAAAATTTAAACGTTTAAACAAACATGTACAAAAATGTTCTTGAAGAAAAAAAAACAAAGCACGTACTTTAAACTACTTGTCTAATTATAAAATGTAGGAATATATGAAAATAAAGAATCACGATCACACATCAAGTCCCAGATTGAAACAAATCGAAAAATTTTATTTTGAAAGATATTCCTCTAGAATCCAACCCGTATGAAGTGCTGAAATCTACCAGTATCATGATCCTCTCCACCCAAAGAGCATAACATCTTCCCTATGCAAATGACACTACTGTCGAGCATAATTCCAGCGCTCTGTGCTGTGGCATAAATGCTGGCTCACTTGCATCTTCACCCCTTGCTTGAAACTTCAACGACAACAGTAACATCATAGACGCATCATCCTTTTCTTCTACCTGTTGAGGTTGAAAGACAGGAAGGAAGGATTTGGTCAATCACCGGAGAGGACCGGTCAAACCGGTTTCAATAAGAGAGATACAGGAAAGATCCCGGTTTGGGCCGCCAAACGAAATTTGTGTCCAGAAAAATTTCACACAGTCCACATGAGGACGATGGCCCGTATTGGAATGAGCAAGTAGCGAGGACTGAAGGGAAGAAAAAAAAAAAAAAAAGGGTTCCAATGTGGGCCTTTGGCGAATTTGTATAAGGGTTTAATCTTAAAGCGTTATCTCCGCGCCGTGATTCAGAAGGATATGTGTAACTGTTTGGCTATTATAGATGGTACCTTCATGTGGATGCAGTGACCGACCCTATGCAAGAGGTGATGATGAGAACGTAAACCGGTTAGGACAGCGCCCAGTACGGAAATGAATTAGGAAGATTGGCCCTGTCATGGGAAAGTCGGTCCATCTGCACCATAGTTTAGGTATATTAGTCGTCGAGCTTAATATTTTGGCGCTAAATCATAATTTAACTTGCGGACTGACTTTTATTGTTTTTGTTTATATCGTTATTCGATAAGAATCACGATGATTCATGTTAATCCAATGCATAACAACTGATTGCTGGAGTGAATTCCAACTATGATCGCGGAATAAATCAATATTACTATTACAATATTACAATATTACTATTAAATTTACAGTATACGCAAAACATCCGATTTGCAACTCCAGAAATTACGCAACAAGTACAATCAATTCGCTTCCAATCTATTACAGTGAACGGTCATCAGGAAACTCGTGTTCCTCAATCAACCTTATCCGACCAAAATGCAATAAGCCACAAAAAAAAACGCTACCTTACGACAGATAATAAAATCAAAACAAATGTTCCCTTTCAACCCTCAAACACACGAACCTCAGTGAGCATCATCGTGCCAACCCCTTTTCTTGGCTGACTCTAATCCTTCTCATTCCTTACTTCCGATGTCCGACCGAAGACATCTCCGCGCTTGTAGGCAAATTCGTTGATGACCTTTTCACTCACCCTTCGCTTCACAGGGAAACCTTTTTCGGTGTTTCGGTTTGAGAAAACTGTCCTTCAAGCTCCTGTTACAAGCACATATTCGACTGCAGGACGATGTCCAAACCGGTCTTTTGGGTGGCAGACGGATAAAAAATGCTGTAGGGTGGAAAACTGGACTGGCTAGTTTTGGACCGAAGGTATTTTTTCTAAAACGAGAAGACACTTCGCCCCGATTCGGAACCATTTTTGATGAAAGGACACTGAGTACAGAGCAGAGCACCACAGATCGTGGGAAAAGAGTTACCGAACGTGGAAATGGGCTTTATTGCCGGATGGTTTATTTGCATATCGAATTTTAAATCCTGAACTGACTAATGATTGCCTCTTCTGACGTGACCGGGTCTCGCCAGTTTTGTCCTTGGGTAACGGAATTTTTGCTTACCGATGTGAGAATGCCTGTATTCAGTATTGTACTGTTTAATGAACTTGACCCCTTTCAACCCAGCGAACGTTTATTTTTAATCTGAACTGCAAAGCAAACAGACACGATTTTTGCTTCTTTGCGAGTGAATGGACTCTCCGATAGAGTTATGAATATCACCATTGTGAGATTAACTGAGTACATACTTCTCACGTTTGTGCAAAAACCTATGCCCAAAATTATACAACATATTATGTATCATTGAGAAAAAGCCGGTGCAATTAACAGAGCTATAAATCGAACAAACCAACTTCAAATCTCACCCGGCACACTAGGAAGTGCATGGAGCTTTATTGTGGCCGTTATTATGTACATACTTAAAACCAGTCATTAAGTATAATCGCTGTATAACTAACAACATGTACAAAGTAATCAGTAAAAAGAAACGAACCATAAAGTGAAGTTGATTCAGGCCATCTCCAGCGGCGATTGACAGTAACCGCCAAATCACCCTCCGTACCGCTTTCCTGCATAGTGCCTGACACCCCATTTGAAGTTGGCATGTTTGTCCGTTTTGATGTAGGTATGCACTGGCCCAGTGACACCACCGAGCGGCTTTCCTACTCTTCGCTGAGCTCCTGCTACAAAACGATCGCTGTCATAATCGTGATCACGATATTGATTGTCATCATCACTCCTCGCGGCATAATGGAGATGTTGCATCGATCGATCGGCGAGCGCTGTTTGTCGGTTTGGCTGCTTCAATTCAACATTGTCCAAAGTCGGTCGATTTTCATCACCGTTCATCGTTCTGACACCGTTTCCATGATGATGGGAAATCAAATCTGAAATTAATGACGGACGATCAAAAATGATTTTCCTCTACTCATCCAGAATGATCTCACTACTTACTGGAAACCTCCTCAATCGATCGACAGCTGTGATGATCGATTGTGGCATAAATCACCAATGCAGCAGCAATCAAACTCGTTGGTGGTAGCATTTTGTACTTCTAATTTTGCACTGTCACCTACCGAGGCTAACAAAACATGGATCACTTGATGATTTATGATTGTTCGGAACCTGTACTTATAGCTTTTGTATGTCAATTTTATTTTTGCCTTGTAGAAATTTAGCAGAGCTAGTGGTCGTAGATTATTTAACACTTGAACAGTTTTCAAAACAGAGAGAGATTATGGCATACAGAGTTGCAGAAGTCGAAAAGGGAAAATAGAGAAGGTACGTAACAGTTTTAATGAAAATAAACCGTGCACAACTCAGCATAGGCAATGATTGCACTTGAGAGTAAGTGTTTCCGTTTCATGTTATATTGATGCCGTTTGCGTAGTGATTTTCGCCTATGCGTAATTAGTTGTTAATCACGTAATCTAGTAATCAAATTTGGGGCTGTGAAATTATGTTTTGACTTCTGAGACTGTTGGAAAAAAATCACGTGTTAGATGAAGGAGGGGTTTATTAGGTTGCCTGAGAAATAGCATACTTTGTATGTTTGCGAATAAAGTAAATAAGTAATGTTAAGCTTAGACAAGAAACATATAAATCAAACGACTTAAATATGAACGCATAGATTCTAGCCGCATATTTTAATATTATTTTAGCATTGAAAAGAACATCAGTACTTAAAAGAATGGTTTTCTTTGGTTGAGAAATTTTTGAAAAATAGATCTTCATTTTTTATGAACTTTCGCACCATTCATGGCATGCCTGTTATCATTTTTTGCTCAAAGTATTGTTCCTGTATCTAACCCATGCTGCATTTTTATTTTATTTTGGAAGTCTGCTTCATGATGTAACGTTTGCATTTAAAAAATGGACTTTTTTCGGATGGTGATAAAAAAAAGCTAAGACAGATAATTGCTTTTGATAAATTTACTTGCAAAAAAATCTACGCCCTTGCGAACGGCTTTCCGGTAGTTAACCGGAACATTCGCCTGTGCGGACGAAAAAATGCGTGTAGGCATGTTTTTGAGTTCTTTACTCGTTTTATTTATCAATTCCTCCTCAGTTTTCGCGACAAAATTGTTGGAGTAGATCTTACGCTTCAGGTTGAACCAGAACTTCTTGATGGGACGCAGCTGGGGGACGTTGGGCGGGTTCGCCGACTTGGATACCACATCGATATTCAGCCGCTCCATCTCCTCCAACAATCGCTTCGTGAAGTGGGCCGACGCCAGATCCGGCCAGAACACCGCGTCTTCGCCCTTATGAACGACGCAACTTCCGGCAGGCATTTCGTACTATAAATTTCCCCGTTACGGCCAGTGCGAAGCGAAAGAAGAGCGGCTTTGACATCCCCTTCTCGCTGATTGTCAGCCACAACAGCACCATCTTGGGGAACTTTGTCGGGGAAGTAAAATACGAAGTGCCCACGTTGCCATCCAGGGTGAGATAGGTCTCACCCGGCGTTTCGCCGGGAAAATCAAGTTGACCATCTTATTCAGCCGCTGCCGCTGCGTCATTGCCTGCAGCTCCGAAACCAGTGGACGCAACTCCCGCTTCCTGACATGTACTTTTTCACTGTTTGGCCGGTTGAACCGAACCGGCCAAGCGTACGCAGCGATGTAGCCACTTTTCCCTCGGTCTTCCTCTTCAGCATCCTTTGGAGCTTCTTGTCGCTCAGGGTCGTCGGTCGTCCGGAACCGGGCTTTCTTTCGATGCTCTGATTGTTGTCTAATAGTGCCAAGATGTTGTAGATGCCGGAACGGGTGTATCCGGCGTCCACAAAGTGCCGCACGATGTCCATTTTCGACGCGGTGGGGTGCCGTTCTTTGAACGCGTACACTTCTGAACGGAGTTGCTTCACTGTTTTTGCCATCACGGTTAGAGTTCGACTGATAGAGCTCAAATTTTGTCTGTTGACTAATGGGTTACTATGATTGATGCTGCATGGGTAGTTTCGTCAGTGCGGGTGAAGGTAAACCCATGAAAAATCGGCAATGTTTGTCCATTTTTTTAATGCAAATGTTATGATGTATGATAGGTTTCCTCTCTATTTTATTAGATCAAGTTTTAATAACCGCTGATTGTATTCACCATGTAATAAGGTGAAGGGTCAAACAAAAAAGGACGGGAAGATCGGTTGTCAACATCACATATTCTTATTCACGGGATTACAAAGAATCTTCTTCTAACAAGAAGATTGGAGAATTGCTCAAAAACGCAATCTAACTTGAAAGAGGATGCCCCATTTAGGAGAGTGAAGAGTCCGCCTTTTAACCACAAACTGTTAGCAACGGGAAGTTGGCATTCCCACTCTTTTCATCTCATTCGTTTCAATAGGATACCCTGATAGTCACTCCCAAGTAGCACAACTTGTTTCAATAGAGCCTATAAATCTCTCTTGAAACAAATTAGGGAGGTGGAGCCTATTTGCAACTTGACAATGTTTCTACAGAATTGCAATAGCATTTTGTAAAACTTTCAAATATTGTAAATCGCGTTGCAAAAAAGTGAAATGATACCGATGTTTAAATGACTGCAACGAATTTGTTTTTAATGGATATCGTTATCAACCAAACATTCCTGATCAAAATATTGAGAAGTAAAATGATCTGAAAATCGTGTTGGAATACGTTTATTTTTAAAACGCTGTCAGATTTATGGATCAATATTCTGTTCTACTACGAAAAATATTATCGCCCTTGAATAAATCCTCGAGAATAAAGCATTGCTTCAGAACTTGAAAAAGAAAAAATTGTGTAAAATTCTGTTTACATTTCTGATTCATTCGAAGAATTATAAATGGTGACATGTTCATGGTAGGTTCAAACTGAGGAGGAATGAAAGAAATTTTAAAATCTCATTTTGAATTGCAAAAATTTCCATATGGCGATTTCGAACAAACCAAATAAACTACCGGCTTAAATAATTATGAATCCATTCTTAACACGTGAAGTGCTTCTATTATATTTATTTTTGCAGAGAAAATTATAGATATCTGGACAATAGCGCCAGTAGTAGTTTGATAGTGAGTTTTATTTGTTTACGTATACTTGATTTACTTAGAATTAAAAACTACTGTACTATTAACAAATTCAATATTAAACTAAACTAATATCTGCTTATTTGTTCAAAGGATATGCATAATGTACTGAAAAGATGATGCTTGACTGGCATTACAAGTAAAACAACAATGTCCTATACGCCTACAACAAAAGTGTTCAATCCATTGGCACAAAGAATTAGAATAATGCAGAAGCTACACCATGTTTTTTTTACTCAAAAAACTGAAGAACAATTGATTGAGGATTTTGTTAAGAAGTTCAAACGGAATAATAAAATAAAATCCTACAATAACTAACTCTTCCACGTATTCAAAGTCTGGATTGCTCGCAGTTTGATTATCCGAAATTACTATGTGATGAATACATTAGGTTACCCGAGTAGCATTGCTAAAACCATCCAGCTTTAAAAAGTTTGATTTTTGTTTTATGAAAGCCAAAATAGTTTTTTTATTATCTTGATTATCGAGATTTTCAGCTTCGGACTGGTTCATCTCCCGTCGTAGTCACTCAAATACCTCTTTTGGGAATCTTCGTAACTTGTCCGGGGGTCTGATTTGAACTCGCGACTTTTGCGTGAGTGGTATGGGTGCTAACCACTACGCCGGGGTCGCCATCCTGCCAAAATAGTTTTATAGTAGTTATTGCGTAGATAAATTGGGTTTTTTTTGGCAAAACTGTGATTTTTTCCAATCGCCATATTGAAATATAAGAAATAATTCAAATGTGGAATAATAAATGCACCGAATTTTAAATGTAATGCAAATTAACTATAGATCGGAAACCAATTTCGGCATTCTTTAAGATAACCTTATTGAATCTTATTTAGATAACCTCATTTTACAAGAAACTCATGATTAATTTATCGAACATATTTGTTTTAATTTTCCGAGGCGCATTAATTTTCGGCTCTTATCGTGCCAATATTCACCATAAAATTAAATGCGTATAACATATGGAGCATGATACGCTATAAAAAACTCAATTTGTTTTGGATACTTCTTTATCAAACATAATATCCCGCAACACTAGAACTTTTTTTTTACTTTTATTTACTGCGAAATAAATCAGCTGAGCCAGAGAATCGAACAAAGCAAAACAACAAAACCAACCACGATATCACAGAAGTTTGACAGCTGTGGCCATTTGGCCGTATGCAGGTTAACATGGCAGCCAATAGGTTTTATGAAGGTTCTCAAGTGGTCCTAACATCGTTCACTAGACCATTTTCAAAATCTTTATGGTCTTATAAAGGTTTTATTAACTTGTTTTCATAACCGTCTACACACTTAGATTTTTTTACAGAAATCTGTAAAAGTTTACCGAATTCTCAACAGCTGAACGTTCGGTTATTCAATTTAACGGATTTCGGTAAAGTTTTACCGAAATCCGGTAATTTTTTTACAGATAACTGTAAAATTTCACCGAAATCTGTTAAACCGGATTACCAAACGTTCAGCTGTTGAGAATTCGGTAAACTTTTACAGATTTCTGTAAAAAAATCTAAGTGTGTATAGAATGGGCCACTTTGTACAAATTTCGGCTTTAAATAATCATAGAGGTGTTGGTAGAAAAAACAGTTTTGAATGTAGTTTTATTAACAAAGCCGGGAGAAGTGCTATACGGGTGGAATAAAACTAAAATTGTTACTTGGGTATAGTTGGGAACATAGCAAAACAGTTGGCCGAATTAATTCAAAAACATAACAGCTTATGTTTATTACGCACAACTAGTAATCTTACAACTGTTTATTTCGATTGGGAAGAAAATTAATTTCAACTTTACGTAGGTAGCTATTTTATTAAAATTAATAAGTTAGTTCAGTCGAAAATAAAAATATTAAGCTCTCACTATTTGAGTGATCTTTGTTTAAAAGTTAAATAGTAATAGCCACTACTATGAAAATCATAGCTTGAAGAGGTTGCATAATGAACACTTTAAGCTATTTTCTTTGTTAGGCCTATACAAAACCAACAACCTCTAGAAATCAAGCCTTAGCTAGTTTGATCAGATTATGAATTGATATCAAAACACATGTGGTCAGTAGTGTGCATTTCAATATATTTCAATCGTCATCACGGTTGTGGTACTGTGCAATTGAACGTTGCAAGAACGTAACATTATTAACATTATTGCGCATGTGGCTCAAAAAATGGATTTTGAAAACTTTAAGTGTCAGAACGCTTCATTGGAACAAGAGTGAAAATTATTTGTTATGTTGCACTGTAGATTAAAATTACTACACAATAAACATCACATACACTGGAAAATATTAAATATGCAACGTCATGATTAAGTTTACTTAGCTGCAAGTTTACAAAGACAAACAGGTCTCGACTAACTCCATTGTTTGTTTTAAATGGTGTTGACAAACCATTTGAGCAACACCAATGAATTATACAATATACATTATACGTGAAATAAACTCTACTGTAAAAAAATATGCTTTTTGTTACTTTTTTTTTAAGACCCTGCGTTTCGTAGTAGCTATTCCGTTACTGATCAGAACTAGTGTTATTGCACAGAGCTTGAGAGTAGCTTTACATCTTCAATGTACAAGTTCACTAGTTCATTCTATTTAAAGATCAGTACCAGCGCCGGTCACGTCTTCGCGGTCTTCAGGGAGGGGTGAGGATGATTAGTTTGACAATCGTTGGTTAGAGACCGTGTTTACCTCAAATGACGAATGGCAAGGAAGGAGACGGGCCTGGGATTGAACTCCCGACCATTTGCTCAGTAAGCAGAACGGATAACCACTGAGCTACCCAGCCACGTCAGAAAAAAATGTTTTTTGTTACTGCAGATTTACTAAAATGAGACAAGTATTGAATGTTAAAGATGTTTTGTGTTCTACTTGGGCTCCGATATACAGAAATTTGAGTTCGCTTTCACTCGCTCCCCAGTAAACACAAGATCGCATATAATAACGGATATGAGTATAAAGTGGAGGCGATATGCGTACAGTTAACATGGAGTTAAATGGACGAATGAACGTATATCGCCTCCAAGTACTCATATGCGCTATCATATGCGATTCTGTGTTGACTGGGTCCATTCTTATGATATTTTGAATTCTACTGTCGAAAACATACGCAGTGATGCAGTACACGTTTAATTTAACTAACGTATTCGATACCAAATACAGTGCGCAAAATATTTCGGTAACTTTCCGAACATGCAGTTTTGGAGTTGTTCAATGAAATACGCTTGGATAATGTTAGTTTTCACAATAAAAAAAAAAGGAAACTACATGACACGCAATTTGAAAAAATCACACTATTTAGGTCGATAATGGTTTGCTGCTGCATCTTTATTTTCTATTAAGGGTATTTCAAATATCCGTTATGAATAATAATACGAGTCCATCAAAATAACATAATATTACACGACCTTCAGAAATTATATTGGTTGGTCGCCATTGTCATTTAAAATTACATGACAATCCATGTAAACTGAAAGAGGCACTCCTCCTTTCTACGCATCATCTGCGCTTCAGTTGTATTTCGAGTCCACACACTTAGAAATTATGAATTTTACACGAGACGTAATTCATGTTTGTAAAAAGTCGGGGAACGTAAGGAAAGATTTCGTGTAAAATTATGTCTCCTGAAACTGACACATTCGCCATTCGACGAAAGATGTGTTAGATTGAATTTATTTTCTCATCTCTTTCAACTCATTCTTATGTGCTAAAGGACGCTTGCATTTGTCGGTCTCAGAGGACAGAAATTTACATGACATTTTGGTAGTGTGTAGGTACTTGCTGCTCTAAAACAAATTTAAGTCTTCCAACCAAAGCCTAAGAAAGAGAGTTCAATGCCATTTCAATGAGTTCAAATGTTCAATTCAAAAACATTCACCGGAATTGTGAAAATCTTCTTGTTAAGGTGCATCCACTGAGTTGAATTTTGAATTACTGATACTAAATATAATTCAAATTAACTAATTCAAATAAAAATTAAAGAACATCAACCAAAATCTCCAAAAAATAAATTGAGTTTTCAGCGGTTTTTTGTTTTGTTAGTTTTGAGCACTTAAGTCGAAAGCACTTAAAGCAATGGCAAAGCAATCTAAAAATGTTCAAAACAACTATTTATTTAATTGTATAAATTTCAGTCGAGGTCAAAATATTCCAATGACATTAAATTCGAGGAGTAAAAATCCTTGAGATGAGCTCCAAAATATAAGAAATTTCAGCTATGTATTAGGATTTTCAAAGAAATTCCATAGGACTCATAATAATAATCAGATTAGTAAATTATTTGCATTGATTCAAAAAATGGCTACCCGTTTATTTTATATTCATGGTTTTTTCTCTCCTAATTATCAAGCCCGCATGACAAAAATAAACTAGCTACGCCACTCCTCTTGACACTTCGTTCGGTTCCACATTAGCAACCTTCCAGCAAGAGGGCAATCTCTAATAACCAAAGTGACTGATTTCAATTATCATCGGATCGGAAGCATTGCGGTTATTTTCTTTCCATTTCCAGCATGGTACTGCTTGATTGATTTCCTCTAGCCAACCGACAGCCAATGATTCCGATCTCTATTGTCTATAAATCTAATCCCAACTAGATCGAGCACTGTCAATTGTAATTTTGTCGTCAATCCAAAATGAGAGTGCTTCCGTCGTCGCCAATGGATTAGTACCTCGATTTAGTGCAGACAACACACCCGCGTGTTTCAAGGTTGTGTGCTGTAAAGCTAATAAGAGTACCCAAAGGCTCAATTATGCTCCTATTGGCAAACCGTTTGGATTCCGCCGGCAGCATCCTGGTCGTTGCGGCAGCGGCTTTGGGAGTAGCACTTTGGCAAACGTCCGCAGTGGTAAGTGGAGATTATCCGCGTGACGTCGAAATCATTGAACTAGTTACAGCAGCAACAACAACAACAACGACAACGGCAGCGACGATCATAACGAAGAAGAACCATCGAGACGGCTACAATAATGTGTTTCGCTACCCGGTGAGCTACTATCCAAGCTACGTGAAAGGTGAAGACCCGGTCGAGGAGTACAATCGCCGGAGGTTGCATGTGGACACGTCCGATTATGTGAAGGGTGCTGAGCAAATGTTTCCCGATGATGAAAAAAATAAATTGCTGGAAGAAAGTTTACTTTCAATTCGCAAAAAGTACGCCAAACGCAGTGATGGAAACGAAAGAAAGAAAAAAGATAGGATGGTTATGAAAGGGAAGAGTTCCAAAAAATCTAAGAAACGACGGAAAGCTAGGAATCCTATCAAAAGAAGCTGGAACGATAAATCGATTGAAATTGCTAACGGAACTGATTCGCATGCACTGGCTGCAATGGACTATCCTAAGCGATATGAAGAATCCGACCCTGATGTGTTTCCTTACGAGCGGTCAACGGACAATCGAAGGGGAAGTAGTCTACCCGTGGACACGAAATATTTTCAGTAAGTATTTTTTAAACAGAGTGACAGTTTATCAGTCGACAAACAAGGTATTTTTTTCTTGATGTAATTGAAATCTATTTTAATCGTGACTTTCAACTAATGTTCATTTCGACCATTCTTTACGGCAATCGTTTAATTTCCAATAGTATTGAGCAAACCAGAAGCCAAAAAGCTCAATTACTCTTTCAATGTGTAACCGACAAGAAAGAAAGTTATTGTTTGTGACAAAAAACCAAAAATTCTAAAATGTACATTACATTTGAGAACGGGTTCGAGTTATAGCGTTTTATTAACGTTAATATTATGCTATGGTCTGTACACTATCATTTATTAAAATACAACTTTTGCTATGGTGAATTTGATTACAACAAAAAAAAAAATACGTTGACAAAAATATGTTAACTTTCCTAGAGATACCTTTTGCGAACAAAAATCACCCCTGGAATTGGAATTTGGCCACCTATACGAGACCCAAGACGGCTGGGAAGAAAGATACGAAAGACAGGACCACAGAAAACACCGACACCAGGGAAAAGTGATTAGTTTTACGTTTTGCCCATTCACGAAGCTCCTATCACCTTCTATCCACACATTTAAACTGTTAATTGCCACGTTATTAATTTGCTTGCTATGCACGCTTTTTTTTTTGACTGTCAGGTATTTTAACTTCTTTGGTGATGGGTCGTACAATACGGGACTGAAACGTGGTACCGATCGGCACTACATTGAACAGCACGAGCGAGCCTCTAACGGTGCAGGGATCTTCCAAAAGCGGGTACTGTTATCACAATCAATTATGCTTGAATGACCAACCCAGTAATTTTTCCAATCTTTTTACTATCCAGGTGAAATGGGCCGATAAGGACGGAGGTTTCGGTGAGCACTACTGGGACTTCAACCACGTCTGATCCATCACATCCAAAACGAAGTTAGACAAACATATTTTTTATCCTCAACAATCAATCGGTGAACGGTGCACGGCTGGCATTCCAGCATCAATAAAGTCACCGTCTATAAGGCTTATGTTTATAGATGCCGAGTAAATGTCAAGAGCGCCAGATCTAGCTGTCTGACAACGAAGCCAAGAGCCGAGAGCCGATAGAAAGGAGAAGGGTTCCGTTGTATCTGTTTAGAATCGGTATCGCTGCGGGGGATTTTTGGGCATACAATGCAAATCACAAGGAATGGCATCAACTAGGCGCGTGCCATGGGTTGGTATTGCTACATACAGTTTTTCAACGGTCAACTGCGTTGAGAATCTTGTGCTGCGTGGTTCGTAACACTCCCACTATCCATCCGAAAGACCTTGGCGACCTTTCGCATAAAGTATGGGGCGTTGTGTTGTGTCATTAGTTTATTTTGAGCATAGACTATTCGGATTGGACTGTACTTTGCCGCAGTAGATGGTCGAATCGATTAGATGATTACTGTAATTATAGTAAGCATTGTATTTTAGAGGTAGCAAATGCTTAATACGAACGTTCTAAATTTTTATTACTAATGTTTGATAAGTCCAAAGATATCTGCTAATCATCATTAGATCTAAATAAAGAAATAAATACGTGACTAGTTTTAGGTTGACGTAGTTTTAATAAATTACAAAACAATACGAAAAGTACAAAATTTAAAGAACATCACTTCAAATGGCGAAATTTATGCATCAAAATGAACTTACCGTTTTACATGGTGATAACCTATTATTGTTACTGTTCTTCTTTTTTTTTATATAAAGGTGGCTTTTAGCCTAAGGCTGATTAACCATCGTGCCTATTATTGATTTTATCTTAATGAATTAAATAAAAGCCATAGTTCATTTTACATAATCCCTTAGTATATAACAAGGATAAGGAAAATATTATGCTCAATCTACGATGTATTAAATATGAGGATTTGTCAGTCAAAATCTAAACAAACAAAAGCACAGACAACAGGCAGCAACTATGTCTTCATCATGACTATATGCGCCGACTAAAAGCTGCGTATTGGCTGCCGCTCAAATTAGTGGTCACTTTACACTGAACATAACTTTTCGTAAATTCGCTTAGGCTCGTTTTGTAACCACCCCCTCCTACCCCATTTTGAAGATTTGTGCGTGTGGCATCATGCCTCTATTTTGATTTTAAGACTGGCACTTCAGTTATCAAAATGTCGTCGAAGGAAGAAAAGCAACGCAACAAAATTTTGCACGTGCATGTCGAAAATCCAAACTACTCTCACGCCAAGTTGGCAAAATTGTTGAATGTGGCTAAATCACTGTTTCGTTTAAAGGGGGGGGGGGGGGGGGGCGGGGCGTGGGGCCCGCGGGGCGAGGGGGGGCGGCGGGTGTATGATGTATGTATGATATGTACTACCACCCATTGTAGCACGGAAACTAAGTCCGACAGCAATGGGCTCTCCTCTCTGTTAGACTTGATCAAGCTTTAATAACCACTGATTATCCTAATCATGCCGTTGTATGAAGGGCCAAAAAGGGGTTGGGTGGATCGATATGCAACATCACTTATACGTATCCACAGGGATATAAAGAATCTCCTTCCAACAACAAGATTGAACAATTGGTCAAAAGAGCAAGCTATCTAACATGAGGATGCCCCAATGGGCGGGGAGAAGAGCCCGCCCTCTATTCACAAACTGTTAGCAATGGGGAGTTGGCATTCCCACTCTCCCCATCCAGAATGCTTCAATCGGGTGCCCTGATGGTCCCTCCCATTCCCATGAAGTATTTATATAATGGTGTATATATTTATGTGAATGAAAAATACTACAAGCATTCGTATCTATAATATATGATCTTCATTCGGTTGATCCTGAAATGCAAGAAATGTTGTAAAATGTTAAAGTGTAGAGTTCTATGGTTCGCGCTTAATCACGTTTTCGTTCGTTTTCAGCGATAGCAGATTTCACCAAAATTTTGATTTGAAGTATCCTGAAAAAATTGATTGAACCTATTGAAATTTTACAAAACTAACATTTATACATTTTAATTTACTGTTGCCATGGTCACTATTTGCTACTTGATGCTGATTTTATAATAGCAATCCGCTTTTATTTTTGCTGACCTAATAGTAATTGCTACCGAGTTAGAAGTGGAAAGATTTAAGAGGAAGGGAGTTAAAGATAAATGGGCAAAAAACAATAAGTAATGTTTTAATCATCTTTGAAGTAAAATCAATGAAACAATATTACCAAATATAATGATATTGTGAGTTATGATCAAATAATGACAAAGGTTGAAATGTAAAATCAAACACTAGCCAAATGGTACACAGCGCTGCATGAATCAGATCAGCTCAGAATTGGTAAAAAGTCATTTGCAAACCGGAAATGAAAAATACATTCAGCAAAAAGTGCAAAAGCCTACCACAGATTTTCAAAAGCCTTCCACAGCTGTAATTTTCGGCGTTATATACTGGACATATAAGGAATGCTAGATGTCATAAATTGAATGTATGTTTCGTGTTTAAGCCAGATACCGCCTAAATCAGGTTTGTTGCATGAAAATGTGAAGGTCATGATATGATGGAAATAATACGATGTTGTAAAGAAATACTACATATTGTACATATAATAATTAAATGCCGCTATTTGCCTCTTCCGCTGCGATTTTAGATGATTGAAACTCTAAAATAGCGAAAATTCCAACGTGATATAATGAAATAAAGTTGATCACCTGGCATCCTAGCAAAATAGCAAAGGAAATTTAGGCAAATAAATTTCATATGAGTATGATTACTGCCCAAAAACGGAAACTCAATAAATACAAAAAAAAAAAAAAAAAATTAGAAATGAATGACAGGAAATTCTTCGATAACTCTTTTTTTCCTACTGGTCCCATAAATGATTCTTTTTATGTCTGTAAAATAGAAAAGGTAGGCTCATAAACAATGTTAGTTTCTTAAGTAACTAATTTGGACGGCGAATATTTTTTTTTTTTTTTGTAGAATTTGTCGTATATAATCCTCTTTCTAAAAAAAATTTAAAATCCATCCTATCTTTTCAAATACACAACGTGAGTGAGGTGGGCCAAAACTTACAACGATGCAAATGCGAAGCTGAAAATAGCATTGAATAATATTGTGAAGGGATGTTATAATATAAAATGATAGTAACAATTATATTTGTAATGTCTGCATGTCTACTGATACTGCTGCAATTGTAGAAGGACTTGCATTATTATAGCTACGAGGGAAGAAAACAATACAAAATTATTATACAATACTTGGGAATTCCATGGATGATCTGAAATTATATACCGTATAAAGAATACTTCCATTTTCCGTGGTAGGGTAAGATTTCAGCATGCTACTTTACCGGGTCACGCTGCCTACATCGCCTTGGTGCGGCTGCAACCTAATGTATAGTTGACGCGATACAGCGTTTCTTACTCAGCCGCTGGATGCCAGGACAGACGCTGTTTGAGCCGCACCTCCTTGGTGGACAGACGCTCGGCACGCACCTCCTCAATCTAGCTGAAGTCAGAAGGACAACAGTGCCCAGGCTGCACTACCAGCTAAGTACGCAACCCTTAGCTGGCGGTCTTTGTCATCTCTTGACCCGTGGAAGCATGAGGTAGGAACTTGTGAGGACCATAGCTATGTTGCGTGGACGCACGCTCCATCCCAGGTGTCTACTCACCATTTTGCAGCCCATCTCGATATTGGGAGAGGGAAAAAAAAGGGAGGGGAAAAATAAGGGGAGAGGGAGAAAGAGGAGAGAAGATGAGTGGAGAGGGGGGTGATGGAAATTGGAAGGAAGAAAGGTGACTCCAAATCGCGACGATAAACAAAACACATCGGCCAAAGCACGATCGCAAGAAAGATGTACACGACGATGCTGACGAAGGTTGATTGCGTGGTACAGGACGATTAAACTTACGTCAAGGCAGTCTTTAACCAGCTTCCTGGACAGGAATTTTATACGGCAACCCGTCCGGGCAAGGGGGCAGATATTTTCAAGCACATTAAACTGTCAAATTTCGCGAAAAAATACAGGTGTGGCAGGCTCTCTGTACCTGTGGATTGAAGAACAACGTTTACATTGCAAATGGAACCGTCAACCAGGAAATTTATCTGTGCGAGTGCCTACATAAACGTCTACTGCCTTTCCTGAAGCGACACAATTGTTCCGTTCTATTTTGGCCGGATTTGGCATCTTGCTATTACGGAAATAAGGCCATGGAGTGGTATGCTGCCAACAACGTTCAAGTGGTGCCCAAGGAGAAGAACCCTCCCAACACGCCAGAGCTCCGCCCAATCGAACATTATTAGGCCATCGTCAAGCGGAACCTTAAGAAGACTCAAAAAGCTATTGTGAGCGAGAAACAGTTCAAGGGAAACTGGCGTTCTGCGGCGAATAAAGTGGACAAGGAGACTGTACAAAATCATATGGCAGGTGTTAAACGAAATACCCGGCAATTTGCATTGGGTAAAAAGGAAACTTAGCTGAATATTTCTCCTGCATTCTGTATTAACTGAACTTGAAAAAGAAAAAGAATTTGACTTATTAATAAAAACTTTGATCGACTCACACACATTACTGTATGACCAAATTTTAATCGGAACACCCTTTAGATCAACCACGGATACAAAAGCAGCTCTTCTCAATAGGACCAGGATCGATTTCAAAACAAGAAATGTTAACAAAAATCTCCACCAATGATATAATAACCTCCCAATGGTTTCATTTTTCAAATTTCATTGTGAGTCGATAAAACAGTTCTGCCAAACATCCAGAAGCACCAGAATAACAAGAATAAGCACCAGAAAGCATATCGTTGGTTTTCAATAAAATTGTTGTAGTTCTCTGTATTATTTTCGTACAATTCGCGAAAATTCTTTTTAAACACACGAATGATTCGTTCTTTTGACAGCGCATGCGATATTGACTATGAAACCAGCTTCACAAATAGTACAATCAATTTTTTTGCAGAAAACAATGAATTGATTGGTGAGTCAAACGATCGATTTCGTAGTATGGACTAAATTTTATTTTCAGTGTAGTTTATACTTCCACGGTAATTGATGGCTTCCATTGTCATTCCAAAGTATCCAATAGTCAGGGGCAGTCAAACGAATTGCCCACCCGGAAAGACATTCGATTGTACCGGCACTTGAACCCTTGACCTCAGGGTTGGAAAACCGACGCGTTTATTCCTTCATTTGGAGACCCCAGAGCAGCCGTGTATTTTGATGAAAATGTGTACTGTCACTATTCACATTCCAGTCAAAACTTTTTTTGAAAATCGTAATCATTTCAATGAAACAAGCAATAAATTTTTACGAGCAGGTTAAATTGTCAGTCGAAAGAACCTTTTTATTTCAGACAGCCATAAAATTAAATTTAAATGCACATTGCCTAAAGCGACGAAAAAAAGAAGTGCCCGAAACTACCAAAATGTGAATTTGCGATTTTTGTTCGAAAAATGTGATGAGTACACAACTTATAACTTGTACTTTCATTATTGAAACAGTTTTGTTAGATTTTTTGAAGAAGTTTTAAACTTGTCCCTGAGAAATAGTTATTATTTTTTTCTACTTGGGCATCTCTGCTCTGACGACGAAACGAAAAATCTCTGATCACGTTTTCCTTCTGAAGTAAAGCCGTTGGTCCCGGTCCATGCGTTGATGGGTTCAATATCTAGGGTTCGGGTCGTCTCCATGGCGTGACAAACCAGCTTCAAGCTGAAAGTCAAGAAAATACGAAACAACAACACTCGCACACACTTGGTCGAAGGTTTCCTTTTGGTGAATTGCCGGGTAACCATTTGATCTTTGAAAGTTTTGCGATGCTTTTCATATACAACTTTTGTTGCAGGTATATGAAGCGGTTAAGCCAATTTCTCTTATGACGAACATAGTATTTGAAATTTACAATGCACGTTCTATAACTAGAACGGAAATCAGAAATCAAGTTGCATAAAAACGCCTACCAAATCTCGTTCTCCATCATTTTTAAATAGACGATTAAGCTATTTTAAACCATTCAACAAATTAAACTGATTAAAGCTAGGAGAGTGACGCCGTAATAAGAGGATGCAAAAGGCTGTTATTGCTTACAATCGTTAAATTGCTTCCACTGTAAATCTCATTCAAACAGTCAAGGTGGTTGGAGTAGAAGAGAAGTGGTGAATCGATGTGCACTATCTATAAAACGCATACTTAACCACTTAGTCCACCATTTGCAGTAAGTCAACAAACAAAAATCGATGCGACTACAGAATGAGGCACCCAAGTAACAATTTTAGTTTTATTACAGCCGTATAGCACTCCTCCTGGATTTGTTGATAAAACTACATTCAAAACTGTTTTGTCTACCAACACCTCCTCTATGCTTCTTTAAAGCCGAAATTTGTACAAAATGGCCCACTCTATAGACGGTTGTGAAAACAAGTTAATAAGAACATAACGAATTTAAAAATGTGCTAGTGAAAGATGTTATAACCACTTGAGAACCTTCATAAAACCTATTGGCTGCCTTTAAAACCAGAATGTGGCCAAATGGCCACAGCTGTCAAACTTCACTGTGCAATCGAGGTTGGTTTTTGTTGTTCTGTTTTGTTCGATTCTTTGCTTTTCTGATTCATTTAGCAGTAAAAAAAAGTTCTAGTGATGCCGGATATTTTGTTTGATAGTAAAATACCCAAAACAAATTGTGTTTTCTACAGCGTATTATGCCCCAAATTATATGCGCATTTATTTTTATGGTGAATATTGGCAAGTTAAGAGCCGAAAATTAATGCGCCTCTGAAATTACGCGTAATTACAACAACATAAATCAAATTAAAACAAATATATTCGATAAATTAATCATGAATTTTCTGAAAAGTGCTAGGAATTGGATGAGATTATCTAAAAGAATGCCAAAATTAGTCTCTGATCTACAGTTTATTTGCATACCATTGAAAATTTGAGGCATTTATTTTTCCACATTTCAATTATTTCTTGATGTAGAAGGAGATGTTTCGCTCATTGCCATGAGGCACCAAGAGTAGACAGTCATGTTTGCTAGAATGAAGAATATGAAGAGAAAGTGTTGAAAGTTCCGTTAGTGTACGGTAGGTTGGAAATGGAATAGAAGTGTTGAAAATTGAGCGAAAGGGCATGGGTAAAGTAGTACTCGAACCAAGGACGTTATCATTGCCAAACATCCCACTGCGGGGTAGGTTGAGGCACAGATACATCTGCCAACTCAACAGCTTATTTCTTATATTTCAATATGGCGATTGGAAAAAAGTCACAGTTTTGCCATAAAACCAATTTTTCTTCGCAATGACTATTATAAAACTATTTGGTCTCATGGTGACTTCCTTCAATGCCAATTTGCTGTTTAATGCATTTACTGGAGGTAAAATGGTTTAAAAATGCTTTTTCAACTGACCATAATAAGATAAAATCAATGAGTCCTAAAGCGGCATTTCAATACAGCATTTTACGAGTTCATAAAGTCGAAATAAAACCTTTGATAGAAGTAAAAGGAATTTGAGAAACAAGGTTTTAAGATTGTTGTAAACAAGCTGTGTGGGTTCTCATAAACCTGACTAAAATATGAAACCTATTGGCACCTCTTGGTACCATAATAAAACCAAATTGATTTCAAGTGACTTTCATAAAACTTTAATAAAACCTAATAAAGCAGGATGGAGTTAGCAATGTTACTTGGGAATGGCGCTTGACAAATCACTTTATCGTGATTATGTTGAAAGTCGTTTCAATGGGTAAATTTCCGTAATTATTATTCTCCGACCGACGGTAAAGAAACGCAAATATTCGGTTTTTTCTTCTACAATGTGTCTCACAATAGGTGTCACCTTTTTTCTGTCTTGGTTTATCTCAGCAGAAAACTTCCTCTTCTTTTCATAGAACCTAACATAAAAATCAACACTGAATATTACATCAAGCAGTTTTGAAGAACCATCTGCTTCCTCATGCTTCATCGCTGCATAGGAATACACCATATTGTTTCCAACAGGACTCAGCTCCAGCTCACAAGGCAAAGAAGACACAAGCGTGGTGCGCGGAAAATTTGCCCGATTTCATCACAAGCGAAGAATGGCCTGCATCTTCACCGGATCTCAACCCACTTGACTACTTTGTTTGAGGTTATATGCTTTAACATATAGGCCCTACGAAAGGGCTTGCTTTAGATCGATTCAAGAAACATTTGGTTGATATTTGGGACCAAATTCCTCAGAAAATCCTGCGTGCCAGCTGCGATGGGTTTACAAAGTGTTTGCGCAAACATAACATACCATAGGGTTGATTTGTTTTGCTGTAATCCCATTTTGTTTTAGTGACACCTATTGTGAGACACCCTGTAAGCGGGACAGTCGAATTGGTTGTGCCTCGAAGTTACAAAAGGATGAAATAGAATTTTCAGTCATTCAACCAGGCGAGAACATGGAAAATGTGCATAAAAACATCTGTCAGATTCGTGTCTACCATCATTCTCAGTGACTGTCGACTCAATGAAAGCGTTGAGTTGCTCGCAGCCTAAAAATAAAAAGTAATTTGATAAAAGCGATAAGAACTGGATAAGAGCTGGTCTGAGGTAAGGGTATATTTCTAAAAACGCCTGCTTAATCGCTTCCACCAGATCTCTAGAAAACAGTCAGTGGTGCAAAAGAGAAAGAAATGAAGCAAAAACAATTTGAATTTGTTGCAATTCACCTTAGATGTGTCTCACAATTTTATAGTGATGTGCTTTGGTGAACCCTCAAATTATTTTCTAAATTGCTTTCATTTTTATTTTTAACTCTTAAATAATTGAGCTTTAAACAATGTTAAACTAATTATATGCCTGCGTAGATAAGCTTAATACGACGATTGTTGTTTCGATTAACTGAAGTTAGAACTAGGAAGTGTTAAACATTCAAGCAACTAGATACAAGAAGCCCTCAACCAAGATTCGTGGCGAAATATTGTAACGCAGGTGCGGTACTAATCGGACATTGGGCCAGGATAAGTATACGTAAGGTTGTAATGTTGGTTAATGAGTGTCATAATGGGTTTATTCGTGTTTGCAATATCGTCACATCAACTAAATGTATCATTTAGTGTAAACTTTGTTAGTTTTGATTTTAATTATTTCTTTAGACATTTTATTATAATTAACTTTACTCAACACAAAATTTCATAGAAAAAAGAAACTGTTTTAAAACACTATTTTTTTTATCTATCGGCCATTGGACAATCGAAATATAAAAATTTTAAATTTTGTATAATTTGTTTAGGTATTTGTGGTATAACGTGTAATCACACATTTCCATTGTCATTTTTTACAATATCTTTACTTAAAAATATTTAATCTGCGATGGAGCTCCCACAGCTTTCCACTCTTGATTCCAAAGCTGGAAGTCATTTATTATCTATATTTAAAAAAAACCTGTTTTATTTGCTGGGTTGGATCAATTTGGTTGAACACCATAACACCACGGATGGCGTAGGATGAAAATTGGGTGAAAGCTCTCGTTTATATACAGTTAACTTATAAGAGCGCGAGTCTCCTTACTGGTGATATAAATCGGTTCATGTCGGCTATCAAGCATAACTGATAATTTCCTGATCGCTTCAATAAAAAACGAACCACCATCACATTTTCTGAGTTGGTGATATAAATCGGTTCATATCGGCTCTCAAGCATAACTGAAAATTTCCTTATCGTTTCAATAAAAAACGAACCACCATCACATTTTCTGAGCTGTCTTTTTGAGGGTATTTGTCTGTCCAAATCGGTCTTAATCAGTCCAATCCTTTTTCAATAACCTTGCTAAATAATATGCTCCATCACATTATGTGAGAGGCAGCACCCTTACTGTCGACATAAATCGGTAAAAATAGACTTTCAAGCGTCATTACAAAATACCTTGTCTTTGCTATGAAAAGCCTCTATCACACTTTGTGAGAGGCCTCATCAACATCCTTACTGTTGGTTTAAATCGGTTTCAATGCGGTAAAAATCCTGCGTAATGAATTAAACCATCATCACAGATTGTGTGTGGCAACACAAAAGTGACCATGCTATAGTATGCGCTTTTATCAATAAAATAAGATCATTTAAATATCATAACCCCAAGCCTGATATACGCGCGTAGATTAAAATTTGTGTTCGTTCGTTCTAAGCACTATATTATACAATTATTATGGTATATGTTTCATTCGAAAGCTATGTTGTACCGATTGTACCAATACTTGCTCAACTAGTATAAACAAGTTTTTTGAAAAGTACACAATGTGTCGATTCACGTAGATATGGTTAATTCTCGGCAATGAGGATGTGCTCTTTGCCCGGACCTGGTCTGTATGATGCCATTTGCGTTATTATGCCAAGGGATCACTGGAGGGATGCACTGCTAAGATGCTGAAGACAAACGTTGTACCGCAGATCGCCAGCTGCGACCCATAGAAATCACAAACGGAGGATCTACTAAAAATAATTTCGTGGCCAAAACGGATGAGCAGATTAGGTTTAGGTTTAATTTTCAGCCTGTGGCTAGTTCGGCTCTAGCCAAACAGAGGAGCAGATGATTTTCAAGGTCACGAAAGAGTTGAAGAATACGTCAACATCCATCTTTGCATCGGCCATGGCTAAGGTTCCAGTCAACTACAGGGTGGTGAAGCATTTTTGTAGAAGGCTTAATTAAGGTAGGGTTTAAGGAAAATTTGTTCCATTCAATTATATTTTGTAATTTTTTTTCAACGCCATCTGCCATTTTTTTAAACCGTGAGAGATCATGTAATATGCGTTTGAATTGATCAGCAACATCCGAGACGGGTTTGATTCATTAGAATGATTCTATCTTAAAGGCTAATTTTCAATTTACTTGAAGCACGTGGAAGTGAAAGAGATGAATATTGCCGGAAACATTTTCTTTTGTTCTTCCCTTTTGTGAGGTGGGGGGGGGGGGGGGAGGGGCGTTATGTTCGTTTTTTTTTTATTTTCTTATCTGCGGCTATATTTAAGGAAGCAATGTAACACATTGGTAACTAATTGAACCATACCTTTCGAATAAAACATAAATCATTACAATTGATCAATACAGTGTAGGGAAATCGACACGTTTTTAGCAGGCATGGTTCTTTGAGCAAGTTTTTATGACTTGAAGTTGTGACAGTTCACACTTTATGTTGACAATTTCCGGGAGTAGTATTCGTTTTATTTGTTTAGACATTTTTACCGCCGTAATTTTACGCTAGCGAGCAAGTAAATCTTATATTAATTATAAAATATTGATAGAGACTACAACAACAACTACAGCATTGTTACTCTTGTTGAGTTCATCCATGTAATTAATATTATTAATATCAAAATGACACAGGAATGGAACCAAATCAAATTATCCATCTAAAAAATTGAAATTCTACAAAAATATATGCTTGTTGCTAATGATGATAGGGTTGGTCTGAAGTTTGACACAGATTTAGTGAAAATTTCACTAGTGACTTTGGCATAAAAAGTGAGTTACATTTAACTAATCATGTTTTTTATTGTAGCATGATGCACGTTATCAATTATAATGTTTGAAATGGAATTATCCTTCTTATCGACATGCAACCCTAGGAGTAGACAGCAATTTTTAGCTAGACCCAAGGATGTGAAGAGAAAGTATTGATAGGTCTGTAAGAGCACGGCAGGTTGTGAAATTGAATAGAAGTAGAGGAAATCGAGCGTAGGGCATGTTTGAAAAGCGGCATCGGGTAAAAATTAAAAGTTGTGTCTTTCAAAAACCTCTAATTGGAAATTGACTTCTGTCACATGTAGTCACATGAAAATTTCACATCGCTAGAACTGCTCTGTGCCATTGGCGGTATATGAGTACGATCAAGCGCGCACTCTTTTGCCTGTCAAGGGGGTACCTTCTCCCTTGCCTACCACGCACTGGGGTAGCTAGGCAAGAGATTGTGTGCTCAATCGGATGCCGCCTTTCAAACATGCCCTACGCTCAATTTTAACTACTTCTATTCAATTTCACAACCTGCCGTGCTCTTACGGACCTATCAATACTTTGGTTCTAGCAGAAATTGCTGTCCACTCCTAAGGTTGCATGATGATAAGCAGAAGTGAGGTTACTTAGTATTACGTCGGGGTCTACCTCAAAAAATATCGTTAACCGTAAATTAGTAGAAACAAATTATTTTCGTGAATCCTTAAATAATTTGTCTAATAATAAACCATCACAATTTCAAAAGTTAACTGGCTGTATTTTTGAAGATTCAAAGCCACAAGCGAAAAAACGATGATAAACTTTGGAGGGTTTGTTTTTTTTTTCAATTTAAAGTTCTACGAACTCTCCAATTTGGCAGTTATGATAGCCTTTCAACATGTGAATAATAATTCTTCTGATTCAAATTGTTTTTTTCACACTGAAACTAAATAATCGAAAATATGATTTGAAATGTGTTTAGTAAAAATCAAAGCCAACTACATTCTATCCAAAGATTCAATTTTTAGTTCAAAACTGAAGGAAATCAACGGTTTTACCATTTCATTTAGTTTATGATTGTTTCACTGCAACTAAAATTGATTTTTTTAATCTCCAACAAAAAATACGAGCTGCACCTACAAACCAATTGTGAATTGCAGTGGCGGAATGCTCTTTAAATCGGCTCATAAGTCCGCCATTTTGCTTTATGAGTTTTTTTTTTAACTATTCAAGTACACCCATAAGTTATTCCTAAATACGTGGACCAAAGCTTTTTCTTCACCTCCTAAGACAGCCACCCTCATTAAACTTGCTAAGCTCCATTATTCTTCCTAAGAACGCGTGTACATCAACCTCTTTTAACAAATTAAATCAATCAACACAAAGTTTCTCTGCTTAATGGACTTTATTCACATCAGAATCGTCATAATCTGGAAATCACTTCCTTTTCCTACCAGCATTTTGTTTAACATTAACAATCACCTGCACCGGTTGTTTAGAATTCTGCCGCCTATTGGCCACCGATGTCACCTTCGCAGCTGGCTTCCGTTGTTGTGTTTTCGCAGCAGTTTTCTTGGGTGTTGCCCGGCTTCCACATGCAGCTTTCTGGTTGACGTGTACGGTTATCTGCACTGCCTGCTGGATTTTGCTTTGGGTGGCCTTCCTGGATGCTACGGTTACCTTCTTGGGGACAACTTTATTCTGAGACCGTTTCTGGACAGGAGCGGAAGATTTCCGTGGCGCTGCTGCAGCAGGATGTCTTATCGTCGTAGCAGTTTTGCTAAACGATGCAAGCATACAATCCGGATACCAAGACATATTTCTCCTTTTCCTGTGTGTCACTAGATCAACGTTTCGGGAATCACGGACACACAACTACTGCCTACATCAACGTTACACTTGATGGAGGGCAGCCAAATGAAAGTTGATGAGCATAGAAGGGTAGATCAGTACTTTGACACAAGCTCCCATTTCTGGCACATCGAAAATAAACATGGAATAAAACAAGGATTTTGATATGAAGTACCAAATTATACGTTTGGCACTTAGTTCAATATCTTTAAAAAAATGTCTATATTCCAATACTTTCTGCCCAAAAACAAAACCAGTACGCCGGGCGAAGCCATTTTCTACAAACAGCCCACTGCCAAAGTGGTTTGATTGTCATTTTAATGTGTTGTACCAACAATATCTCAGCATCCTGTGACTTATTACTAAATCCAACAATATGTATGGATATAATTACATTTAATTTCATGTTACGATAAGTGTTGAAAGTGACGGTGAAGTGCCGCTTGTTATTAGTATGGCAGAATATAGACCATAACCCTAATAAAACAGATGCGTCATCAGTTGATACTCGATAAGCGATAGCTCTCAGCAAAATCGGTTGCCTGAAGTACTGCAATTTAGAGGGAAGGAACTATAGAAGTAAAGAATTGTCACAGTAGATATGGAGTCAAGCAAGTGTAGAATTGAACAGCTAACAAATACCAAAAGCTTTCGACGATTACGGGTGAAATGCTCTGCACTGTTCAAATTTGATAGAATTTGATTCTTTATTAAATGTTTTAGGATTGAAAATGGCCGCAAAAATCAAATCAGGCCACTGTTAAAGTCCCAACGAAAGTGCTCTGATTTTTCGCCTGCATAAATGTGGTACCGTTACGTAACATTTTCCTAGCAGTGACTTTCAAACTAATACACACAAGTCCTTTCACTCCAGGTCGGCTAAACTTGAATTAATCATTCTGGCAGGCTACGCTCCTCAGTCGCAGTAGTTAATGGAAACCACTTCGAAAACGACGCGGATGCCGGTGATCACCGTCCAAACCATTCGCAAAAGAAGAACCTTAAAATACATGTTATGACGAGGGCACGCCAAACCAGCCAGCCAGGCCAGCAGATAATGCGATCTATCTGGTTCCATTGCAGCAGTCTCCAGAGTAGCAGGCTGTCGTGCAACCTACAATCCTAGTTGGCTTGGCCCGTCACCGACATCGGTCGTCGTACACGGTCTATGAGAAAAGGCTTTCCCAAAGCAATGTAGGTCTCGCACGCACTGAATGCAGGTCAGCCACTTTCGATCAGCTGACAAAATGTGACGTAGTGGCTCCCTGTCTGCAAGGAAAATTAAAACTTGTTTCTCAGCGTGATTTCACCATCAGCATCAACTCCTCCGGTTCTTGATCGACATTTCTCAATCCGATAGTGTCGCAGCCGCAGATCGAAAACCGAAACTTGAAAGGCGATCACATATAACGATCGCTCGATCGCTGCCTCTACGGCGCTGCAGCGTGATCTGCAGTGGATTGGCAATGTCGGGCTTTTCTGTTTGAGTTTGAGCCCAAATTCTTCTTTTTTTTTTGTGTTTCGTTGAGTTTCGATAAACAAGTAAAACATGCGTGTATCGATTTATTATTGCTCATTTGGTTGAATATGTTTCGCATTAATTTCGCTGATGGCGATGAAAATAGCTTGCCGGTGTTTTTTTCACATGTGCATGCTTGTGTTGGTGCCACCAGCGGGTATTATTTCGATGTTAAGTTTGTACTTTTTGTTGTTCGTGGTCTGGGTTGCTCCGAATGTAGGTGAAATAAAAATGACATAATGAACAAAACAGACAACCGCGCATATAAGAAATAACAAACCTCCAACAGCGGCATGAAAAGACGATATGCAATTAAAAAATGTGCCATACATCGCATTATTGTTATCGATAAGGGCCGCAGAAGGCACTTTGTTGTACGTTAATCGACGATAATTGCTTTGAATGGATTGATTACATGTGGGGTATGCATGGAATGCATATGTTTTTGATACATAGTTATGAAGACCGATCGTTTTATCCTTACCATCTGAGTACTTACTGGATGACGTTGATTGAGTTATAAAAATAATATGTTTCTTATGTATTATGCTAATTAAAGTATTTTTTCCCTGCTAACCTGATTTCTTGTCGCCTAGCAACTATACATATATATTTAAAGAAGGTTTTATTTTATAAAGAAAATAACAATAACTAGTTGGGTTTAATCTCCGTGGACGTTTACTATTTAGTTTTGGTTGGGTATCATCAGTGATACGGTATCGCCGATAATACTCAACCCAAACTAAATACTAAAAAAACAATAAGCTTTATCAACTATCCCTCTTTTAAAATAAAATGACAAGAAACAGCATTGACGGTATTTTTAACCTTTTTATTTCTTTAAGATGTTGCTGGTTAATGATAGAAACTTTCATACTGAGGTAAAAAATGCCGTCAAAACTGCTCCTTGTCAATAAAGAGAAACCGATAAAGTCTGATTTTGTCCGCTTTTGATCCGGCTTCACCTTGATATGTGTTTTGTAACAAGATCAACCGACTTTCACAACGAGTCAAAGAAGAAGTTTCTGAGTTTGAATGAACTTTCTCGAGGAAGACTCTTGTTCAATTCTTCTATTCAAGATCTGGATCAACGAGAACAGTATGTTGTTAACTAATAATTATTTACACGCATTAAACATTTTTTGGTGAAATTCTTTCTAGCGATTCGTAAAGATATCTCTTTTATGATGAGCATGTCTAATGCGTTTTGATTTTCGACAGTTTACTTTATCCACGTTTTATTTGGAAATCATTTCAGTTGACACAGAGTTTTAATGTCTGTCAGAACGCATTCAGTTTTGAGCTCTCTTTTGAGATAGCTCATCACGCTCCAAGCAATGCAAATCCAACATAATTGGTTGCAGCAACTTGTTTGTGACTTAATTAAGTCATATTGAAGCTATTTTCACCAATTTCCAAATTTTAACTGAATTTTTTTTTGTTCGACTCAGTCATAAAGTTTAATCTCATTGACAGTAAATGGACCCTCTCTTAGGTCAAATTTGTCACCTTGAAGACGGTGAGAGGGTTCTCATGCTGTAAAACAGCGTTTGAGACCAAAAATTTGACCAGTAGTGAAAGTATAAAATATTCTTCACATTTATTTCGCTGCCATGTCATAGAACGTTTATACCAAAGCACTAACATAAGGTGTGATACTGGCGGGATATGCTATTCTTACTTTCAATCTAAGGGAAACGATAAAAAGTACACTTTTCATTTTTGCGGCAACTTATTTTGTTTTTTATCCATTTATTTTATGGAATGAATAACAAAAATACCTATTTTGCTTATGATATAATAACTGAATAAAACTGCACCATTTTCGAAGAGGGTGAATATTTTGATCATGGTTATTATCTGACTGTTCGAGAATGAAGAAAAATGTCACAGAAAAGTGTCACTGACGATGACAAATATGTATACTATAACAGGACGCGGAGGGCCCGCTTAGGAAACACCATATGAAACAGTAGAATAAACTTTCTATTAAGTTCGTATGAGTAATATTGTTCACGTTAGTCATATTATTCATCATAGGGTCATTTTTATCATGTAAATCTTAGGTCAATGAGATCTGAATTTATGGCAAATGAATTTTCAATATTGTTCAATATTGGGAACTTAAAATTTTGACAACAATTTAATCCAGTATTTTACCCCTATGTGATGGAAAAACCATACTACTGATTGGCGCTGATTAGGGTTTGTTAGGTCAGAATGTTTTTTTTTTTAAATTCTTAGTCAGAGAAACTAAAAACCAGTGTGATAATATCATCATTAATCTCTTATATGCTCCCTGCATGTCATCATTGGTATCCATTTTATCCCTATTTCCCTATATTTTATTTATATAAACGCGCCAGTTCTATTAAATTTTCATTCATTTAGTTGCAAGCGTAGCACCTCTCGCACCGGGTTCAGCTAGTATAAAAGTAATTGCATACCTGACACATCTGACATGCATGTCCGAAATATAATCTTACGTGAGGTAAGCTCAGGATAATTAGTAGAACTAACCTAAAATCATGAACGAATTTTGCTCAGGACGCTGAGCCAATTTCCGTTTTCAATCGATAGAAGGAAACACTATAAACTCTGAGATACAATAATACGCTCTGAATCAAAACCAGAAGAATTGGATCAGAATTTAAAGTTTAATTTTCCCAGATTTCAGAATCAAATTCTGTCATAACCCTAAGCAGGATTTCAAAAAAAAAAAACTTTTTTCCTGTAAGCCCCGTGTAGAACCCCGTGTCCCCTAGAACACTGATTGTTAATACAATACATTCAATACAAGTTTGAGCATGGTTGAATAAAATTTAATCCTAAGTAAAACCAGCCTACAATCTTGATAGAACTTTATTCAGAATCCTGGACAAGATGCGATATAAAAAATCGTCAGCAAAATGTTGCATAGAAAAAATTTGAATCCATCGAATTTGTTTGAAGTCTTGAAATATAATCCCTTAGAACACCGTGAAGGATTAACACAGTATGTAGCGCAATGGACGCTCAATAATTCTGAGTAGAATTTGCTGAAAATGATTTAACCAAACGCATCGTCTGTGAAACATTGTAGACAAATTCAAAAGGTCTTCCTTCTAAAATCAGAATCTTAACTTGGATTTTCTGACTACCATTCTGAAACATTCACTCACAACACCAAAATAATCGCATAATCTTACACAAGGTACGCTCAGAATTCTTAATAAGATTCGCAAATATTTATGCATGATTCTACTGAATTCCAAAAGAGAGTTGTTTAAAAGGCGGGAGGAAATTCGTATTGAAAAATATTCGGAATCTAGAGAATCGATTAATCAGCACCATGAAAAAGAAAATATGATACACAGAATAAAATAATGAATTTTAACAGGCGCGTAAAATTTCCACTCGTTTAATTGAAAACCAAAGGAAGCATAAACAACGAAATTGTTAGCCATTTTTCACGCGCCATGCAATAATGTTTGCAATCTTCCATACAACAGACTTGATTCAGGCGTTATATGGCCTAAATTTACATGAAATATCTCATTAATTTCTGCCAAATCTAGCATTCCCTTTATGTACATAAGATAACGCAAAAAAAAACATGTTTCTTTCAAACTATGTTTAAACTACCATCCATTATAGCACGGAAACTAAGTCCGACAGCAATAGCTTTCCTCTCAGTTAGACTTGATCAACCTTTAATAACCACTGATTGTCCTCCTTATGCCATTGTATGAAGGGCCAAAAACGCTGAATCGATAGGCAACATCATCTATACGTATCCACGGGGATATAAAGATTTCCTTTTAACAGCAAGATTGAACAATTGGTAAAAGAAAGCGATTCATCTAACATGAGGATGTCCCAATGGGCGGGGAGAAGATCCCGATATTTATTTATTTATTTATTTATTTATTTATTTATTTATTTATTAAGCCTAAAAATACGGCTGTGCAGTGGTAGTTTGGCATGTATGAAGATACCGTTGATAAGATCGTTCCTATTCTTTTCTGTGCAATTAATGCAGCTCCCCGCTTGTCTATTTAAATTGTAATTCACTAAATAGGTTATTTTTCAACATAGAAGCTGTGAGTTCATCTAACTTTATTACTCTAAACTATTAGCCTTAATGTCTCCATTTACATAGCATGTTGTTAATCTTTTGATGTAGTGCGGCCGAATTTTACACAAAATAAATAATAAGTAAATAAATAAAGCCTATATCTATATTCATTAGGGGTCTGTGGGAAATTTGTTTAAGTTAGGAAGTATGTTGAAGTACTTATTTTCAAACCATTTTATAACATTTTATAACAGGTTGTAGCTTACTCGATCACCATGTGTTAACACCCTCAGAAACAAACACCTCGCCACCACAAGACAAATTTCCGCCATTCTCACGCATGTTTACATCATTTTCAGCTGGCTGCCAATAAGCATAAATTATCGATTGTACACTCAGTAGCAAAAAAAAAGCCGAGCAAAATTTTGCTTCCATAAACCGTCATATTCAACATTCTGTAACTTATGCAACTATCAACATTTTTGACTGAATTTTTGACAGCACTATAACAATGCGTTGACCTTATGTGACCAAAATTTCATGTTGATGAGGTTTATAAATTTGAAGTTTTGATGACATATGTGAAATAAGTCGTTTTGAGTCATACAGTTTTCAAAAATCCGTATTTCTGTGAAAAATTTAGGTAGCATATTTTAAATTCCATCATAGCCTAAAAAAGTATAGGAAATAATGTGGACAAAATTTGAACTGTTTCCATCAAGTGGTTTGGACCACAGCTGGCGTGAAAGTTGATGCACCAACATGAGTATTTACATTTTTCACACGATATTGACCATGCTGAAATATCGGTGCAAAAAAATTCAGAGGCGAATTCTTCTAATAATACTTTATAATACTGAATACGTAGTTTTCACAAACCAATTCATATTGTATGCCATATTTTAAAGTTCTACGTGGGATACACTAGTTATTTGGGGAATTTCACGCGTAATAAATCATGTGTATTAACAAGATGAATTCCCCTCCGTTTTTTTTTGCATCGATATTTCAGCATGGTCAATACCGCGTGAAAAAGAGAAATACTCATGTTGGTGCGACGTATTTTTGAAATTGGTTTGTTCAAAAACGACTTTTTTGACATATGTTATCTAACAGTGCTACAGTGGTATGAAACCAACGGGATTCAGTTTATACCGAAAGAACTCAACCCACCAAACTGTCCCCAGCTCAGACCGATAGAGAGATTATGGGCTATTATAAAGAGGAAGCTGAAGGTGAATGGCAGTGTCGTCAAAAGCATCAATTAATTGGGAACCAAGTGGAATAAGATTGCAAAAACGATGGATGAGAATATTGTGCGCCGGTTGATGAAACGTATTCCGGAAAAAGTCCGCAAATTTCTTCGAAATCGAGATGATTAATTTTTTTTTGTATTTTCCCTCTAAAGTTCACATAAAGTCGAAATTTTAGTAAAAAGAATAGTTTGTAAAACAATAATAAAGGGTGTATTCGATAAAATGGCACACAGAAATCTTCTGTACTTTTGATGGTATGAGTAAAAACCTAGAAATTTGAGTAGATCTTATCCATAGTGTATTATTTACTCTGCCAAGTTTCTAGTTATACTTCGTAGTTCCGTCTGTCGTCGAACAGATTGTCCGTGAGAAATTTTGTGCCTCCATCAATCCGGGGCGTCCCCCGGTGGTTGCTAAAAGGCTTGGATTGCTATACAACTGTGTCTCGTGTATAAGACCTTCAAGGAGCGTCTGAGTGTCCAAAGGAGGAGGGGTGGTCGTAAAGTGGTCCAATGGACAGTAATGGCCGGAAGTCGTACAACAATTCAAGACCGTCCAAACTGTCTTCGAGATGTCGCTAAAAAGTCTAAGGTGTCAGTCGGTTTTGTGCGAACCTGAGCGTGCTGGGTTACTGTTTACAAGTGCAAAAGCCCCAAACCGGATGAAAAACAAACTCCTGCGAAACCCGCGCCCGGAACTTTACACGAAGCTGCTCCCATCCGGTTGCTCGTGTGGTGCGCTCGTCAAGGCCGCTTCCGTCACTTCCTGGGCGATATTTCGTTGCCAAGTCGAGTTCGTGTTTCGGAGGATGTTCGAAAGAAGAACTTCGAATTTGCAGGTTTCTTCTGTCGGCGTTTGCGTTGTGGTGAATAAGTGCTCCCTTCATCCTTCCGGACAATAAACGGTGCGATTTCCGGAGAGTGCCTTAAGAGCGTCTCTTGCCTTCTTAGCGCCAAAGGATCACTCTGTTTTGGCCTGATCTGCTCCTGCCCTCGGTCGAAACGTTTGGAGTGGACCGAGCCAACGGAGTCAATTTTGTGCCAAAGGATATGACCCACCAAATTCCCGGACTTCGTCCAATTGAAAAATTCTGGGCATTATGAAACGGAACTTGCAAACATCCCAAAACTTAAACAGAGCTAGATTGAAGAAAATTTGGGTAAAAACAACAAAAACACTGAGAAAATCGGTTGTACAAATTTGATGGGTGGAGTGAAAAGGAAGGTGCGGGCTTCGGGATGGGAGACGAAATTGATAAAACAATGTTGTAATCAAAACTCTTAGTAGTTCTTCATTCCCTGAAAATTTCAAGAAAATCCGATAATCGTTTAATTTTGATGAGTATATATGTGTGTGCCATTTTTATCGAAACACCCTAGTTAGTAATCTAGGGATGGGGAAAGGGGGGAGGGGCCGGGGCTACGGATTTTTGAAAACTGTATGACTCAAAATGACTTTTATCACATATGTCATCAAAACTTCAAATTTATAAACTTTAAAAACATGAAATTTTGGTCACATAAGGTCAGCGCATTGTTATAGTGCTGTCAAAAATTCAGTCAAAAATGTTGATAGTTGAAAAAGTTACAGAAGGTTGAATATGACGGTTTATGGAAGCAAAATTTGGCTCGGCTTTTGTTTTGCTACTGAGTGTATAAGACAAGTTATTATGTAGTTCAATTTAGACAAGAATAAAAAGATTATACACTGATAAAAAAGCAATGATAATATCTTGTGTCCCACACAATTTTTTTTGCAATATAACCAACAAATGATAGCTATCTGTAACAACACTTCCTTTGTGTATAAATAACGACTATGTGGTGTCATACAAACTTTTCACTTGCCACATAAACTTTATTTGTGTTTCTGAGAGGTTTCTGATTATGAGTGAACAAATGAATATTATGTGGAATTTCAGATGGATTTTTGCAAATAATTACGTGTGGAGTATCTTCCGTGTTGGAAGTTATGGGAATACGGAAAAATACCCATCCTACTATCACACCAGCAAATTAAATCTCTCTTACAACAGATACTTCCGGAAGCTCGAAAAGACCAACTCGTACACAACCGTGCAAAATAACAAACACTTTTTAGACAAAACTGCAATCAATCGTTTCACACTCTATAACAAAAAAAAAGTTTTCTTCACCAAGAGGTCTATTTCATTTTTCAGAAGATCAAAACAAACGCCACGGAAAAATACAATTTTACGTACGTCCACACTCAAAGCCTCGATCCATTAATTAATCAAATGAAAAAAAAATCCAAAACATCTTACTATAGTTCAATTCTCAAAATCTCAAGCAAGATTTGTTCGGGATCGTTCTGAATCACAAGAAAAAATGACAGAAATATCCAGAATGCTGGAAAACACGCGTACAAAATCTGGCATATGATTCGCTCAGCATCTTCCATGAATCATTCAATGGGAATCTTTGGTAAGATTATCTATAGATTTATAGATAGCAGAATTATATGTTCGGAGTTCCTTCACATATTCTAGCCAAAATTCTCTCATATTCAAGAATAAAATTAGCTCTTTTTATACTAAATTATTCTCGTGAATGTTAAGAATCTTATGATAATCTTTGCAAATATGAATGTTATGTTGCCTCCTAGTACATTGCTGTCAGAATGAGTTAATCTTTTTTTTTTTTTTTTTTGGCATTTCAAGCATATTGCTTTCATAATTAGCTTAATGCTTGCTCTCAACTTAGTGTTCTAAATGCACTTCCACAGTTATTGATTGAGAGCTTTCGATGCCAAGTACCATTTTTGCATTAGTATGATTGCGTGGCAAGTACAATCATACGCTATGCCAAGGGAGTCGAGAAATTTTCTTTTACGAAACATTCCTAGACCAGACCGGGAATCGAACCCAGCCACCTCCAACATAGTGTTGCTTTGTAGCTGCGCCTTTTACCGACTGAGCTAAGGGAGACCCAGTTAATCTTCATGTTATATTTAAATTTCACTTTTGATTTCAATCTTCCCATCAATGTTACTATACTGAAAGCTGTTTACGATACCAAACCCAACCATTCAACCAGTTGTTTTGACAGTTTCGGAAAATTGAATAAAATCTGTTTTTTTTCTTAGTACCGGACTCTAACGAAACTAGCAAGTATTATATTTTTCATATCTTTTGCCTGTTAATAAAAAAGAACCTCATGATCATGAGAAGGTATTTCTTTTAAATCTTTTCGATGGTCAATTACACGCCTGTAGCAACAAAAAAAACGTTATCGGAAAATTCACTATGTGAAGTAATTTTAATTTATTTTATTTCACTTGTAAATCCAAGTGGCTGGAATTTTCACTTAACACCACCCATATAATTTTTACCAATATTAGTACCGAGATTATTTTTTATTATTATTATTTTCCAACGGTTTCTTGATCGCTGGCAGCATGAACATTAGGGTGGTTCAAATTATCGTTTCAGCTCCAAATTAATAATTAATTAACTCGACGTTGAATCGAAACGTAATCTTGGGCAAAGTTAGACTTGGCAAAGTATATAGTAACCACATATAAGAGTCTGGTTTCCTCATAGTAATTCCCATAAAAATTCAAAGAGCCAGTGCAGTTTGAGTTCACAGCCAATTGAGCATACATTTTAGGAGAAGAGCTAAGGCCTGATTTGGGATCCAATGAATGGAGTAGAGCTGTAACGAAACCTTGAACCATCCTTGAATCGTAATGACAAAAGGTTAAACCAGACCAGAAAATTGTAAGATTCTTGAGTGATTGCAAAAATGGAAGAAGTTGTTTCTACAGCTATGTTTTTCGAGGATATTTTCGTTCATCGAATATTGTAGTCGTCTTAAATGAAATATTTCATCGGTGGCCAAATTATGAAGCAACTTTAACTTCGATTGGTATTCATAGGCACTCTGGTGTACACCACTTCTTTCCGCTGCTTCCCTGTGAAAGACCTTTTTTTTAAAGATGCAGGTACAATATTATATAAAACAGTCAGAATTGTGATAGCGAGTTAAAACAACAATTCGAGAAGTATGTTTAACTACGTTAATTCAGATATACTACGTTTGTAACAAAAACATAGGAATACAACAATCTAACAAATATCTATATTATTCTCAAAATTTAAAAAATGCCATTTTGACCCAAAACTGTGAATTTCTTACAATAGATATAAAAAACTGAAGTGCCATAGACCGTTTCGGTAGAAAAGGTAAACAGTTAACAAAAGCAAAATTAAATAAACTGCAAATTGAAACTCTTCATGGTGCTGTTGATGTTCATCTCCAAACAGCAAAGCAACTATTAACCATTTGAAATGCTTGCTGATTCGAAATTGGATTGATCCAGTGCATGAATTGGCACTTTAAGCGGTTCGATCGATTACAAATCAAGAGGCTAAAGCAATCGACCATGAAGATGGTTGCATTCCCCGTTAAAAACTGGAAACTATTCATCCTCACTGTGTCTGATTGGAAGTGAAGTCAAGGTCTAATCAATAAAAGGACTGGACCAAAATAAATATCATTACTAAACTCTACTTCGAACCAATTATTGCAGTGTATCAAGTTGATAGATTGCTATCTCCCCCAGCACATACGAATTTGAAAACAGTTTGATTGTTAATGGAAATCGCTTTTTCAGCTGTTTTTTCTGAGGCACTCAAGATTGAGATAATGTGAAAAATTTAAAATCATAATTAGATATCCAGTCTAAAAGTGCTTTAGTTGATATAGTTAACCTGATTCGAAAACTCGTGGTCACATCTCTCAACGGTACGTCATTTAAATATTACAAGCTGGTAGTAGTGTCTAAAACATAGGATCTTTAGATATGCCATATAAACCTGGAGATCAAAATGAGACGATAAAGCATGATCATGAACATGATTGTCCGCCTGATAGCTGCTACTCCGTTATTGCCAGATCAGCTGTAATTAGACAGAGAACCAACAGATGATGTTTGGGACATCATATCTTCAATGTATAAGAACAGGTGATCTCAAAGTTATAATAGGAAATACCGGCGCCGGCCACATCCGAATGCGGGTCAAATAGGGAATGGGTAGGAATGTGTTAACGTGGTACTGGCTTTGAAGGAAGCCACGGAGTCCACTGCACTTCCACGAGAAATCACTGGGATGTTGTATAAAATGGTTGGGTTTGCAGCAGGATCCGTTTTGGTACCGATTTAAACCAACAGAAAGGACGCTGTTGGGGCCACTCACAAATGTGGGGGGTGTATTTCAGTAGAATACAAAAATACGTTAGAATTTCAAGCTTGGAGATTTAAACCAACAGTAGTGATACTGCTAGGACCACTCACAAGTGTGGGTGGTGTATTTCAATGAAATACTAACATAAATATATTAAATTATCTGATTCGAGGACCGATTTCAGCCAACAGTATGGATGCTATTAGGGCCACTCACGAGTGTTGGTGATTTATTTCAGTAGGATACAAAAATACGGTAAAGCATCGAGTTTGAGGACCGATTTAAGCCAACAGTAAGGATGCTGTTGAGGCTACTCACAAATGTGGGTGTTTTTGTTTCAGCAGAATACAAAAATACGATAAGACATCGAGTTTAAGGATAGATCAAAACGAGACCAAAAAAAACCAAAAAGGGACCGAACAGAAACTTACTGTTGAGTAAAAAGTGACTAAGAAATATACCTATTTTTATTAACCACATATTTTTTGGACTGGCAATAGCCATGCAGCCATAAGAAAATAAGGTTTGTTGAAACTTATAAAGTAGATTGGAAACTTTGAATCTATGTGCACTTGCTCCATTTCTGGACTTCTGAAAAATTTGACATTTTTTCTTTAGAACTTTTGAAGAATTCTTCAGGAGATCTTTCAGAACGCTTGCTCATGTTCAGAATTTTCATGATACCTGTCATGAAATCTATATACACAAATTCAATAGGGTGCTAATATAGTTACTTCATTTCCTTGGTTCCATTATTCCATTTATCCAGTTTTTGCATTTCTTAGGTTCCATTTACCTATCCCGTTCTCTGACAACCAGCTTGGTTGGATGGGTAGGGGGGGGTTCTTTTTGACCCCCCAAAACTAGAAATTGCCCAAAAATTTTTTTTTTAACCGGAGTGCAGATCTAATATACGTTTCCAATAAACGGATATCAATAATTAAACATGTAATGGTGCATGAAATAAGCATTTTTCGAACACTCAGCGCTTGGAATAAACTTTTCTGCATAAGTGGTTGTAACATCGTGATATTGAACAGACTCATCCAGAAGACAAAGAGAAATCAGATATAATGTCTTGGCATCCTAATAATATGAATGTTTTTATTGGTAAAAACACGAATTGTCCATCGGCACCAAAATCATCGGATCCCAGTGAAACCACGGCCTCCGTGCAAAAATGTTCATCCAAAGCAAACTACCGCAGCACCCAAGAAACCCAATCAAGAAGGTAAGACTTCTCAGACGATAGTGGTTCATGTTCACGTCAATCAGCAAGCTAAGGGAAGCCAAGCAATGCACCAGAAAAATCCAACGCCCAATCGTCATTGGCGGAAACCGACAGTTAACAAGCAGAATCAAACTCAAAAGCAACCAGTACAGGTGGTCCTCAATATCCAGCAGAGTTCGGGAAATAAGAAAAAGTGATTTTCCGGTCAGGAAATAATACCACGAATAAAAAGCTCTGAGACAGGAAAATAAAAGTGAATATTTGTTTGTGTTCTTAAAATGTATGGTTCAATTGTGATTAAGTTACTTGTCAAAATCGAAATCCGAAAAATGCTACTAACAAGGGTGAAGGTTTTATGATTATGAATATGATTCTGAGTCTGACTTCATGGAAGCGACTGCGACATTTGTTTTTAACTTTTCCATTTTTAAGTAAATACTTCATGTCGCATACATCAATAAATTAACTAAGTTTAGATTTTTATTATTATGCTCATAATATTCGAAATCACCTAGAGAAGATACACCATAGGTTATCTTATTGCAAACTTCTGTTTGATACAACTTTATGAAATACTTGGGTTCAATATGAATCCTCTCTGTTTCAGTTATTTTCTGCGGATTTTAATTTATTTTCATACGAGATTCCTGCGCAGTCCTTCGGATTTACCTTGCCCATATCGCAAGAACGGGCCACCGAGCATAAAAACGCTCGACAAGGGTTTTTGTTTTTTTTATTCGCGGCTTTTTTTCTGGGGATGAGGTGATATTCGTCGGTGGGGGTGGTGTGGTTTTTGTTGGGGGGGGGGGTGGGGGGGAAGCCCGGTGGGGGAGCGGGGGGGGGGGGGGGAATCACTAAACACCCCTGTTCAATGCTCCGAGAATGTTCTTTGCGGAGAGGTTAGCGTCTTCGAAGATAAGTTCACAGGTTCCGCTGTCTCGGATATCAAGTTTATCCAACTTTGGTCCTCGCGAAAAGCCATAAGTATCTCGCTCTACGATAAACGCCTTTATTCCGTGCTGAGGTTTTACGCTGGAGTCAGTTTTCGCATAGATGATGTACGTGTCGGCATCCGAGATTAGCTTTAAAATGTATGCTAGCTTCTGTTCCTCATTAATGACGCAATGATCCAGATAGATTCCTCCAAGTCCACCGTATTCCGACTTCACAGTGGGACCAAGAAGACCGAGATCACCCATCTTCTTCCAAAACTTGCGGCGGTCTCTGTGAAAATTAAGTGTTGAAATAATATGTGGGGATATGTCTGTCTAGAAGGTGTGTGCTTACTTGAACTCATTCTGCTTATTAACTTCATACGCAATAAAATATGTTTTCAAACCTGCTGTTATTCCTGCAAGTTGCGGATCGACATGATTGCCTTCTGCAATCTTCCGCACAACTACACGGCTTTGAAAAAAAAAACTCAAAACACTCTCGGGGTGGGGCTGTGCGATGATATGCGATAAGCAAAGTGAGAGGATTGGAAACAAACACAAGCTTCTATCAACACAAGACGCATGTGATTGAGTGTGTAAAGCGTGTGAAGTCGACGTTGCCAGATGACGTAGGCCGCGAAGATACATCTACAAGGATATTACGTTGTTATTATGTTTAAAAATTCTATGAAAAAGATATGTTTTGCTACCGTGGGTATTTTTAATATTAATCTGCTATTATCATTAATGCTAGATGCTAGTGGATGCTGATGCTACTTTACATCATGCGTCTGTTCATTTTTGCCAGCGATGGATCACCAGCCCTAGTAAACCAGCATCTTATAATCGTTGTAATCGTTTTCGCAAAATAAACAGTCAGCTAATAAAATGTAAACTAATTAGTTTAAAGTTCTTTCTAAATCGATATTCGCCTGGTTGACACATAGCTAAGTATAAACGACAACTATACTCGCATAGTATAAAATTGAAAAATAAAGGGTTTGTTCGAATATATGTGCGTAGCTTAATGGGGATTTATTTGAAACAAAGGATAACATGGTTTTGTTTTGTCAAATCTCAAACCCCAAAAATTCCTAAATCAGTCGTTTTATTGAATACCAATTGACCCAATAATCGCATAGACTCTGGTCGAGTAAATTATACTCCGATGCATTCGGGGAGATTTTTTGAGTAGGAAATTTGTTACTTGGGCATAAACGTTGAATTGATTTGATTGGTTTTATTAAATGATGTAAACCAATCAGAGTTCTCTTTCTGCGTGATAAAATGCCATCATCATTCACCAAGTGGAAAAAGAGATTCAATTTGCTGGATCGGAAGTTGCATTTAAAAGGGTGGAGAAAGATTAGGACAAACCCAGGGCTGCTGGTTTATGATATCGCCAAGAAATTCAATGTCAGGCAAAGCACCGTCAGAAAGATTCGTCTGCGAGAAGTATTTCGATCTCTTCGGGCCAGTAAGCAACCAAACAGGACACTGAACAATGAGATTCTTACGAAGTATGAAGGATGCATCCTCAAGGACGACAAAACAAGTGAACATGGATTATGGACTGTTTCCCGGACAAAAATTCTATAAAGCCACTGGTCGAGGTGATGTCCCTAGCAAGCTCAAATTCGTTTTTGCCGATAAATTTGCAAGAAAGCTTATGATTGAAACTGCGGACAAAAAACCTAGGTTTTCGTAACAAACAAGACAGTTAGGCAGTCGTCAAACTAAAGTTGAAGAAGAGTGTAACGGTGATTCGGGATGCAACAGAGATGAAGAGATGATGGAAAAAAAATGGCCGGTCAGGTTAGCCAACAGAGTGCCCATAATAGGATAAATGGTATTTGAAGTTAAGTTCGAGATTTCATCAAAACCAAGTCGGAATTTATTTTCGCTATTTTTCCTTCAAAGTGCACCTTAATTTTAAATACTCAACATTTTTATTCCAATTACGTAGTTCTGAAATAGATCCGTTTTCTTGCGTCCAGATATTAAACGACTCAAGCTTTACTAAACCAAATGAGTAAAATAATGCCTAGGACTTGAAATAATTGCATGTTGAAAAAAAAGAACAATAAACACATATTTGTAAAAATACAATTATATTGTCTATATGCTGAATAATAACATGCTAGCAGAAATGCATCTACAATCGATATCGATTTGTTAAGCTACATATAATCTAACACTAACTCAGCCAGATCTTGAAAATATTCTGGAAAATTATAGATATACTACTTGCAACATCTTTCTTATCTTTTTGATATATGTTTCACATAACAGAAGCGCTGTATAAACCAAAACTATCTGACGAACTGTGCAGCATTAGGGAGGTAAGATGATTTATGAAATGTCAGGCCTGTTTATATTAATGATTTAAACACGAGTTTTTCAGAATCCAATAAATTGAACGAACGTGAACATCTCGTACTGTACGTTCCGTTTTTTTTTTGGCATTTTTTTATTTATTTGTCGTTGAGAGCATTTAAACTAGAAAGGTTAAGGGATGCTCTCTTTTTCAAACGATTGGGACACAAGCACTAATTCTTGTCCTAGCTTTTAAAAGTTATAGTGTCATTATTCGTTTTTTGAAAAGAGAAATAAAAGAGATAAAAGAAAAGGAAAAATTAAATTCAAACCCCCTTTCGAACCCCTGTCCCTTTCGAAAACCCAAGATCAATGAAAACTAGAAAAACAACAAATATTTACAAAGAGATGATAATTGCACTGTTGTAGTATAAACTTATAAATTTAGATCATGTAATTGTAGCGACATTTTTAATAGTCATTGTTTCCAGTCGCAGAGTCTATGACCACCACCGTCTAAGGTGGCCTCGAAACGTCATTAAAAATCACAACGTAGGACCGCAAGACCAAATCCTGGGATACAACATGTACTGTTTGGAACCGGTTAAACATAAAAAGTAAATGATGTAGAAGGAGATGTTCGCTCATCACGCACCAAGAGTGGACAGTAATGTTTGCTAGAATGAAAGATATGAAGAGAAAGTGTTGAAAGTTCCGTCAGTGTACGGTAGGTTGAAAATTGAATGGAAGTATTGAAAATTGAGCAAAGGGCATGGATGTAGTGGTACTTGAACCAAGGATGTTACTTTTGCCTAATATCCAATTGCGAGATAGGTCAAGGCACGGACGAATTCTCCACCTCAACAGGCAAAAGTAACGTGTTGCATCGGAGAATACAGACATAACAATTATAGTATGTAAATCCCATAATGGGGGAGCCCATTAAACCATACTGGTGGGGACCAGTAATGTAATCCGTTTGTTGTAATCTTAATTTTTTTCTAACAAAAAAAAGCAATCTAACCGTACAAGATATGGTATGTATGTATGTATGTATCGTAGCACCATCCTTTCATGTCCTTGGCTTGGATGCAGCTCCACTTAATAGCAAGATCAAATTGAGCCACCGATCTGAATTCACAATATCGCTGTATGAAGGGCCAAAAACGGAGGGGTGGACCCGTAAGCAGAGACACTCACGCGAAATCCACGGGAAATTAAGAATCTCCTCCGATCCAACAATTCGAATAACCCAATTCGCAATACTTATTAAGCTTTCTACAGGATGGCTTGTTAAAAAGGGCCCGTCACTCTCACTGAAACCTTGGGAGTAGAATTCGCAGCATCATAATCGAATCGGTAGGATAAAGAAAATGATAATGCACGTTCCCTCCTAGACTCAGGCATTCAATCAAACCATCGTCCAATTTCAGCTTGAATGATGAATGATGCTCCCTCCCAACCCAGTATTTGTTATATATAATGTTCATAATGTGTCATAATATGCAATATATGCAGTATGTAATAGAGCAATGAAATATACTATAATATTTAATTAAAATATGCCATGGTTGGAATTCGTCATCCTGTAATTTAAATATGGTTATAAATAAAATAATATGATGAAATAGTTAAAATAGTAATAATAGGCATATGATAATCATATGCAGCTTGGTGCATCTTTACAGCTCAAATCTAACCGTACAAGAAATGGTCCACACAAAATAACCCGTTTTATAAAAGTAAAGCATCTTCAGTAGCAACTCCCTGCCATTTCTTTAAAATATAATGAGTTTTGTGAAGCACATGTCAAGAAATTCGGTGTTAATTTTTTTCCCAATTTACTGTGTACATTTTTAAGAGCAAACCGTTGGAACATCAGCGCCGCCTAGTCTAGGTTTTACCAAACTAAAATTGACAGACAGTCAACGACTATCAAATCTCGAGGCACACATTTTTTGTTCATTCATTTGATGTACAGAAAAATTGGGACCAATGCTCAGCTTTGTGGCAGTTTGCAGGTACCTTTTCCACGGTTGTTGAAAATTTTAATGTTGGCATTATCCGGAGCTCGTTCATGATTTTCGATAGATGCTTGACAGTTTTTGGTCGAAAATTATTGGCATATACTTTCATTTTCGGATGCGGAACTTTGCCTTGGAAAAAATTTAAATATCATAGGGCTGCTGAAAAATGGCTGCTGAGAAGGTCAAATTGAAATTTATAGTTGGACTGTGGGTGTAAAACATACGGGACAAGATTTTTTTTTCTTTGCTGTTTTCATTGCTTTGAGGAAGTCCTTGTTTGCCGGCTTTGAATTTTGACTGATTGATCCTCGCCATTCCGGAATGACCTATCATCCTGGCCAATAGTGTTTTGGAATGGTGTAGGTGTGCAGCGAGCATATTATACCGAATAAGATCAAGTTACGTCCCATTGGCCGATATTTGTTTCTCGTGAGGAGAAACGTCTTCCAGTGGAACAACTACAGGGTGCGGCAGGAAATAATATGAAAATTTATGGTATTTCTTTCAAATCCCATTTTCAACTACTTCAAGCAATAATATCGTCATTTTCGAGTTCATTAATCTTATTAGATCTTTTCAAACAAAAAGGGGCTTCAAATGGTGAGTTGACAACTTCAAATGAGGGTGCGACCGACCTCTGGTCCTCACAAGTTCCTACCTCACGCCTCCACGAGTCATATGATCACAAAAGACTGCCAGCTGAAACATGGAGACGCTGGTTGGCGTAGCCTGGGCAATGTTGTCATTTTGACAATAGCGAAGTGAGGGGGTGCGAACATTTACATTCAATTTATAATTTCAGCCCGGTTTGGGATCAACGTTTACATTAGATGTCTTTGGACTAATGGATGTCAGATATGTTGTGTACATTAATATATTGTGTTCTCTTATTATTCTTATAATTATTCTGGATACAAATATTAATCTTACTAGATATTAACGGTTAATACTACAGTAGCTGCAAAAGACGAAGTCTATTGATGAGAGGATAGCCAGCTTAGTTACAGATATTCATTCTTTTATCGTTAACTCATATTAATATTTTATTACGTCATTATATTATTTTATGTTGAGATATGAAATGAAAGTATATTCAGAAGACGTCGGTGCTTGCTCGCGTTCAGATGTGTGAAGTGTTGCTCCGATTGTTTTAGAATTTTCGTGTTTTTTGTGCTGCTATTTCGGGGATCAAATTCGGTTTTGGCTGTGAAGAGAAAGTATCTACATAGTTGTTGTGTCGTGCGGGTCAAAATCAGTTTTTTTGTGAGCCGCTTTTTTTTTTATTAGAAATTGAATTCGTGAGATCTAAATAAAAAAATTAAAATTGATGCCGAGGTTGCTTTCCGTCGTCGTGGCGACGCTTCCCTCGCGTTTCGTTTCAAGTCATTGCGCAGATTTCGGTTGTAATTGGTCTTATTTTGGGCTACCACAAAGTTGCCAAATTTGCTGTGTCCGTCCGATGGAAAATGAGATCAGGTTGCAATACAAATGCATTTTTGATGAATAGTGGTCGTTAAGTGTAGTGGTGTCCGTATAAAATATAAGTAGGAAGATCGGGAAGAGCGAGAAAGGAGACGTGTTCCGAAAAGTTTTTGGTGGTGGTGATTTTGAGTCGAAAATCATCGAAGCAACGATGAGAATAACTGTCATACCTTGCTGTTTAGTGTTGGTGTTGGTGGATCGGCGTTTATTATGGCCTTATCGATGATGTTGCATGTTGATAATGGGGCCATTCAAAAATCACTTGCCTTCCTTGGGGAGAGAGCGGGTCTGGATAATGTGACAGTGTGGGTAATGGGTATGGAAAAAAATGCTGGTAAGAACGTTATATTTAGCATTCCCGATGTGCTAGATGATGATGAGTAGCATGAGCTGTGGGTGTGTGTTTGTAGTCGCTTATTGAGAACATATTCAAAATGGCAGCAACGACAACAGCTGCTAAATGAGATCCGGCAGTGTTCCCGAAAATGCGGTGAGACCTTTCTAATTTTTGGACTGCTTAGTTTTTGTTTATTTCTCGAGTAATTCATGTTAGGGGCCTGGAGCCATTTGTGGACGGTGGCTTTAGATGTCGATTTCTCTTGAGTCTTAAATCACTCTCGTTAAATGAAAGCAGCATATTGTAGAATAGTGTTAGTTCTACCATATGACTTGCTGGATATAGTGGGATTCTCGTGATTCGTGAGAGATCGGCGTTTGGAGTCATTGTTCGCAGATGGCTTTTGGGCCCTAATCATGAATTACTCGAGATTTCTTATATCTTAATATTAGTTGAAAACCCCGTAATCTGTTTTTCTATATTTTTTATATTCTTATTTGTATTTCAGAGTTGATAATTTTGAATACCAATCATTAACATATATGTTCCAAATTTTTAGTATAATGAATGCTTGAAATTGGTACCTTCTTCATAAAAAAAAAAATAATTCAAAATTCAAAAACAAACATTGCTTATGATCCTACATTTTCTATTTGACAGGCATAAAGAATAATGTATGGGCCCAGTAGGAAACATAAGTTGGCGGAGAATTCAAATTTCCTTTTATTTTATTTTTTTTAATTTTTGATCTATTAAGTTTCCATTTTTGAGCAATAATCATACTCATAGGAAATTTATTTCGCCTTATTGTTTGCTTAAATTTTCTTTGCTATTTTGCTAGGCTGCCAGGTGATCAACTTTCTTTCATTAAATCACGCGGAAAATTTTCGTTATTTCAGAGTTTCAATCAACTAACACTGCTGCGGAAGAGACAAATAGCTGCATTTAATTATTGTAGTACATTATTTAGTATTTCATTACATCATCGTATTATTTTCATCATATCATTATTGTTTGTTATTATAATCACATTAAGATTTTTATAGAAATAAATAAATAATAATAATTAAATTTTATCTGCTTCAAGGTTACAAGGAAGTTTATTCCAGATAGTATAGCAATTGTTGCACTGTAGCTGAAAGCTCTCTGATTAATTCAGATCATTGGATATTATTATAATTAATAAATGCTTCTCAATTCTGCTGATTATGTATATCCATATGACATAAATAAATATATATTTTTTATTGTTTAGTGTATAATTAAATGTTTTATGGATATTTATACTTCATTAATTGCGAAATAACCTTCACATTCCGGAGTTACATTCATCTACCAATGATGGAGCTGTTAAGAGGTACCAAGCAAGCAGCACATTATTATTATATGCCTATTATCACTATTTTAATTATTTCATCATATTATTTTATTTATAACCATATTAAAATTACAGGATGACGAATTTCAACTATGACATATTTTTATTAAATATTCTTGTATATTTCATTGCTGTAATACATACTACATTTATTGCATATTATGACATATTATTTACATTATATATAATAAATACTGGGTTGGGAGGGAGCATCAGGGTATCATTCAAGCTTAAACTGGACGATGGTTTGATTGACTGCCTGAGTCTAGGAGGGAATAAACAGTATCATTTTCTTTATCCTACCGATTCGTTTGTGATGCTGCGAATTCTACTCCAACAGTTTCAGTGAGAGTGACGCGCCCTTCTTAACAAGCCATCCTGTAGAAAGCTTAATAAGTATTGCGAATTGGGTTATTCGAATTGTTGGATCGTATCGTTGGAAGGAGATTCTTAATTTCCCGTGGATTTCGCGTGAGTGTCTCTGCTTACGGGTCCACCCCACCGTTTTTGGCCCTTCATACAGCGATACAGTGAATTCAGATCGGTGGCTCAATTTGATCTTGCTATTAAGTGGAGCTGCATCCAAGCCAAGCGCTAGAAGGGATGGTGGCTACCATACATACATACATACATACAGGAAATATAAACAAAATATACAAACGTTCGTGAGAACAAATTACTTGAACCATTCGCAGAGATTTTAAGCCAGTGGAGTTTGCTAGTTACTTTGAATTCAGAAATATTTGACCGAATCGCGTGATGTTCTCGCGGCCGAGTTTTATTCCCTCAAACCAAAAGTTGAGAAAAACATCTAGCTCGCATAGTGCAAAATGATCGTCGGCATAATTCAAGTTTATCTCGGTACTTTGAAGAACTCTAAGCAACCGCCGATGCCGGGCGGTATCTTATCAAAGCGATGTGAAGCAAAGATCTGCAACGATAGCACTTTTTGGAAATTTGGTTTTAACCATTTCAAAATACCAACAAAAGCCCGGGCTTAATGATGCGAAAGATGTTTTTGCTTCAGATGCCGGTCGCGCGGGAGGTGTGTTGCCGAATGCCGGTATTATGCGAACAATTGAACGCCCCCAGCTTTGAGACATTTGGATGCAGCCATGTGTATGTGAATCGAATCCAATTAACAGCCATGAGTCTACCTAGCCACGCTTGCTAGGTCGCTTGCTAAGTCTGTCGGCCACCCAGTAATGGGCAAAGTAATATATAGATTGTGGGCACGGACGGGCATAGTGTAAAACAAATCATTTCGTAGTATGAAGCCACGACGTCAGTTGATGGACTACGTCGTTTATGATTATAATCATGCGAAAAAAAGACAGAAGTTCGGTGCAAAAAACAGTAGAGAATTGGCAACTGGTTGGCTGGCGGTGATCAAAATTAAACTTACTCGTTCATCGAGAAAGCCTGGGGTAAGAATCGATAACTGTTTTAATGTTGGTTATGTAAGTAGTGCGTCGTCCATGGTGAGACAATCCAGTGCCAGTGGAAAAATGTCCTCTTAATGTTCTCTTGAAAGTTGATGTGATTGAGCTGTCTTCTCGATAGTGTGGGGAAATGTAGAGGGAGAAAAAAAATTGCCAAAAATTAGCAATTTAATTATTGGCATAGATCAATAGCACTAATGCTTCGAATTTTCTGAGTAGTGCACATGAATATGAAAATCTATGACAAAAGGTCGAAAGACTAAGCCCTAAAACCTTTTTTTTTGTTTTGAAACTATAAAATAATATTGAAAAATTGTCAACTGAAGAGTAGATCTTGAAGTTTATATTAAAGAAGGAATAATAACAATTGATTAAGTTCATAAGAAATCCATTTCAGAGGATTTCTAGAACATGCATATTCACGAATGTTTAAGTGATCCACTCTTTTGATTTGATCTTTTGTTTTTTGATAATCGAAAAAAATAACAAAATAACATGATATTACATTACAGTAAGTATGTAGAAGCAAAGATAAAAGACAGCGAAAAAAACCCTGCGATAACACGACTAGCACAAAAACGAACATACAACATTCAAGTACAAACGCGTGATGACAATCTCCTTTTTTCTACCAGCCTACCTGCAACAAGTCTACGAAAATCACCTTTCACACTGAACGTCGTAAATTCCGCCCGTTTGCCGTCATCTCCTATTTGCCCAATGGCTTCAGGCTGACTGCCCGGAATTTATCACAGCTCAAAATCATTCAACCAAGGTACCGCTAAGAACGCCAACTCGTTCAGATGAACAACTCCTTGCATTCACCACACGATCAATGTGCTCATAAAACACGTTATTTGCCACTGAACTATGACTGCGTTTACGAAAGTACCATACCCCCAAGGCGTTGTCGTATCATGTATCTCAACCACCGGCCTATTACAGAGCAATTGCTTTTCAAAGACCGCATACATAAACCACCATTTCCAGAGCTCCGTCTGTCTAGAATCTCTCAATCAACTCGAGCAACCTACCGGTGGTACACTACAACGGATCTAACCTTAACGCTATCGGAGAACAATATCTTCAGAGCACAATCCCACGGTCTTACCTCGCAAAAAAAATAAACCAAGTGACTGATAAAGCAATTATTATTCTAGCAAACATACCTATTATCAGTACACACCTCCACCGTCTGTAATTGAGCGGCAGTTATGTTACATATCTCAATGGATCAAATCTACAAGTCGAATTTCGAGATGCAGCAAAAGGTAGTGTGGTTATGGCGCAGAATATTCTTTTTCTGGAAATTATCAACTTGAGGTGTTTGTTGAATAATAATGGATCGAATGATCAACATTAATTGCAAGAAAAGGTAGAAAGCAAAATGAGTACAGTATGTCAAAAGACCGTAATTGGAATGGTTATCCAAGTGTCATGATGTGTTATAAGATTCAAAAGCAGCTAACAAAATTGAAACATAATTGACAGACATAATCATTTTGCTCACCGTAAGACAACTTCAAAATAATTGAAACGAACGATATTTAGAAGGTTAGATAAATAACGGATCTAGTCCTCCCTAGGCGAACAATACTTTTAAGAAGCTGATTTTATTCTCATTTTAAGATAGATGTACCAAAAACTAAAATTGCGAAAAATGATCAATAGTTGTAACCAATATATTTTCAATTGTAAAATCAAATTAAGACACAGAGAAATGATATGAGTATAAAATGGACGCAATATACTTACATAAAGAGTGTATTCGCGGAAAATGGCACACCCAAATATATCTTTACCTATTTAACCGTTTGTAGGGTTGTTGTTAAAAGATCTCAAAATTTGAGCAAAACTGGGTCAATGTACATTATTTACGTCTGTCAAGTTTCATAACAATCAGTGAAGTACGTATAACCATGACTTCGGAACAGAAAATCCTGTTCGAAAAAATTTGTACACTTAGAAGATTGGTATCGCTATTACCACCGTGTCCCGTGTGATAAAAACCTTTGACGCTTGACTATCAAACAGAAAGAAGGACAAGATGGCCAAGAAGGTCTTAACAGAATTCCAGCGCCAGTCAAACATAATGTACCGTGATGTCGCTAGAAAATCGAAGGTGGCGATCTGTTTTGTTCAGAAACTCATGAAACGGTCTGGATCAAATGTTCAAATGCAATGCAATGCAATGTTCAGAGGCCTCAAACAGGAATGAGAAGCAAAATGTCGCTGCTAAAACCCGTACCCGGAAACTCGACACCAATCCGCATTGCAATGTGATGGATGAAGAATTCTACGTTAAGGCCGAATCCAAGTCCAAGTTTGACGTTCCAGAGGATGTTCAGAAGAAGAAAATGTCAAAATTGGCAAAATCTGGCAGCCGATTTGCAGTTTCGGCGAAATTGCTGGGGTCCCTTTAGTACATCTGGAATCAAAAATAATGAAACCAAAATCCGGACTAAAAAAATTCCATAAGCTGTTGCACGCACTTTCTACTTAACTCCTTTCATCAATCTGTTTACAATATCCTTTTCGATTTTCTGCGAAGCAGTAAGCCACCTTATACGAAATTCTTGGATCGTTGAGACCTCTCCACCAAACTTTTTGAAGTTTCCCTTCCCTATGGACCAGTATGTTTTAATCGGACAATTTGGAGGATTACAATCCTTGGGTACGAAAATAACGTTGTTTTGCTCATATCAAATGGTTATATCTTTGGCGTAATGGCAGCTGGCCAGAACAAGGATTGACTAGCATGTTTTCTTAGGAAAAGTAAGACGATTTTCAATGCATTCTTGCCGATAAATCTCAGCCAAAATTTTGAGATTTTAGTCCACACAAACATATTACTTTCTAGCCTAAATATTTTTCAGGGAATTTAGTTTTGTATTGCAGTGTAAATTTCGCTATCGAGAGATACATGAACTCTTTGAAGCAGAATGTTTCATCATCCCAGACAACACAATGGAATTTTGGAAGAAGTTGTTCATAAAGCTTTCTAGAGCTTTTTGTCACCGATTTTTATTGCTTTGCGTTACGATCAGTATAAGTTTGAGCTTTTAATGATCTCAATCCAGCGTTAGATTTCAGGCAAAACAGGCCTATCTGTCAAAGGATAAGCTTTTGCTAGTAGAATTTAAAGGAATTTGCTCGCGTTTACTAGTAATAGTTTGAATAAGTGTTTCAGTTTTTTATTTTTTATTTTTTTCAATTGATCACTTTTAAAAATATATAAAATAAAAAATAAAAAAACACTTTTTCAAACAATCACTAGTAAACGCGAGCAAATTTCTTTATATTCCACAAGCAAAAGCTTATCGTTTGACAGATAGGCCTATTTCGTCTGCAACTTTTCTTCAGTGTCGAGTGCTCGAGTGCGGTTTTGTGCGAAAAGTGAAATCTAACGCTGGATTGAGATGTGTCTGCAACAGTTGATTTTGACACATTTAACGATTGTTAGATGGAGCGAACAGTAGAATTGGTATTTTCCAAATTTCATCCCATTTCATGGTAATTTGACTGAGGTACAGGATCAAGACTTTGTCCGGATTTTGGTGTGAACGGCCTTTATAAAAGCAAGAGTGTCTCCTAAGGTAACTCTTGCCATTCCTGAAGAATCACGAGGAATCGTCCAGGTCCGATCTTGCCGCATGCGACTATGCACTGGGGAAAGTTGGTCGGGTTCTTTTCTTTCGGCACGTACTTGATCTTTTTCTGCTCAAGAAACTCCAGCGTCTTCTTGGCGAAATGGGAAGACGCCTTGTCCGGCCAGAAGACGTACTTCCCATCCGCATGATGCTCCTTTTAGAACGGCAGAAGAATTTTCTCAAGACACTCCTCCTGGTACACTTGTTGATTGATGGCCAGACCGCTCGGCTCGAAAACACGGCTTTGAAATCCCTCTGTCCGATATGGCGATGTACAGCATAACTTTTTTTTTTTTTTTCAAATTTATGCTTAAACTTATATTTTACCTCGGGGGGTGTGGCCGACTTGTCGCTGGAATAGTAGTTGTCATTTCCTGGAATGTGGGTCTTCGAGAGCGTAAAGTAACTTTCGTCATCCAGCACGAACGACGTCCCGCGGTAGTTCTTCGTCATCCACCGGCACTGCGATTTTACGGTAGCTATCTGCTTGTCCGTGTACTCGGGGGACCGAGTCTTCTTCCGACAGATGATGTCCTCCATCTTGAGGGTTCGGTGAATCAAGGTATGGGAGCAGTGATATTTTCGGCCGGCGTCACGCAAACTCGTTCCGTCCTTGTTGTCGAACAGCTTTTTCAACGCTTCCTTCTTCTTTTTCGTCATTATCTTCGCCGGACGGCCGCTACCTGTTTTGACGCCATCTTCGATTGAACTGACAGCTCCCGAGCGAAAAGAAACATGCCACCCATTTCTACACGGAAGAAAATAAGTACCCATTTGAGCAGTTGCGTGTGGGAAGCCATTTTTTGGTATAGTTGTGTTAACGTACCCGTTGTGTATAAATAACTAACTTTTGGGTGAAATTCTACCCAAAAGTAAGTTATTTATAGCCAACGGGTCGGTTAACATAACTATACCCAAAATTGGCTTCCCACACGCAACTGCTCAAATGGGTATTTTTTTCTTCCGTGTAGGGAGTCCAGAGAGCAATTCTCTTGGAGAGAAAAAAAAATCTACGCTCTTTACTTATATACAGAAAGGTATTGAAATCATTCTCATTTTTTATTGAACACCCGTTAGGAACGTATTGTAATGGCAAAATAATGTGATTCTTATGCCAAAAGACATGAATCCTCCGGATTCGCCGAAACTTCGCCCGATTGAAAAAACTTATGATAGCTCTTCGTAATAATCTCAAAATAATCAAAAATGAGCTAGAATTCTGAATGAAAGTCGGAATGAAAGCGACCAAACAGATGGAAAACAAAATTGTACAAAACTTAATGGATGGAGTCAAGAGAAAGGTACAAGTTACACAAGAATCCGATAAGAGGCCGAAATTTAGTGAACATTTCTGTGTGTGCCATTTTACACGACTACACCCTTTACCTTGATTGAAGCACATGTGAAGTGAACATGTATCGTCTCCCCTTTTACTAATATGCAATATCATAAACCACTAAGTGTTGGCTAGATTTCATAATGGGAAACCGTAAAATTTTATCGATTTTAGATCCAAATTAGCTTAAATTAGTCCAAATCTCTACTAGTGTCGTTATTGATGGTCACAAATGAGCATAGATGCACAAATTCATCTACCACTTCGATTTCATCACCGTTGACCAATTGACGTTAAATGGGTGCAAGAAAGAAATCTGTCTGGAAAAAAAATAATGGCGCAAAAATTAAAAGTGCATACGCTGCACTTAAACAGATCACTATATGTATGTATTTCTTGCAATTTTCTGTTGAGCATGCAGTGAGATCAGTTATTATTCCGTCAATAAATGATACATGCTGCTCACAGACATCATATTAATTGCTGTATGCGCTACTTGTGACTGGGTTTTAATTGGATAAATGAATTTTATTAAATTTATCTTATGTAATGCAATAAAGTTAAAAAGTTTGCCTATGCAATACCTTATGCCTAAATTTGATGAGTTGTAGTTTATTTGATGCACATTTTAAATAACTTTCAGCAGTTTGCCCTCACTTGTACACTTGTACACTTAATACAAAAACCGTACACTTGTACACTTAATACAAAAACCGTACACAAATTTAAACCTTAATACAAAAATCGTGAATTCCAGACATTTTTTTGTAAATTCATGTTATAAACTATGTTTTTATCGATATAGTACATCGATAGCAACACTGGACAACCCCTGCTTAACCGCTGATTTTGAAATTGTAGCTGTGCACATTTTTATAGAAAGGATTTTATTTTCTTGATCGTTAGCCGAGATCAAGCACCTTCCAGATTGCTATGAAAATTGCTCGGATACTTTGAAGACGCGAGAATCTTCACTGAAATTTTTAGGTAACTTGTTTTGATGGTTAAGGAATTATGTGTTTTGTCAATGTGTGTCCAAGTTTGAACGTGTCCAACCTCCACCTGGAGTTTAAAAAAAAACTGGGACAGATTTCAAAATTTCTAGTCCAAACTATCTGAAAAAGGCAAGGCAGCATGACAATCTATGTTAAAAAATAAATAAGATAAATTAAGAATATTTCTGTTCAACTACCCGCTCACACACACCACTGTATCACTTTAATACTCGTCCTTATGCTTCGTAGATAAACACACGAACGGTTACATATGTATTTAAGTTTCGTTTTGCATCCGCCTGAAATAGCTGCTGAAATAATCCGAAACATTTATTGCTTATTGCCTGATCTCAGTTTAATTAACATTTTGAAAGTCCTTTACACATTACGTCGAACCAAGCAACTCCCACAACCCTTCGAAATCGTCGATGATACCCTTTCGAAGTCTAATTGAAAGCTTCGGTGGCACTCATTCGCCGGTAAAATTATGATTTCCCTTTTTTTTGTGACAGTATTTTTGAATAGTGGACCACAGATTTCAAAGAAAGTTAGTTCTTGAAATCAGACAAAAAAAAAACGAGAAAACTGTTGGGAAAATTTAAACGCTAGTAATAATATATTTTAAATGTTTTAAACACCCTGCATCTCAATTTCGCTGTCACTTCAGTGCTTTAAATAGATAACGTTCCGTTTATGATAATGCAATTTGACGAAACAAAACTGTTGCTTGATGAACTTTGTATCTATACCGTATTATTTTTTCTTATGAACCAACGCGAAAAGAATTCAAACCTAATCCCCTCATTCACCTGGGCGAGGAACTGCTACAACAGCTCTGTGGGAATTAACTGACAGACTGCCTGGCCAGCCACTGAAAAGCAGAAAAAAAATAACTACTCCAGCTCAACCGCAACACTGCAACCCATACGAATAACAAACAGATCTCAAAGTTCGCGAGAGCTCTCTGGCGTCTCCGGCGGTGCCTTGGAAAGGGAAAAACCCAGCAACGCGTGAGCTTTAACAACCCGAACTGAGCCAACTTCGGCAAATGCAGGTAACCAGGCAAAGCAGCATCAAATTGAGCGAAATTTTTCGAGCCACATTTCGAGCCCCACCTGCATAAGGCGAAACGTAGCAACTGCTCCGGTAGTATATAAATCGAATTGCCCGTTCCAACTGTAGCTCACTGTGGATCTCACTGTGTGTTGTAGAGCAGCAAAAAAATCGTGATCGTGTGAAACATTCAGCATCCTTACGGAACGAAAGGACTTTACGGGCAGTGATAGTGTGTAACTTGTGTCATACAGCAAGAAAACGTTATTAGTTTAGATCCCGCTTCATCACTTAGAAGGTTGTGAAAAATGCGTGCGATAGTGCTAATTTCGGTCCTGTGCGCAGGACTTGCGGCCGCTTTCCCGCAGCAAGCCATAGATCCTGCCTACCTGCGTCAATATTACCAGCAGATTGCGCAACAGGCCGGTGCTCAAGGAGGTTCGGCTCAGGCCCGTGCCGATGCAACACCGATCTACGAACAGGGAGCTCAAGAACAGCAACACGTTCCACAGTACCTCCACCAGCAGCAGCAGGGACAACAGGTGAGATTTGGAAGTGATGGTGTGACAGTGGAAAAAGGATAGCAACGTTTATAGTGAACTGAAGATCAATGCGAGTCGTGTAGTGAAGTGAAGAATCAATCGTCAGATGAACTCTTTTTCCATGTCTCTTTCGAAAAAGGATATATTTGTGATTTGGTTTTGTCGTTCTATGATTTCCTACAGATTCAAAGGCAGTACCAACAGCCACAACAGGCTCGGCAGTATCAGCCCCAATATCAACCGCAGCAAGTGAGTGTAATAATGTATAGACAGCAGCTAAGAGCTTTACTTGCGTGACTCACACAACGGATAGCGGTGAAAACACAGTTACTGGCACAAATGCATGAAAACTACACTTGGAACAATTTTAGAAGTGCACCCACGTTTACACGACTATTTTCAGTGAATTCCCAAAATTACACACTTCAATTACAACTTTTGCATCACAATAGTACAACTGGACCACCGAACTCATTACGAATGTACTTTTATTCGAGATATACTTTGGATTCACGGCTATAGTGAATATTTGTAATGAGTCTTTTGAAAATGATAACTAAATATTTTTAATATTAATTAAGGTCACCCAAATTTCAATTTATCAATGAAATCGATGAAATGGTTAAAAAAACTTCAAAACCATGTTGGCTGTTATCTGCTCCTAATGATATTAGTTATAGAATATCAATCGATGACTTATTGAAAATCGTTTCTGGACGACTAATACATGGGAAAAACTAATCATTACAAAAAGAAAAAACATGTACTGCGAAAAAAGCTTGACCAAAACATAACTCCAACAACAAAAAATGCTACACCGCACATCACAACACAGATACTGCTTGCTTTAACTGCTTCCACATTTGACACTACAAGAAGACAACATTCGCCTATTAACTCGCTGAAATTTCTCTTCAATTTGCAGCAGAAAAAAGCGATTATAAACTAATGTTTGTTCCCTCCCTCTATAATCCATCCCATGTAGATCCAATACGTACAGGAACAACAGTATGCTCAACCTAAGCAGTTGAAGGTTTCCAAGCCTCGTCCGGCCCAGCAGTACCAGGGAGGCCAGAAGCACCTCGATGAAGAAGACGATGCCGATTTTGATGTAAGTGTACTCTAGCAATCTTGTTACTACCAATTCAACGGAATTCACTTCCGTGCGTCGCAGTTTGCAATCATCTGCTCGTCGGACCTGTTCCTCGACAGGATCGCGATCAAGTTGACAATTACATGTGGCTTCCATAGCAACGTAGCAAGACGGCCAAACGACGCAGTCAGTGGTGTACACTTGTACGTTGACCCTTGTTGTGTTGTCATCGGACGGCTTTCAGCCACCGCCATCCTATTATGTAAAATGCAAGAGGTTCACTTTCGCTGCAGCAACCGGGTGGAAAAGTTGCAATCTAATTATGGCAATTAATCGTATCGAATATGCCTGGAGTGGGTGATATTTTTATGGCTTAGTTATCGATAGTTCGAGGGGAAACATGCAGCCTTGGTTTTTTGTTAAGGACTTGCAATGTTATTACATAACCATTTTTGCCGAACAAGGAAAACGATCAGGTTCGTTTGGACTGTTAGTGAAAAAAGTGCTGTGCGCTTCTGGTGCACATCACTGGGTGGTTTTCCATTCGTTGAATTTTTAAATGACCAACAGTAAATTAACGAATCCAGCAACACGAAAGCCAAATTGGACAATGGGATACTGACCACGGTCAACCCGCGGCTAGGTTGAGGTACGAATGCATAATGCCGGTCATTAATTGGTTTGAAAAGAAACGAGGAAAATGATTCTCGGGGAGTCTGGTTTGATGGTGCGTTGAGCTCACAGGCTTTTTCTGAACATGTGTGGCATTTGCGGTAACAAATTGATCAATTTACACTGGTATTGTGCTAAATTAATCGTTCAATTCATTTCGATAACTATTCGTAGCATTTTAATATTTGCAATGGTTAGAGCTAGGGGTTTGCGAATTTCCCCCTGGATTTTTTGGGTTCGTGAGGGGGGGGGGGGGAAATGGGTTTGGGATAGGGATATTGGATTAAAATTTTTTTTTTTTGTTGGTTTTTCGATGACGTAGAAAATTAAGTATAGTTTGAAACGTAACAAGTAGTGAGGTAGCGAATTTCTCCAGCATTCTGCGTCTGATGGTATGGCTGAAGAAAAGTAGGCCAATACGCGTTACGCAAATATATAGCTGTTTTGATGGAAGTTTTCTACGTCACCGATGGAAAACCGAACATTTTATAAAACAAATAGTACACGTTCACGGTGATTAAATCCAGTTATTATTATGGAATTAAGTCCCGTTGTTTGATGGGGAAGCCGTTCTTCTCCGACTTTTGGAAAGCAGAGATTTTATAAATATTTTTTAGTTTGGGGAAAGGAAAATCTGCTCAAATCATAAAACATATACCAAACATAATAGTAGCTTATACAACAAGTTGCAAAAAGAAGATTTCTTCAGCACAAGTCGCACATTGATCTAAAAGGCTAGCCGACTTGGATAACTACGATAAGTGCTGAAAAAATCGAGTTTTTCAACATGTTTTGCAAATACGAAAAAAATGGAGATAGATTTTCTCCATATCTATATATACATTTTTATGAATTATACAGATGGACGTCAAAGGTAACTATTCTGATCCAAGTAGGATTTCCAGTATACTCGTAACTGTCACAAATTGTCAAGTTCCAAGACAAGTACCGCATTGAAAACCTTCGGCGTAGAGGGGGAAGTCATCTACTATGGTACAAGGATATGTTAATTCGATGCAGTAGAAACAAATTATTGCGCAAAAAATGTTGGGTGTTTCGTGCAGAAACACGGAACATTCAGCAGGAATACAAAATATTCTTCCAGAAAGTCTTCAAAAAACGTCTGGTTCCACAATTCCTTCGTACTGGAAAGACATTCGTGTACGTATATTGATAACATAGGGTAACGAGATGTAATGTCAGCCAAGCTCCTTCATTCAGCCAGCCTATGTACCAAATATATCATAAATTCAGCGATAATCGACAATATCTTTATGACATCATAATGACCTATTTATTCTATTGCGATTTTTTTCATCAACTTAAAGTTAAAAACTTGAGTAGGGTATCGATTTCCTCAACTTTTTATTCACAAATATATCCTTCGCGATCTTCGAATGAGCTAAATTTGTCAAAATTGAGCCGTGCCTACTATTGCGCTCTAGATACACAGAAAATAGCCACACGTTATTAATGAACTATTCAAATATAAATATGAACAATGATTTCACACATTGATTGTTGTTTTTGTATTCTCCCAAGCGCGGAAGTAACGATCTTTGATGAAGTTTGTCAGAAGTAGATAATTTATCATCTCCATGCGAAGCGCTAGGAGTGGACGGTAATTTATTGCTAGAACGAAATAGACACGAAGAGAAAGTGTATTGATAGTTCTGTATAGGGCAACGGCAGGCTTTGAAAATTGAAAGATCAAGTTTGAAAACAAGCGGAGGGCATTTGAACGGTAGTATCCGATCAGGCACATAACCCTTTACCATACTACCCCATGCAGGATAGGCAAGAGGAGGAAATCCCGCAAAGTTTTCGCCTTCAAGAAGTAAGTTTTTTTTAACTTTTTGTGGTTCAAAACAATGGACATCTTATTGGGCTTATCCAAACAAAAATACAACTGGTTGAATATTGTTTCCAGTTCTTTTATTTTTTGAGTAACACTAAGAAATGTAATCGACTGCTGCATATTAGGCCAAGTCAAGGGACAAGTACCATATTTGTTAATTTTGATTTGTATATAAACATCGGTAGGAAATAGATTTTCACCACCTTCATGCTGAAAACTATAATCGCAATATTCAAAGCTAAATCGTTGTTAGAAATGTGCTACGCAGCCCGTTAAATTATGTAGCCCGTAGTCGAAGAAAAGCGTCTTATAATGTAGTCATTTATACAACTCTAAATGGTTTTATGAATTAGCAAATTATGAAACTGACTTCAATTTTGTCGCAGTGACGCTATCCTTAGGTTTACTAAATCTGCCCAATCCAAGCTCAACAATGATACTTCATTTTAGGTCATGAAAAATCATAACTGAAAAATAGGTATCAAAGGATAGAGCCGTCCTCGGCACCTTTGATTGTTCTCGGTTACCAAAATCTAAAATCTGTTTCACTTTATTTTTCCATAAAATTTTCTCCGAGTTTCAAAGTGATAATTGTTTAACTATTGGGCAGTTTTACTCACTCAGTATACAAGATTTTTCTTCAAATTTACGAAAATTGCAAAATGCATAAATAGAGAGGTTTCTAAATGGTATGAGAAAACCCAGGTACAAATTGGGCTTTGTCTTGGTTCGTGCGGCCATGATTTTACTTTTAGAACGATTCAAAACCTCGATAAAACCTGAAATCTTAATGAGGTCAAACAGGTGCAGATGAAATGCTCATCAATATAGAATTCTCTATCTACCTGCAATCTATCTTGGCAAGTTAAAAGCTGTGCAAAAAAACTTAAAACTTTGTTTCATCAACGGCACAGCTTTCTTCCATAGTTAGGTCATCCGAGGAAAAGGTATAAGGCATTCAGGCTTCATTTTCGGTCTAATCTAAGAATTCTTGGAGGTAGGAAATTTGTTAACTCTCTGAGCATAGTACATGATTGTACTTAATACACAATCATACGCATGCAAAAATGGTACAGTCGTCAAAAGCTCTCAATTCACAGCCATGGAAGTGCATTTGGAACAATAATAGGAGAGCAGTAAAGAAACTAAATGTGATAAGCATTATGCTTGAAAGAACAAAAAAGGGGAAAAAAGCGTATCTAATTGAAGAAATTTGTGTACAGCCGACATTTGAAGTTGTTGAACACGTTTGAGAAAAGACGCCAATGGGATGGGTGTTTTATTACAGAAATACTCCATTTGACCAAACATAAGACCCTTCAGAATCTCATGAAAATATCATGAAAGATAAAAATCATGACGAGCGGCCTACGGATTTCGTTTGGATAAGAGCGCATTGAAACGCTTAGTGGATCCACTTTCCCCTGCCTCAATGGAATGTAGTGCATTTTTTCGTTTTCAAAACAAAGGGACTGGATATTCACCTAATTCGCACTTGATCAGTAATTCCATTTATGGAGAGTTATTTATTTAGCAAATATAAATCACTTTACTTGAATCGATATCCCGTTTGATTGGAATTCAGTTAGTTGATGAAGTGTAAATTAGTAATTGGTCGGCCACAACAGATACGTTGTGTGGATTTGACAGTTTTCCCATAGGCTTGCTGTTAAATTTACATCAATACAACGTTAATGTATCCATCGTGGGCTACCCGTAAGTGGCTTAAATGTGATCACCACAAGTTTTTGTTTGCTATTTATCGATGTTCTCGCATTCATTGGTTGTGATGTAGATGGGTAACACGTTCTATACAACATTATGTCTTATTCACGCTTACTTTCACCTCGCTTACACGCTTTCCTTTAATTCTCAAAGTAATCACTCTGAAAAAAGATATCATGATGCAGCTCATTAGCAACGTTGCCACATGACGTTTTCGTTCGGCTCCACACCTGGTTTTCATTAAAAAGATTTACTTCTAAACTGGCCAAAATTTATATATTTATATAAGGCCGTTGGTGATGGCATTAAATGTCTCTGTATTAAATCAATCTCCTAGTTTAGAAAAACAAACTGAGTTGATAAAAAAAAATGAGCCAAATATACCGTTGTACGTAATCAAAAGAAGAATTTATCACGTTGGAAAAGGAACACACATGGACGAAACACCAAAGTAATGTTTTAATTTGAGGATTTCTGGACATTTTCTGTTGAAATGGAGCAAATCCTCAAAAATCACAAGTATTTCTGAAGAGCTTTTCAAATTTAAAAAAAAAATGCTAATAAAATCAGTTTTCAGAAAATCAGTCCCATTTATTAAATCCACTTGCATGAATAAAGTCATGTGTGAATTTAGCAAGCATTTCTCGTGAGATTCTCTGGCATTATCATTCTTCTGTCTTTAGCATTTCAAACTTATTGCTGACACAATTCGCTTATTGCTTGCTCTCAACTTAGTGTTCTAAAAACACTTCCAAAGTTATTAATTGAGAGCTTTTGATGCCAGTTACAGTTTTTGCATTAGTATGGTTGTGTGGCAAGTACAATCATACCCTATGCCCAGGGAGTCGAGACATTTTCCTTAACGAAAAATTCCTAGACCTGACCGAGAATCGAACCCAGCCACCTCCAGCATGGTGTTGCTTTGTAGATGCGCGTATACCGACTGAGCTAAGGTAGGACCCAGGCAGACATCATCATGTACTCATGGTAAAAACGCCAAAACATATTCCGGCTTTAAACTAATAAAAACCGCTTAAGCGACCAGTTATTGCATGTCGAGTTAACTCTCCACCTTCTGCTGCAGAAGTAACGCTCGAAGACGACGCAACTTGAAAACTCCACAAGCCTAAACTCATGGGCGCTAAAACTCACGTATGAGATTTAAGGATTTGAGGTTTTTAAGAACACCAAATACCATAATGTAAAAGAAATCTTAACACTAAAGTAATTGTTGGGGATTTTGCATAATGATGAAAATGAGTCATGACTGAAAGTATTTTACGAATCTCCGAAAAAAAAAATCAAAGTTTAAGCTGATTTTTTGAAGAAAATTTCATGATAGTTCTTTTTTTTTTAACTTCAGTTTTGAGCAACTAACAACTATTTTTTCTGTCCATTGCTTATTTTTGCTGTTATCAGCATCACAATCAGCATATTGCTTGCCAGAGTTCGACACATATCAATTGAGAGTATTCGATGCCTTTACATTTTACAAAGTTGTATGATTTTATAACAAGTACAATCTTTCCCGAAAAATTCCTGAACCAGGACGGGAATTAAAGCCTTTTTGATTTATAACTACGGCCAAACAGGCTGAGTAAGGGGAGCGGAGCCTCTTTATTTCATAAGAGACACATTGTTTAGAGTCTACATCATGCTAGCAGAGTCTACATAGGGGCCTCAGATATCGTAGTCGGTAAGAGCATTTCTGTAGAAATCAAGCAGGATAACAGTTCTCAAATCAATTGACTATTATATTGATCATTTATCAAACTACCATATTACCAAAATCATCCAAATTTCATCTCAAACATTAAAAACACCTGTTTGGCCACAACTGTTGTATCCCTAGCAGCACACTGGTTGCAAACCAGTAAAAGTTAATTCAATGTGAGTCAATTAGGTAAAAAATCAAGTTGCTGTGATTAATTATGACGGTTCGGTGTTGCTTGGTATCTGAAACAAACGAATAGGATTTTTATAGTTCTAGATGGAATGAACATTTCTCGAATTTTAAAAGTTTTTCCTCTAGAAACTAGGAAAATTCCACACACACACAATCATTTTTAAATTAATTCCAGCAGCCGAAAAAAATACCTGTAAAGTTTCATACCTGTAAATATCTTGGTCGGAAAATATTTTGCGTCGTTTCTCCTCCAAGCCTCAATAATCTTTTATAGAACTGCATCGAAAAATGTTTCGTAACTGAACCGCTTAGACGTAGTAATACGTAGATTAAATCGATTATTGCAGTTACGTCCTTATGATACTAAATGCAAGACCTGCTTTGCTCGGTACTTTCCTCAACTATCTCTTTCCAAAAGAACTTATCTCAAAGTATTAGTTTAAAGGACACAGATATTACGAAATTCGATCATTTAGAATGTTCTCCTTCTAGAAATATTTTAAATTATTTCTCAACACCCAATCTAATTTGATCTTTTCTCTCAATAAATATTTTCATTTGATAAAAATAAAAAAATAAATTTAAAAAAAAAGTTGTTTCTGACATTCTGAATGCTAGTCTTATTAATCTTTGAGCCGATAATAACACTAAATGTCGTTATATGAAAATAAAGCTATGCTTAAACAACAGTAAAAAATTGTAGCAAACGCCACCCGTCTTCAAATTGGCACGACAAATTCTTTGCGATTCTTATATGAATTGTATTCTTCCAAGAAGAAAATATTGCTTCACAATATTAAAAACAAGCTTATAGCATCGAGGGTAACGAGTATGAACAGCATAGAATCAAGCTTCAGACACCTTTCAAATAGGAAAATTCCAAGTTTGAACGCAATATCTTATTGGAACACCCCCTGCTCAATTCACATCGAATCGGAAAATTTTAACGAAACAAAAAGGTGTGGAATTCCATCATACAACTATACATTTTGGGATAATCAGTCTGCAAATCAATTAACTCCGACAAAAATGGCACCGTATAGTAACAACTAATAAATTGAATTCTTAGGTTAGTGATTGGCTTGGAATATCTCACCATGATCGAGCCGGTTCACTTTTAATTGACTCCATAAATCAGAACGCCACCCAACGTCCATAAATTAACGCACAGCTTAAAACGGTAAATGCATTCGCAACATTCTGCGCGACATGAGTACCGTAAAATGGAGTGACATTCGTATTTTTTTTTGCAATATTTGATCAGCTCTGCCTTAAATTTTTGAAACAGATAGGTTTTCAATCTCTGTCAATCTGCAAGATTGACTGTCTTGTTGTCATGTTTAAGAGTTTTGTTTATAAGGATGACAATTATAAAATATAAAAATTTTAACACATCGATATGGTGTAACATTGATCAGCACTTCATATACATTATAAGAGAAATTTTTGAAAAGTTTTGATTAAATTTGGGTTCTCTGAATCTGGATTGTATGTAAAAATCCACGCATGAAGTATGATTTGTACCGAAAATATGAAATTTATTTGCTGAAATAGCCTAATGTAGGCAATTTCAAAAAAAATAACAAAACATTTATCAGTCAGCCATAAATTTCTCTGAGTTGTCAACATTTTGTTACCATTATTCAAGTGAATAAATTCAATTCAATTTAGTCAGATAATAAGAAAACGGAGTTCGAAGTTTACGACATAAGTCAGTGCAACCGTTTGTATAAATTTATGCCTGAAAAATAAAGTTACAGTTTAACAGAAAAATATCTACGCACCAACCGATTTATGTTACCCCACTGATCAATGTTAATTCATTTTACGGTACGCGTGTTCCACACCATAAGAGGACAAAAATTGGGCATTTCTTCAAGCCGTACTATAAACTCCGGCGACGGTAAACCACAGTTGTTAGTTTGCTTTGATTTCAGAAACATAACTGTCAAACGAAGTGTTACGCTGCTTGGAGATATCCACTCCTTTTACTCTATGATTACCACTTTAAAAGCACAATTATAAGAGGAAATCAGCAATATAATCACATGGTTGAACATCAACCATTATACAACCAGCAACTGCAGCGAACAAACGAACAAAGCCGAAAGAGATGTGTTTTGTATGATTTGTGGTGTGATATAATGCACTCTGCACCCGATCAAGTGGACAATAAAACATAAACTGCACATAAATGCATAGACCGCAAAGCAGTCCGATCAAAGCGAAGCGACCCATGAGAGCTGAACCGATTAACCCCTTCATGGTACCTGATTTATAACATTGCGATCTGAAATGGCGCGAAAAGGGCTCACTATTAACTACACACGGACCGAGTGAGCCGGTCCTCGTGTGATATAACCCATTAAATGCATACTCCATGACATCGAAAGTGAAAGCACATTCAAATGATCTACTTACACGATGTGCAACATTGTCGGTCAATGAAAGCTCACTTACTCTTGTCCCATGATTTGCTCCATTACATAAGAGAATTGCAAACAAGCGACCTACATATATACAACCATTATTGCATATCAATGCATGCTCTAACCATACGGCATATCCCTGTTTCTCTTTCCCTACAGCATAATCCAAACTACCAGTTCGGCTTCGACGTCAAGGACGACGAGTTCACCAACTACCAGAACCGCAAGGAACAGCGTGAAGGAAACGTCATCAAGGGTAGCTACTCGGTCGTCGACTCGGATGGATTTATCCGTACCGTCACCTACACGGCCGATCCGAAGGAAGGTTTCAAGGCCGAAGTCAGCCGTCAGCCAACTGACATCGTCGTCAAGATCCCCAAGCCAAATCCAGAGTGGCAGCAGCCTCAGATCCACCACCAGCAACAGCAACAGCAGCAGCAGCAGCAGCACCGTGCCCAGCAGCAACCGCAAAAGGCCCGACCGGACTACACTCAATACCAGTAGGATAGACTAGCGGGAAGAAAAGGCTGATGACATACAACAAGACTTATCCTACACATATTTCCTATTCGTAGAAACTACAATCCTTCCTTATCCTGTCCCTCCTTAAATCACATCATTTAGTATCTCATCATCTTAGAAAAGAAAAGAAAACTATAATTTATGATATATTGTAATAATAATTTTATTTTTTTATTATGTTACGTTAGATCAGAACACAGTTAATTTCACACAGAGATATTGCTACCGCGGATTTGAAACGTAACGATGTTGTTAGAAGAAAGTGAAAAACATGAATCACGAACAAAAGAAAAAAAAAACAAATCTAAAATGAATACATTCTGGCTTTTTTTTACATCCCACACCTTGTTGTCACACCACGAGAGATTAAATTAAACATTGGTTGTTTATTTTTGTTACAGTTTGAGAGGAGAGCATTATGCATCTCGTTGTCAACGTTACGCGAATCGTTTCAAATTGTTAGTCATTTATTTGAACCCATGCCTGCTGTGCACACTGCAGCGTGAATTGAACGAAGTCATAAAAGATGTGAAATAATTAAAAGGAACTCGTTGTTTTACACCTGTTGTTGAAAGAAAGTACCAAGGTCGTTGGGGAGGGTCAAATTAAATAAAAACTATTATGACACCGTCAAACATGGAATACAGAATTTTCCTGAGCATTTCTAGCCGAATGACTTGAAAATATGTGAAACTTTAATTGTCTATTATTGATTTGCATGAATCTTTGACGACACTGATTTGGTTAAGTAGGCTGAGTATTTTCCACTACTGTAAACAAAGTTTTGACTCTACAGTAATTATTCAAGAGAGCGGAAGAATGCAAGCATATGTTTTAGTTACAAAATTGTAGGGCGGAAACCTTTGGTTGCGGTTAAAAAAAAAACGGCCTAAGAACAAGTTTTACAACTTCTTGCGATGATGCGAAAAAAATATATACAGTGAAAAATGTTTGTGAAATTGTTTTTATATTCCAACAAAATTCTGAATAACTTTAAAACAATTCTGTTTCATCCTTATTTTTTTTCAAATAAGATTTAAAGTTTAAACATATGCTTTGGTGAATACATTGGTTTAGTGGAGATACATAATCGAACCCCTCATTTTCACGGTGTTCATCAATGAACGTTCTTATCGTCTACCTTCAGGGTGTCGATAATTCCATGCTAATGACGTCAACATATTCATGACCAGCTTTTCCAATTTCAAATGCACGCTTTCATCCAGAATTTTTACAATTCTAGCTCTTTTTTTTATTTTGGGATCCTAACAAAGTTCTGTCTTCATGATAGACCAAATTTTTTCAATCCAGCGAGGTTCCGTTGAATTCGGAGTATTCATGTCTTTTGACACAAAAAAAAAACACAAACTATTGTCCTTGTACCATTTCAACACGTTCCTAGCATAGTGGTATGAGGCAAAATTAGGCCAAAATAGAGTATAACCCTTCTGATTCATCAGAAATGGCAAGAGTCGCTTTTGAAGACACTCTTCCATAAATAAAGGCCGTTCACACCAAAATCCGGACACACACAAAATAGTTTAGAAAAACAACAGCATGTTTTTGATTCATATTATTTATTTCATTTTTATAGATAAATGTGATACTCAACACAACTGCAAACAGATTTATATGGATTTATTTCCATAAGCTGTTACGCGCACTTTCTTATTCACTCCTTTTATCAATCTTTGCACGGTGTCCTTGTCAATTTTCTTCGAAGCAGTAAGCCACTTAGAACAAAACCAAGCTTTTTGAGGTTTCCCTTGACCATTGACCAGTATGTTTCAATCGGGCGGAACTGTGGACAAGTTGGTGGATTACAATCCTTGGGAACGTAAATAACGTTTGCTCATACCAAGTGATTGTATCTTTAGCGTAATGACAGCTGGCCAAGTCTGGCCAGAATAAGGATTGCGTCGCATGTTTTCTCAGGAAAGGTATGAGCCGCTTTTGGAGACATTTTTGCCGGTAAATCTCGTTTACGGTACCTGTGGTTACGAAAATTTGAGATTTTAGCCCACATGAACATTTTAGCCTGCCAGTTTTTATACTTCCGTTTCAGAATTTCAGGGGCATCTTTCCGGCTAGTTGCAGTGTAAAATTCCGTTCCCGTCGTCATCCATGACAACACAATGGAATTTTGTGAGAAGTTGTTCATAAAGCTTTCTGGAGCGTGTTTTTACCGATTTTTGTTGCTCTGCTTTACGATCTGGGTATGTTTGAGCTTTGAATGATCTCAATCCAGCCTTAGACTTTGCTTTTTGCACAACACAGGTTGACATTTGCACTTTTTTCGCAACTGTCCGTGTTGACACCTTCGGGTTTGCCGGAAAAGCAGCAAGAACTCTTTTCTCCTTCCTTGTGTTGCTTTGTCCATGTTCACCACCACTTTCAGCTTTCCTTTCAACAGTAAGATCTTCTTTGTAACGTTTAATCACATCTGCAACAGTTGATATAGGCACATTTAACGATTTTGCGATAAATCGAAGAGTAGAATTGGGATTTTCCAAATATTTTTGCAAGGTAGATTTCCTGCGTGCTAGTTCAGACGGCGCCATCTTGAATACAGAATGCGCCTTTGTAAACAATGTGTGATATTCACGTTTTTCTATGTATTGGTTATGTGCATAACAAGTTTCATTCCATTTCGTAGTGATTTGACTAAGAAATAGGATAAATACGTTGTCCGTATTTTGGTGTGAACGGCCTTTATTTCACCATTTATAGTTCCAGAAATTATGAAGGGAGCGTTCATTTTGCCGCAACCGCAAATTTCCCGCCAGATTAAAAATTTCTCGGAAAACTTTCACATTTTCTTCTTTCGAACATCTTCTACGTTCATCTCACCTGAATTTGGCGACGAAATATTCCCGTCCAGGTAGTTGGCAGAAGTCGGCCTTAACGTAGGTTACGTCGATGCAATGTGGATTGGTGAGCAACTGCATTTAAAGCTTCCGGGCACGGGTTTTAGCAGTGACATTTTGTGTCTAAAGCTTGATCCACTTAGTATTTGGCCGCACAAAATAAGACATTTCATCACCAATAGAGCATATAAAAAGCGTTGAAGGGATCATCTAGCTGGGAATTTATTTAACTTCAACGTAAAAAACAAACAATGAAAAATTATTTATCAGCATTCCGGATGAATTTCCGGACTTTTCTTTTTTTTTGCACAGTATAGCTGTCTACTTGATCTGCCATCTTTTTCCATCACTTCTGCAAATCAGATGTTTCTTTTTATCTTTTTCCCCCATTTCTTCAGTTTGTTTTCGATTGGATGAAAATTTGGACAATTTGGTGGGTTGAGAGTTTTTTTTAATAACGTCAGTATCATTGTGCTTAAACCATTCCATGACATCCCGGCTGTAATGGCAGCTGGCTAAGTCAGGCCAGAAATTCACCGGACCATCGTGCGATTGAATGAATGGCAAAAGTTGCTTCTGAAGATACTACTCCTTGTATTCCTGCCCATTCATAGTGCCTCCAGTGATGTAAATGTTCGATTTCTTTCCACAACTGCAGATGCCTTGCCATATTATCAACTTGCAAGCAAACTCTGCATAGACAATCTTTGAATCTACCTGTTGCATTACCCTTGCGTTTGACAAGGTAACATTTGTGTCCTGGGAGTAGTCTAAAGTCCATTTTAACATATGTTTCATCCTCCGTCAAAATGCATCCGTTGTATTTCGTCAGCACTGGCTCGGCAACCAGTTTGGCAACCAGGTTCTGTTGCAGGGTTCTGTTGGGGTGCTTGCTGGCATGGTACGACTGGAAACCTACACGCCGACAGATTTCTTCGAACTGTACTCTACGGCGCAGATAACCTTTTCACCAAATCACGCAAGGAGATCCCACGATTGTTCCGAACTGTCCGACGGTCTTTCACTTGTAGTTTCTGGTCGCATGATCCACTTCTACGGTTGTTTTTTTTTTGTGCGATCCAGCGATAGTGTATCCTGAAAACGTTTCAGTACGGTATTTACAATCGATTTTGGGAATTTAAGATACTTTGCGATTATCCTTATTATGTCGGATTTTCAACGTGAACATGCAAAATTTGTTATCGTTTCATACGTTCCATCTTTGATAAGTTTTGAACGTGAGTATCAATACTTATAAAACTTCTACCACTACGTAAACAAATCTTCGGGATCACTACACTGTCGCTTCTCGTTACGGCTACAACTGGCACCGCAGTAATTAAAAAGAAGCGGCCAAATACTAAGTGGATCACGCCTTAATTCCTGTTTGGGACCTTCTGCACTTTGTAAGCATGTAGTCCAGACCGTTTCATGGTTTGCTGGACCAAATAATTCGACAATCAAATTTTCAGCGACACTTTCTAGGACCGACATATTTTTCCAGTGCTTGAATTCTGCTACGACCGTGTTGGCCACATTGGAAGATATCGGTCCACTTCTGCCACCACTTCTTTCTTTCCGTTTGACAATCAAACGCTCTTCAAAGGATTTTATCACATCGGCCACGGTGGTATTAGTGATACCAAGCATCTTAGCGATCCATCTATCAGTATGAGTATACACATTTTTTAACGCGAGATTTGATTTTACGAAGCCATGGTCTTACTTACTTCTCGGAGTGTTCTGAAACTTGACAGACGTAAACAAACCACATTACCCAAGTTTTGCTCAAATTAGAACATTTAGAACGAATAAGATGTAGAGGGGGATATTTCGAGAGTCGAAGTGACTCTTCATTTGATTTGCTTAGGCGAGTAAGAATGCTTTACTCGCTTGAGTTATCGAATTTTCCACCAAACTATATTCATAATAAAGCTTGTCGTTAAATTTCGGACACCTAAGATAATGTCCGCAAACAAATTTACACATAATTCAACAAAACCGATTGTTTATTATACAGTAAAAACAGTAGATTGAAATATTAATCCTTCTCCTTTCTGTAAAATTTTCGAACTTTCTGTGGTACACCTGCCATCAGATTCCGTACAGTATCCTCAGAAACGCTAGCGGTGGCGGTTCTCCATCGTTTGATTTTTGCTTAGTTTCAAAGAGTTTCTACTTATTCAGAGCCCAGTATTTTACTATCGGGCGAAGTTCTGGAATGTTTGGCAGATTGACTATTTTTGGCACGTATTTGACCAATTGTACCTCATGAAACCGCACTGAAAACTGAGGTGTTGATTTTTCTACTGCGTTTTTTCCTCGAATTTTAAATTGATTTATATTGATTTTTAACAGACAAAATTTTGAAGTCAGCTTGATATGTGTACGCTGTTAATTAGACTAAATTCTTCAGATCCTAGTTTCGGTAGTGAGTAAACTACGCACTGCTGTGAAAAATTGCAGGACGAAAGTGTGAAAATCGTAGGAATACCGTTTTGAAGTGAAAAAGTGCGAAGATGTGTTGTCGGCCGCCTGAAAGGCTGTCGGGTTTTCATAGTCGGATGGAGTGCAAACGCTGCTACCGGAGCCAGTTACTACTGAGTTCGAGTATGGAAGTAAAAGAGCAGAAGAAGATCCCTTGCGCTGAACTGGCCGGCTTGACGTGCCGCAAGGGCTCAGTAGGGATTCTTTGTCAAGACCCGAAACCTAGAGTCAGTTCCATTGTGGTTATATCACATAAATAAGTTTTTCCACAGTATTTTTATACACATTTTAGCATGAAGCAACATGACATACAATAGAGGCTAAATTGGTTTTTCAGCATTTCAGCATGGCGACGCTGGTTGGCGTAGCCTGGGCAATGCTGTCAATTTGACAATAGCGAAGTGAGTGAGTGCGACTGAACATCGTGTACAAGCAGTGTATATATTCCTTTCTCATTTAATTAATAATTTCAGCACGCTTTGGGACTATCCTTGCATTTAAAATTACTTTTGAATTTAGGAGCATGGAGCAGCATGACAATTAAATGCTAGTAATGCTCATTTTTTTCTGCAATAACATAAACATTATCATTAACACTGCATAAAACTAAAACAGGATTAATTTTTTTTTTCTGATCTTCAACTACTATTCCATAAATGACTGGCATGTGATTATAAGCAGTATAGGATTGTATTTAAATATGTGTTTAGTGGTATTATCATTAGATACTTCATTTATTTCAGGAATCATCAAACCGGGCTCTTCGATCACTCAAACTGCTTTCTTCGACTTATAGAATAGTCTGTTGATTAAAAAAAAAAAAACAAATTAAATATCTTTTAAATTTTATCTTTGATATATATATTTAAATTTTATCTTTGTCAGATATATTTTGAAAATACATATATTATATTCTGTAACGTACATATCATACATACATTCACTAACAAAGGGTAAGGGGGGAATACAAGGTGCCAGACGAAGTGTAGCCTGGATGAGGGATTCGTGATTATCTGGCCCATGTCATGGATGACAATTATACCTTCCTTGATGGAAATCGTCAGATAGAGATCAGCGATGGGCTAAATGTCTTCCAACAGTCTACAGTGAGTTTGCTAACCCTATTTTTAACAAACCACCAGACGGAAATCCTAATGTATATTGCTTACTGTTCATTTCCTGTAATAAGAGCGTTTTGTTGGAAGAAGATTCTCTATCCTTTCCGAGGATTTCGTGTAAGTGCTTCTGCTTACGGGTCCACACCCCCGTTTTTGGCTCTTCATACAACGGAATAGTGAAGATTACAGGTATGTACAGTTTGATCTTGCCATTAGGAGGAACTGTACGCCATGGCAAGTCCTGCACTGGTGTTGGCTTCCTATCACATCACATCAAAAGAGCAGAAGAAGATTTTGTGTATCTTCTAGAAGTAGCACTACATATTCGAACTACTTTTGGACAAATGGAAAAGCCGGTGAAAGAAACGTCACGTCTTGTCCTACCGAGAATGTGGGTTGGTTTATTTCGTTCAATGTGTTTTTTTTTGGCTAGCAAATATGGAAAGCTTGCAAGCAGGACCTAGTGCTACGTATTGCTTGAAACAGATGCGGGGATTGATATGACATCTTGGAATTGTATCCTGATTGGTTGAGATTGTTTCTATATATCAATATACATTTTCTTGTCATACTCTACACAATAATACAAACATAAACCAGGCTTATATATTAACCAAGCATATCAAATTTTAGCATGGTGATATGGTTAATTCTGGACCGTCACCCAAATCGTTGGCATCTATGAGGGCGTGGGTAAGACACTGGCTTCTTGTTAAGTAGATATCATACAGTGACTGGCGAAAAAAAAGATCATTCCGTAATGAATTTGTAAATGTTTATAAAAGTCATAGATTTGCAAAAGAGCTGGGCGTTGTGATACATCCTGTCAAAAGATTCACTTAGAAGTTTGATTTGGCGTACTGGTAATGTTTTTTTTTTTTTTTAGTCGCCAAAAATCGGATAGGAAAAAGGCGAGCGTTTTCGAGGCCGTATGCTTGGGATCATTATCTTGCTGAAAGATGTAGATGCCTTACAAACTCGTTTTTAGCAATGATTCCTCCAGATTTTTACACAGAATATCAATATAAGGAGTGTATCGAAAAGTAGTTATAAACATTCGATGCGTTATTACGCATAAACTACTGTATATATTTTTAGCGTGTAAGCGCCATTTGCTTTGTTTACATGTCAAAAATGATTATTCGGTTCATTCATTTCCGTTGATAAAGTTGTATTCAAAATGTCGCGAATTGAATTTGAGACTAAAAAGAAAATTCTGCACACTTGGTGCACCGAAAAGGGTGTTACTTACAACCAGATTGCGAAAAGAGTAAATGTTCACCCGGCAAGTGTAAAACGCATCATCGAAAAGTTTGGTAAGGAGTGCTCCCTCAAGGATTTACCAAGAAGTGACCGGAAACCCGGCTCCAGCAACCCCGATTTGGACCAAAAAGTTGTGGATTATATTCAACGGAACAAATCTGCCTCTACTCGCGATCTAGCCAAGAAGTTCAGGACCAGCATCGGAATGATTCAACGAATCAAGCGCAGGAATGACTTGAAGACGTACAAAAAGCAGAAAGTGCCCAAACAAACTCCGGAACAAAAGTCTCGTGCCAAAACCAGGGCTCGAAAGCTGTACAGCTGCATTTTGGACAATGTCGACCAGTGCATTTTGATGGATGACGAAACATACGTTAAAGAAGATTCAAGAACGCTACCGGGGCCGCAGTTTTATACTAAATCTGTTGGGGAACGTGTGCCAACCGCAGATACGACTGTTGCGATGGAGAAATTCGGTCAGAAGGTGCTCATTTGGCAAGCTATTTGCACATGTGGCTTGCGTTCTTCAATTTTCTATACAAAAGGAACTATAAATGCTGAGATTTATCAAAAGGAATGTTTGAAGAACAGGTTGCTACCATTGTATAGAAAGCACCAGTCCCCTCCTCTCTTCTGGCCAGATTTGGCATCGGCACATTACGCCAAATCCACTCTACAGTGGCTGACGGAGAATAACATCAAGTTCGTAGAAAAAGACATCAACCCACCAAACTGTCCCCAGTTGCGACCGATCGAACCTTATTGGGCAATAGTCAAGCGTATATTTAAGAAGGATGGTACAGTGTCCCAAAACATGACCGATTTTAAGAAAAATTGGGCAGCGGCATCCAGGAAGTGCACAAAGGAATGCCGGCGTCGGTGGTGTAGTGGTAAGCGTGACTGCTACTTGGCACCCCAGTGGGTCTGGGTTCAATCCCAGTCGACGTCGGTGGTTTTTCTGAGGCGAAAAAATCTAGTCACGTCTTCCTTCGGAAGGGAAGTAAAGCCGTTGGTCCCGGTTCATATTCATGAGTCGTTAGGTAGGGTCCAGGTGGTGGAGTCGTCTTCCTGGCGTCGGTGATTGTCACCATGTAAGGAAATAGGCCGACGTAAAATAAAAAAAAATAAAAAAAAAGTGCACAAAGGTCACTGTGCAGAATTTGATGGCAGGTGTCAAATCAAAGGTACGGGCATTCTACAGAAATGAACATGATGACTAGTTTTTCCGTTTGGATCTTTTGTAAACATGTTAAGCTATAATAAACTGAAATAGTATGTTAATTTTAACCATGTTTTCATGCCTATTTTATTATTTGGAAGTTTATAACTACTTTTCGATACACTCCTTAGTCATCTGCTGTAATGATTCCATTGATTACCGACTTCAAACCACGAAAAGCAGCCCAAGACCATAATATTACCTCCACCGTATTTCATGGTTGGCTGGAGATGCCTATCCTGCAGTCCTTCATCACTTCTGCGCCATACTTTTTGCCGCCGTTTCTTGTTGAACAGCTCAAACTTGGATTCGTCCGACCACACAACACGTTTCCAGAACCTCCAGGGGCTTAGTTATGTGGGTTCTGGCGAATTGGAGCCGTTTTTCCTTGTTAGTCCGGCTGATGAACGGGTATACCGGGCAAAATGGTTTTTCAACCCTTGCTCAGCGATGCGTCGCCGGATAACGCGATCCAAAATCGGTAGGCTCAGCTTCTCTTTCATTTCTCGGATGGTGATGAACGGATTTTTTTGATCTCTCGGATGATTTTGCGGTTCTCTCGGTAATCCGTTTTACGTTTTCGTCCACGACCCGGCCGAACAGCAACACTTCCAAGCTTCTGGTGCTTCAGAAAAATCTTCTGAACTCCACCACGGCTCACTCCGCAACTGCGTGCTGGGTATGGTTCCGATTGCAATCATGCACGATCAGATTTCGGACCTGTAGTGATATATTTTTTTGCCACCCATGTTAATCGCCTTAAAATCACTTCCGGTGAACTCAACACGTCTACGTTTTCGACTTGCAGAGCTTTGAGGCGGATGTAAATAATGAAACGTCAAAGCAGTGATTTACGGGGGCTATACCTGCGGATTCTACACAGAGAATTATTTTTCCGTTGAAAGATCTTTTTTGGTTTTAGGTAGAAGATAATTAATATTCCGTGAGCGGTAAATTGAAATTAACGAGTATATTGGAATATATGTGTGAAACTTGACAAATGGGTCCAAAAAAACTAAGCATGTGTAAAAAGAATGGTTCTGGTGTGTACAGGACTTGATTTTTTACATACGGCTCTATTGATCTTTTTTTTTTCGCCGGTCACTGTATTACCATTATCCTTTCATTCGCCTTGTAATTGAGAATGTCAGCTTTTCATAAGAAACCGTGGTAGGACTGATCAAATAAGTCATTTATAAAACCATAAACCATATTCGGTTAGGATTATAGTCCCAACCGTTTGAAGAGAAATGAAGTATCACTAGATCACTAGCCTTCTTAGACTAGATGCTCCCGATGACCATTTTTAAATATTTGTTTGTTCTCTACACCAAACAGTTTCGTTTCATGGTGACATGCAATATCTTCAACGAATTACAACTCATGGTAGCTCCATCCACGAGGTGTGCAAACGTCTATGCTAATGCTAATAGTATTTGACTCCTTGTGGCTTATTCTATTCCAGGACGGATTTGGCATAGTGATAAGAGGCCAAATCAGGCCAAAACAGAGCTGAAAAATCGTGGTGGCCACTTATAAACGGTAGCAACCGATTTTGCAGACATTCTTTCTCTTACACATCCTTGTTCATAGTCCCAATAGAGACGATTTTTTTGGATTTCCGACCATAACTGCATACAGCATGTCAAAAATGTTTAGCCAACCCATATAATCGCGTTTTAGTACAACTTTTTGGCGTATTTTTAATCTATTGTTATTATCTATTAATTGCTTAACATTTTACGCTAGGATTCTCCAGGGCTTCAAATGGTGAGTTGACAAATTCAAATGAGGGTGCGACCGACCTCTGGTCCTCACAAGTTCCTACCTCACACCTCCACGAGTCATATGATCACAAAAGACTGCCAGCTGAAACATGGAGACGCTGGTTGACGTAGCCTGGGCAATGTTGTCATTTTGACAACATTTACATTCAATTTATACTTTCAGCCCGGTTTGGGATCTTTGGGTTCCAAACCATTTACCTTATGAGCATGGAGCAACATTATTAGCATTAAAGGCTCAATTTGTTTTTAATTATTTCCGCATAACGTTTACATTAGATGTCTTTGGACTAATGGATGTCAGATATGTTGTGTACATTAATATATTGTGTTCTCTTATTATTATTATTATTACTCTGGATACAAATATTAATCTTACTAGATATTAACGGTTAATACTACAGTAGCTGCAAAAGAAGAAGTCTATTGATGAGAGGATGGCCAGCTTAGTTACAGATATTCATTCTTTTATCGTTAACTCATATTAATATTTTATTACGTCATTATATTATTTTATGTTGAGATATGAAATGAAAGTATGTTATTAAATTAAAATTAATTTTATTACTTAAAATCATTGTAGTACCTACGAGATCCACTACAAATGATTATTTCGAATCAAGGAAACGGAACAGCATATCGAAATTCAAGATATACTATTCTTTATAAATATGATATATTATTTCAGGTCATCCATGGAATTACCAAGTTTTGTAAAATAATTTTAAATTCAATGGTTTTTTCTTATGGCTATGATATATTGTCTAAATTTTCAGGTCTAAATTTATTGGTTACGCATGTTATTCTACAATTGCAGCAGGACAACAATCTGTAGACAGGTAAAAGATAATTGAATTGGTATCAGTTCATTTTATAATATCCCTTCACTGTATTATGTATATCAATTTGTATGACATTGTATATTTAATTTATTTTTTATCATTACTGTTGTTTTCGTGATTTATATAAAGGCATAAACATAATTTTATTATTTTCACTTAGGTATAGATTGTTTTGTCTTATATCACAGAGAACAGACGTTCATATTCGGTTTGCTACTTGTGTAAAAAATTAAACCTACATTTCAAATGTATGTCGTTATGCTCCTGGTAGGCGGCGCTGCAGTTGTGCGATAACTGTCATGTAAATATTTATCAATAGAAAGGCTAGCATATAACGTGAAAAGTTTTGTTTGTTTTTCTCTAAACGTACAATTCTAAAACATTATCCAGCCCAGGCTACCCATTTTGCTGTATAGAATTACTTACACGCTTTAAATACTTATTTCTTTATTACATTCATGAACCTTATTATAATTATATTGCACGAACCATATTATAATTCATTGATTTAAAACATTTCAATACTGGGATGGGAGGGTGCACCAGGGCATCATTGAAGTTGCAATTGAACAATGGAGTGGACAGCCAACCGGAGTCAAGGAGGGGATATGATTGTTACATTCCACTCCAACAGTTGTAATGAATTTGACGCGCCTTTCTCAAACAAACCATCTAGTGGAAAGCTTAACTGAATTGCGTATTTTCTTATTCGTTTTATCGGATCATATTGCTGGAAGGAGATTCTTTTATTCCCGCAGGTTTCGCGTAAGTGTGTCTGCTTACGGGCCTGCCCAACCCTTTTTGGCCCTTCATACAGCAGTATGTTGAATTTAGAACGGTAACAAAGCATGATCTTTCTGTTAAGTGAAACCGCATGCAGGGCAATGCCCTAGGATGGTGGCTTCCTACATACATACACATAAAACATTTTACGCTAGGATTCTCCATGTTTGTGGGGTACTAGATAGAAATTCATATTATTGTGCAGTGTAAAATAAACAAAATTTACCTAATTGAAATTTTGCGTGTATGTTCAACTACCTATCATTTATCTATTACTAACAGTATAAAATACTGTTCCAATACCATTCTTGTTGATAAAACAATAGAATAGTTTACTGTTCACGTTCAAAATACCTAAAACTAGTGTAGAACTCCCGGAATGGATATACTTTTTTGACATACTGTATAGCCAACCAAACCAAATATGTTTTGGGGAATTTACACTGAAAATTTATTTTCGTAAATTAGCTTTCACTCGTTTCGTAAACAAGAATTTTGTTTACGAATGAGAAAAAATGAGAAAATTAACACTTAACTTGATAATTTTCGAAAAATTAAATACTAAAAACACTGGACCAGTTTTTCAAACTATCACTAGCAAACTCGAGCAAATTCCTTTAAATTACACTAGAAAAAGCTTATCCTTTGACAGATAGGCCTATTTCATCTGAGGTTTACAGACTTCTTCAGTGTTGAGTGCTCGACTTGAAGGGAATATAACAGTAGGTCTAGTATTTATATCACTGAGAATTTATCTTCGTAAAAAAGCTTTCATTCGTTTCGTAAACATGGATGTTGTACTTAGAACAAATGTTTCGTATATTGTATGATACATTCATATTGCTTTTTATCTGGTGAAATGCTATCATTACACCTTTTTGTATAATGTACGAAATGAATTTCGTGCAGACCATCCAACCGCTGCTTCTCTTTCATAGTACTCATGCGTGATGGTGTTGCTGCTGGAATAGGCAGGAATAATTTCCTTCTGTATTATTCGTTGCAATTCCTTTTTTTCTTCCTTTTTTATCTATTCCAAAATAAAAATTAAAGCGCTGTTGAGAGTTATAACTTCATACTCATTATTCGAGTATCTTCTCACGAGTCAACATGGCCTAGAGAGATCAACCACGGGTTCAGTAACAGCTCTTCCCAAAAATGCAGGATAGAGTCCCATGTCAGAAACAAGAAAAAAACGCTGCACAACTCCACGTGGTTGCGTTTTTTATAAGTACATCTCGAGTCGGTAAAGTAGATCTGTCAGTCATTCTTGCAACCACCAGAGAGACCTTTTTTTTAATTTGTAACAAAATATCCGTAGATCTTAGTATTGTTTTCGTACGATGCACGAATGTTCTTTCTGTGCCAACAACTGCTTCGTGCTTTTGACAGTTGCGCGTGTGCCAATAATTACAAAGGAAGCTTCATAAAAAGTATAAATCAGTTTCGTTGCAGAAAACAACGAAGAGATACGTTAGTTCTACCTTCGATTACGTAATATAAACTAAAATTAATTTTCAGTGTGGACACCTTCTTTGTCCGGAAATACTCGGCAACGACGTTTCTTAGCATTGCGGTATAATAAGGCGGAAGCTGTTGAAAGTCTTCGAGCACATATGTTTCGTCGTCCGTAATCTTACAAGGAACAACAATTATGCATAGGCACTTTTGATTTGAACGTTCATATTTGCTTTTGTTGTAGTAGTGTATATATAACTTTTCCACACTGATTTGATGGCTATCTTACGAAAGACTTGTTTACTTTGAGCAATGCAAACAAGTTTCATTCAAGCGTAACTCATCTTTTTCAAGAATAAGTAGAACAAATAAAGATGAACTTATCGCGCTCCTCGAAAAATCTTGTTTATCTTGTGCATGAAATATTAGTTCTATTTGCGTTTTATGGTAGTTTCAGATAAAACCATTGAAAAAATGGCGAGTGTGGCTATTCTAGATTCCCCCGAAATGGTAGCCATTTACATACATTTACATTTTTTCTTTAATAGCTTCCACTCAACTATAAACAAAACAAAGTCCCCATTCAGCAGAACGAATCCAAAAATGGAATCTTCGAAACATTTTTGTGACGGACTGGAACTGTTCTTAGAGATCATAAAACCATCAAAACTTGTGGTAGTTTTATCATAGTTCTAAGCATGTCTTGAATGTCATTACAAGTATGTACCGATAAAACTATCAAGTTTCAAGCAAACCTAGGAAAATAGTCTTGAGAACCTCCTGTAGTATGGGCCTTTTTGAACTTATGAGGGTTTTATGGCTGTTTTATCGATATTATGTAGAATACCACCTTCTTGTCCATTTTCCGGAAACATAATCTTCGGTTTGTTCCACTTCTAACCTTCAAATTCGCAACCAAACCATTTGCAAACAAACGCTGGTCAAACAATTTGCAAACACTTAACACGGAACTTTTCGGTCGTTATAAGTTGCTTGGCAAGATCGCGTACCGACAATGTCATATGTTGCTGCCATTCGTACAAAATGCGTTTGCGCACTTCCACTTGATTCGACGCCATTTTCCCAAATGCAACAAGAATGTAAACATGTTGTACCACGAAATAAAATGAAAAGTTTCAGCTGTCATATAATTGCAACGTTTCAGAGATCTGTGAAATAATTCAAAAACTACACCGAAAGAAAAGTGTCCGAAAAATAACGTAGATAGGCTTTAAAAACTGGGACTTAGGTGCATCCACTTTTCTCTAAAGTTTAACCAACATTAGGATACCCACAACAGCCATGGAATGATAATTGTGCGAGTGGGATAGGCCTATTTTGAGATTCGCTATTGAAAGTTATTCGACCAATTAAACATATTTGTACTTAAACATTTTAACAACTTATTTCAGTATTCACATAACAAAACACTCTTGTTCTGATCCCAAATTAATAGATAGAGGTCACAACCGATAATCTCTTGAAGTAAAAATATACAAAAAATCCGCACAGCATTGTAAACCGATCCAACCTTGATGGGACGGGACAACAGAACATAAATTGTAAATTCTGAAAGTAAACATGTCAATAAAAAATCACCGCAGCACAGTCAACTGTGCACATTATTCGTTACTTTGTTTACCAACACCGGCACAGAACACTCCTTCGACGCAAATGTGCGGACTTATTACCTCCGTCATTAAAGAGCTTCAATGGATGCGCGTCTCGAAAGCCGAGAGTTGCGCATATTTTCCTACAACTAAATTTTCATTGAGAACTTTTCCAAACCGCACCCGCTAAAAGGAGCACAGCGCTTGCGTGTGATGTGCTGTTCCCTAAAAATTTACGGAAGGCGTTGGTTCTATGGAAAAGTATGGTGCGGGGGTGGATTATGATGAGTGAAAAGCGCCAGATCATCCGTCCATTCTGTCGGATCCACAACAGTGAAACAGCAAAGAAAAGTATACGAGAGCGAGCGAGGGAGGAATATTGACCGTTGTTTTGCGTTGCCCGTCATCGTCGTTGTCGTTAAGCGGACTGTGATTTATTTTAAACGAAATACTTTTCCCTTCAAAGTCAAGAAAACCGCGCGCGCGAGTTGAACTTGGGTGTTTTTGAGAACGCTAGAACATCGTTAAATTCACGGATAGTGTCACTGTACGTCTCGAAAGTGGTAGACCGCCAATCAGACGGAGGAAAATTTCGTAACGAAGTTAGTTCCTTTTTTCACTCACGTTTCTGCGGTTTGCCTCTAAGTTCAAGTTCAATCTAGTTTTGATTTTAGGTGTGTCGTCGGTAATCCGTTACCTACCTGTTGAAGGAAAATATATTTTATCATTCGAAGTGGTGATCTGCTGCACGTGTCGTGTGAGAAGTGAGAGACGATGGAGTGCGAACAGAAATATTTCGAGCGACCGGCCTTTTGGAGAGTTCCCAGGGCGAAGACTTTCGATCTTCCGTATAGGAAAAAGCGTGTGTCGTTCAGCGAACAGGTGAGTGCAGTTGATTGCTGCAATAGCATGCTGGGGATTTCCAAGGAAAGTGAAAATTGGGTGAAAATCATTTGAGTGTGATTTAATCGAAACAGGTGGTTATAAGGTGGGAACGACCCATTGAGTAAACGGATGGAAATGACAAGCCAGACGGTGCCATAGAGAGCCGAGTGTTCATCATTCATTCTGCTTACAGCTGTCAGTCCTCTCGTGACTTTTCGGGAAAAATTAACTAGAGTGATTCGTACAAAAATACTCCATTTTTTTCTATCGAAAAAAAGACGAAGCGTGTCATTTCGCAACAGCAGTCAATTTGTTAGGCAATACATGTTTCTTTTAAAGCAAGTATATACTCATTTGGATTTTCGAGGAAAAGTGAAAGCATTGACGTGGCACCAATAGTTTGCTAAACAATTACATCCGTATTTGCGTCATTTTACAAACAAATGGCCAATCGAAGTTTAGATTCCGTTCCGGGCGGTTTACTCTTATGTGTATGACGCTATAAATATTGATCAGCCAATTTGCCCAACAAATATTCCTCGCAAGCTCTATACAGTTGATCGATTGGAAGTTTATTTATAAAAATATACCAAACCGTGAATCGCCGAGGAGGAAGTAGAGTTTAATTCCTGCTATCGAGATGCCACGTGATGTACGGCGGCAGCTTGTAATGTGATAAATTTCGATCATCTGGTTGGTGAACGGGGATTACACTTGAACGGAAAAATAAATTCCAATCGATAAACGAGCGGAACCCGTGCCAAATGGTATTTGGCAAACGATTCGACACTGGGCAAAGGGATATTATATGACGCATGTGGTGCAAGCTACACAAAGTTTGGTTAGTTCCAAATCCAAACAGAAATGCAGATGCACAATAATGAAGTAATGATCGAATCTCTGATCATGTCGTTGGAATAGTAAATCATGTGTTTTCCATTAGTTATAGATAGCGTTTTGTTTCAAGGGGATCAATGACGATAGTTGCACTACACATTTACATTTTTTATCTTCATCATATTTAGAAAACCGTTGATTGTATCCAAACAGGTGTAATGACAGGTTCAAGTAAGATAACTTTTGGACACAGCACAAGACAATCCGTTATAAGCCGATATGATTTGGTTCTATGACAGCGTACGTTGTACTGTATTCACAATGTTTTTATAAACGAAAGAAAGGCTTAGAAGAATGTCATTTATTTGAAATTTACAAAGCAAAACTAGACAGACAAAGACAAAGAAAAGTTTGCTTGGTGCTTCTGAATTACTTAACTACTTATTTAGTTGGATATTAGTGCATTACCATTCAGGCCATGTCGGAACCACGTGTAAACTACAAGTATTTGAGTTGAAAAAAGAACGGTATATAATATGGCCATCAACATGGCTGATTTGCATCCTCACTTCGAAGTTTTAAAGGCAAACATCTAAGAAACTGCAAACTTTCAAACTTTAATCACATTTTAATTGAACTGCAGCATACAATTCTCCAACACATACATACACTGATAGGTAAAATAAAGTGCCCACCTCATCGTTTTTTGAATTTCTCTCATTTATTTGGTTCAAATTAAAGTAAACACACTGTAGTCTTTTTTGATATCTTATTTTTCATATTTTTTTTTCAAGTTTCACTTATGGAATAATAATAAAAAAAGAATTCGACTAGAAGAAAAAAAATCATTTCGTGTTGAAAAACAGTGAATAAAATAAGTGCCCACTTCATTTTGGCTCCCGGGAAGATAAATTTAAGTAAAATAAAAGCATTTTAATAATTTATGTGTCCTTCTTTGACCTTCAGGACCAGCTGCAGGCGCTTCGGCATGCTCTCCATATGGTTTCTTAGGTGCTATGGATCAAGCTCTTCCTAGGCGCGCTTCAGGGCTTCAAAATAGTTGAATTTATTAGTAACACCAGTTTTGTCAACCCTGACATATAGAATCGCCCACAAATTCTCGATGGGGTTGAGGTCCGGGCTTTGTGGAGGCCACTCCAGCGGTTTGATCCGACAAGACCGGAAGATAGAACTGGTCTTCTTGGCAGCATGCTTCGGGTCGTTGTCCTGCTGAAATACGAACTTCTCTTCAAGACCCGTCTGGATCAGCGAAACCTCCAGATTTTCTCGCAGGATGTTGATGTAGGAATCTGCCGTCATTATCCCGTCGATTTTGATTCGTCCGTCCAGAGAACCGTTTTCCAGAACTCTACGGGCTTATCAGCATGCTCAATAAACTTCTGTCCAGTTAAAATCCGGAATCACGTATGGTGTTGCAGTGGCACGGAAAATGACCGCTGCAAGAATTCTTTTACAGCGGTTTGTTTACCTAGGCGCCCACTTTCTGTGTTATGCACGGTGTTTCGAGCAGTGAGTCAAAAGTTATTCCAGATGGAAACCGAGAGGAGAGAAAAAAAATCTGTACACCCACGTTGATAATCCAACGTGGTCCTCAATAAAAATCGCATAAACGTTGAAAATCGCCAAATCAACCGTGTATGATGTGCTCAAACGTTTCCGGGAGCAAAAGAGCGTGGATCGAGTGCATCAAGGTAAGCGTCGTAGTGGAACATATGACCGCAAGCTGAACCAGAAGGTGTTGAGAACCAGAAGGTGTTGAAAACCGTCAGAGCAAACCCTGGACTATCAGGTAATGAAATCGCACAAAAATACGCTGCTGCTCGCAGTACCGTTCGAAGAATTCGTTTGCAAGCAGAATATTGTTCTTATCGAGCCAGCAAGCAACCAAACAGAACGTTGAAGCAAAGTTTCGTCACCAAAACTCGAGGTCGGAAATTGTACCAGCAGGTTTTGACGAAGTACCAAGGATGCTTGCTCATCGACGATGAAACCTACGTCAAAATGGATTTCGGACAGCTTCCTGTCCAAAAAATCTACATGGCGACGGCACGAGGAGATGTTCCTGTGAAGATTAAATTTGCTTTTATGACCAAATTTGCCAAAAAAAAACTGATAATTTGGCAAGGGATATGCAGCTGCGGAGCAAAGACCAAAGTGTTCGTGACGAATAAGACGATGGACTCGAAGCTGTACTAGGAAGAATGCCTCAAAAACCGCGTACTACCTTTCATTAAAGCCCATAAAGGTCCCGTGAAGTTTTGGCCAGATTTGGCGAGTTGCCACTACAGCCGAGAAGTCATCCAGTGATACCGCCATAATAACGTAGATTTCATCGATAAAAACATAAATCCACCCAACTGCTCGCAGTTTCGGCCCATCGAGACATTTTGGGCAATAATGAAGCGGAAGCTTAAGAAAAGTGGAAAAACGGCTCGGGACGCGACTCAGATGACCAAAATGTGGAACAAATGTGCCAAGGAAGTTGACTCCGGAGGTGTGCAGCATTTGATGGGAGGAATTAAGAAGAAAGTGAGAATTTTCATTAGAAACGAAGAGAAATGATTTGTATTGATATTTTTTCCTTAAAGTGAATTACCTTTGTTTTGATGTATTAAACTTGAATTATGGAGAGTGTGAGCTATTTATATATGGAATACTGTAACTAGAAAATAAGAAGAAAGATTAGTAATTTCCATTTAATTCCAATTCCCTTTATTGCTTATCTTGATAGATACGCGTATCTCGTCTACAATGGGCAGGCGTCCAGGGTGTCGTGCACTAATACTCGACTACAACAAACCCCTCCCCCCCTGTCGTTATTATCATATTTTTACAAAACAATCACTCGTCCCCCCGAATATTACTTGTACTACACCTCTCCTGTGTGGATAACAAAAAAAATGTTGGGTATGTACCCCGCCCTTTTCGTATAGACGGGGGAATAAGGGGGGGGGAAGGAGAAGGGGGGGGGGAGATGAAGTAAATTTTTTTTGGGGCCGGGGGGGGGGGGACAAGAATGTTAGCTGTAGGTACAAGTGTTTGTATTTAGAAAATAGGATAAATACGGCAGGTGGTGAAGGTTTTCTTTCAGTCGAGTATTAGTACACGACACTGAAGAAGTCTGCACATTGTAGACGAAATACGCGTATCTATCAAGATAAGCAATAAAGGTAGTTGGAATTGAATGGAAATTACTAATCATTCTTCTTATTTTCTAGTATTAAACTCATTTGTACGTCAATCCGTTACCGAGATACACATGATTTTATTATTCCGGATTCTAAATGGACATAGCTTTAGCAAACCTGAGCCGTTCGGCTTTGTTTGCCTTGCTGATAAATGGGCGCTTCCGGGCAACTTTGTTAATCAGCCCCTGTGCTACAAGACGGCGACGATAAGTTCGACCAGAAACTGATAGCTGAAGGGTTTCCTGGATCTCACGGACAGTTACTTTTGGGTTTTTCTTGACGCGCATGATCTAGGTGTCCGTTCGTGTTTTGCGCTTCCTGCCTCTGCCTGGGCGATCCAAAACTTATCCGAACGGTTTTTGTTTGAGTATAATTTTCCCAACCACTGCCTTGCTAATACTGTACTTCAGCGACAGCCCGGTGCGATTCACCGTTTTGCACATCACGAACCACCAATTTTCGGATACACAAGGGAATTGCTTTCGAAATCAAACGCGATCACGTGTACAAATGCACCAGGTCAAGTCGTTTGCTTCAAAACACGTCAAAATATCAAAACATAAACAATCGAAGGGTCTTGCGACGGAGACTTACCAAAAACATATCGATTTTTGAAGAGGGCACTTTTTTTGTCACTGTTATTTTTTTCAATACAAATTAATATTTTAGTGCTTTAAGTCGAACTCTTTTTTTTTATTATTCTATAAGTGAAACTTGAAAAGAATATAAAAATATAAGATATCAAAAAAGACTACATTGTGTTTACTTTAATTTGAACCAAATAAATGAAAAACATTCAAGAAATGATGAGGTGGGCATTTTATTTTGCCTATCAGTGTAAATTAAGTAAACTCACGCACCCAAAAAAATTATAGTGCATTTATTCAAGAATTCCTAGAATTAAAAGCTTAACAAGCTATCTAAAGGTAGTTGAGTTATATAGAGCATATAACTTAAACAAAATTTTGAATATACCTATCCTAGCTGTAATTATTTTCAAACGTAACCAACAATATATAGGTCGATACTTCAGTATTAACCTATTATAATTGATAAAACTACGTAATAAACAATCAAAAAATATTGCGCTTCAGGATAAAACTCAAAATCAATCGAAGTATAGGTTCCCTAAAAACCCGTGGTGAAGGAATTTTTAAATAGAAAAATTGAACGGGTCCTCACAATTAAAATACAAATATGAACGGCCAACTACGAATGTTCAATGCAGAAGGGGCATAAAAAGTGGCATGAAGGTTTCTACATTAATTTCATTATTTCTCATCCGTGATACGGGCTGTGTTAGTCCTCTGGAGTAACCTGATATATGGAGTACTTTTAAACAAGAGGTCTGCCTTAATTCGAATTTCATTACGTCGTTATTATTCTTTATATAAACAAATAGGTTCCTCATCTAGAGGTAAGTTGTTCAATATTATTTACCTATCGATGAGTTATTTGGATTCCTTTTCCTCAACTACCTCCACGGGGAGTCCTTCCTCGGATACAAGTAGTAGATCACTACAACTCTTTTCGATTATTTGTTTACGTATAGGATATAATATTCTTCTAACTATCCTAGAGATAAGTAAATACGTGCACATCACTTTTTTAAACAACACTTAAAAAAACACACACACACACATTTCCGTGCGTATTAGTTGAACTAGGAAAATTTAAATTAACACTTCACCTAATCACTTTTTACAAAATAAAAATTTAAACACTGGAACACTTTTTCAAAGCATCACTAGTAAACGCAAGTAAATTTCTTTAAATTTCACTAGAGACTAGTGGCTAAATACTAGCTTAAAACGATTGGAAAGAACTTCAAACGAAATTTATTGCAACACACATTATTAGGGAATCCAACAATCGCTTGTAGACATTTTTACATTTGCATGCCTCATTAAATAAAAAGATTCTTAATCTCTGAATTTAAGAAAGAAAACTCCGAACACCTCGGAAACTTGATATTTATTTTCTTAGCAAAAAAAAAATCCAATGAGCTAACAGGACACAAAAAAAGCTGTAATTACAAACCCAGGATCTACATGAGAGTATGAACTATTTAATTATAGAAAACAAAACATGAGGTCGTGGATAATTTAAACACGTATATTAAAAATATTATTTTCACCATTACCAAACGCCTTCAATAGAAGCGTAAAAAAACATAGACGGATTTAACACATAAACCGACGAAGAGTACATGTCTCATCTAACCTATATTCATCCTCTGCTGAATCAAACGATTGGACTGCGTAGAGATTTTTTTCGTAAAACGTTTGGTTACGTCAATCCTTGGATTTAGAGTAGGATTATTTGCGAAGTGATGAGATTGAGATGCTGTGAAAGGTTTTTTTTCACAAAATATCTGTTCTCAAGAAAACCATGCGAAAACGCCTAAATGTGCGCAATCTTCAAATCATTACCTTACCCGAAAGCTTCCACTAGGTACCTCTACATCGCTGGAAAGCACAGGCTTATTGCTTGACATGCTGCGTATAGGGAGAGTAGCGCATATACGAAACCGTGCACATGTTCATGTCACCCCTTTTTGAGTCCGTACTTCATAAGAGTGATCCTGGATGTTTTTCAACATAATGTATTCATACCAGTTATCAACGGAATTCTATTAATGGTTATTCTCTCACATGAATCACAACAATGGTTAAATAAGTTTCTCATGAATCAACATTCTATTGCAACCTCTTTACAACACAACTTAAATTTACTTAAATTAACTTACTTCTCGACGGCAACCATTACCTCAAAATTTAGAATTGATATAACTCACAATCTGTACTAGATATTGGATATTTAATCACATCAGTTAGTATGCGTACTTGCTGTGAGCAATCTGATGTAGTTTGATTTGATGTTCATTCACTAACAATCGAGATTTATCAATTTGAAATAGCGAGGTAAATTTGCGAGAGAGAGATAAAAGATAGGAAAGAATACACCGAGCAGCGCATTCATCTTAAAGGCTTTAGTTTAATGGCAGAATTAAATGAATTGGGTGCAGCAGACCTCAGCCGTATTTAAATTGAACGAGCGGATTTTTTCCTCACATGCACTGATCATTTACAATATATAGTCGCTTGTTTTAAATAAATGCGGCTAAATAATAGCGATGTTTGACGGAAATGGGTTCGCTGCCATACTTGTGCTCCCCCCTATAAGACAATAATTCAATTGAATAAATTCTTCCGTCGGTTATAGTTTTGTAGTTTCAAATAATTTATTTTATATTTTGTATCTTCAAAGCAGAACTAAGACCGTATTATACAATTCTCCATTTAGTGTATTCAGCTGTTACAAAACATAGATATACTACGGTCTCTACTTGAATCTTTCATTATCGTCCACACGCGACTGATGAACCCTTTCACACATGCTTATCAAGCACGAGTCTAAGATGTTAATTCTTCCTACCGAAAAAAGGGCATTTCTTCGACTGAGCTTTGAAAAACGGAACCCTTCATAATTTCATTAGGGGAAGCAGAAAATCGTCTCAAACGGTGGCACATTCGAAAATCAACAACTCAACAAACCAGTTCAATTCACTTGATTTCTTTTCAAGGCACCCTTTTTCCAATCGATGCAGCTTTTTTCCCATGGCCCATTGGAATCGAACTTGTTCTTTTCGTGTTTAAATGTTGGGAACAATTCGTCCCAAAAAAGGATACGATATCCTTCCAACTAAACCGGACACTGCAACGGAATTTGACCTTACAGGTTAATCTACGGTTCCTATCCTATCTTTTCATTCTGCACGGAAGGAACAGGACTAACCTGATCCGGTACAATTTCGTTCTTTTAGAACAGATCTGAGAATAGAGCATTGCCGAAGTTCCCAGTGCCAGTTGTTTAAAACTTTCACGCGAATATTACAACTTTTTAAAAAGGCACTTGAGAAAATGGTTCTGTGCTTGGGTAGACGGTCTCGAAATAATTAGCAAACGGTTCCACATAGATTTGCTGTTATCACTGAGAATCACCCCGGAATGAAATTTCCGCCAATTAAATTCCACTCGGCGCAGATTTAACTTTATGCATACGACCACTCTTCTCTCGAGACCAGATACGAATCTCATAGTTCCAAGCAATCCAAGATATGCATGATGCATACATATTCACATACCAAGCACTCCGGAGAATGGAAAGATGTCATGTCAAACGACCTTCCACCAAAGAAGTGATATCTAGACAGATGTGTTCACACATTAGCGCGGCGCCATTATAGATCTATTCCGGCTATGATGCATGCATTCTGCCACTATACGGAACGGACGACGCGTTGGGATGTTTCCTCTCGAGAGGCAAATCAACACAATTATCATCATCGGCATCATCACCACCGGCCGTCGTAGTCCTCTTGCCGTTTCAATTATGGTGGCGCTTTCCATGTTTGCTCCATTTCGATCAGCCCCGACCGATCCAGATATTTCCCGTTAATGTATAGTTTTGACATTGAAAGCTAACCCGGTTTCCTTGGAATGCGTCTCACTTCATGCAACTAACTTCTTCCACCCTTTGAGCATCGTAGAATGGTTGGCCAGTGGAAAACACATTCGAGTATGATTCAATCAATAATTCTCTCAACGTTTGCTCACCCAATAGCCAGGTCGTGCAAGGGAAATGAGGGAACTCACAGCCGATTGACCACATACGGTACGCTTGATTTGAAGTTGTTTTTGAAAAAAAAAAAGATATTGCACAACAACAACTCGCGTTTTGAAAGCTGCTAAACTCAATGAGTCATAGGACACTATGATTTTACTACTAAGCAAAGCGAAAGAAAGAACATCGCGGCTTTTTGATTCTTTTTGGCTGAGATCTGTGCCCCTAATCGCCTTTCGGAAACGTTTCTCCTCAAAACTGCGTTCAGTGATCACTTCTAAGACTGAGGCAAACATATTGCTTCCATAATGTCACCAACTAATAAAAAACTTCGGAAAACATGTTTACATAGATTCTGCTCTTTGTTCGAAAACTACTCTAATAACTACGATATAATTGTTGTTTACTGAGAAATACCGAAGAAATTCAGAAAAATAAACTGTTGATGTTGCAATATATGCATACTATATATTATGTTTTAAGAACTCTAGATGAGTTTTAGTTACTTAGCAAATTGACTAACCTAATAAAACTTCTGTCGAAATTTCAAAAGCAGATATTATTAGATTAATTTGAGGGGCATGCAGAGCTCCGAATTGCGCATGAAAGCCAATTAGAAGAATGGCAATAAAGGAGCAAAAGGCGTTTGAAGTACTTGAGGCAGTGTGTGTGCTTCCTTTTTGAATTCTGACAAGTAATCTGTAGTTTGGGATCGAAGGGTCCTGTCAAAATATCAAGTTTAGTTTCAATTGTTTGTGTTCCGGGTGATTACATTTTACTTTACATTGCTGCAAATATTTTTCAGTCCCCGAGTCCACGTAGTATTGAACTGCCGAAAAGTTTCACCTCTGGGGGTAAACAATGCAGTGAAATCCTAATGATCCGTGTTGAAGGCGGATGTCAGGCCGGCTGGAGATGGCGATCAATGCGTCCAACCAGATGCTAATTTTAAACTGTAGTAAAAATTAGCAATTGAGCTTGGTTCCGGCGACGATGGTAGTGTAAAAGTACATGAATGCCCTTCGAGAAAGTGTGCTAAAGTCTGCATTAATTTGCACATCGGGAAAAGTGTGCTAACGTTTGCATTAAAAAAAAAAAATAGACAAAAATTGCCGATTTTTCACGAGTTTACCTTCACCCGCACTGACGAAACTACCCATGCAGCATCAATCATAGTAACCCATAAGTCAGCAGACAAAATTTGACAGCTCTATCAGTCGAACTCTAACCGTGATGGCAAAAACAGTGAAGCAACTCCGTTCAGAAGTGTGCGCGTTCAAAGAACGGCACCCCGCCGCGTCGAAAACGGACATCGTGCGGCACTTTGTGAACGCCGGATACGCCCGTTCCGGCATCTACAACATCTTGGCACTATAAGACAACAATCAGAGCATCAAAATAAAGCCCGGTTCCAGACGGCCGACGACCCTGGGGGACAAGAAGCTCCAAAGGATGCTGAAGAGGAAGACCGAGGGAAAAGTGGCTAAATCGCTGCATGCGCTTGGCCGGGAGATCGGTTCAACCGGCTAAACAGTGAAAAAGTACCTGTCAAACATGAACATACATGTCAGGAAGCGGAGGTCGCGTCCACTGGTTTCGGAGCTGCAGGCAATGATGCAGCGGCAGCAGCTGAATAAGATGGTCAACTGGCGTCGGCCCACTAAAGGGTGTCCACAATTAAATTGCATCACTTTAAACTCGTCCTCAAAAACATGTCCATTTTTTAAATGCAAACTACTTTAAGCACAGGAATTTACATGGCATTATTATATTCATTCTTCAATAAAACTGATCATCGGAGTCAAATTTTAAGATCATTGCTATGTATTTTCATCGTATTATATTTTATGTACTTATTACCTTACAATATGCATATCAATACTCTTTCTGCTCGGAGTGTATGGTACGGTATGTGAACCCATCCTTCCTCCTCTGTAGATTTACACAATGCGTTGTGGTTCAAATCTATTAATTTGAATCCAACTCATTTTACAGAATCATCTTTGCGGTTAATGCAACGCACGCGGGTGAACACTGAACACTTCCTAGAGGAAATCCCCTCACTTAACCAAAATGTTCAACATCATTTAAAACCATTAACAATAACTCTCAAACCGTCATCCCGGCACCTCGAAAATGTAAATCGCTTACTGGAATGCAACAAGAACAGGACCTCACTATTATCTGTTGTCCCACGATATTCCTCGGCTGCTCAGTATCGGTCAACTTCGATATCTAAAATTACACAAAACAATTCCTCGATATTTAAAATTACATAAAACAATTCAATTCCATCTCTGTGTTGGTTCTATGATGATTTTTAAAACTATTTTAAATTTGTTATTCAACAGTTTTAAATTTATTATTCAAAATTTTTACTGATGAAAACCGTCATGATGACTTTTAAAACATTTCAATTCTAATTATTTAACAGTTCAGCACTTATCCGATCAACCAATCTTGTAACATAGACAAAGTGCACTCATCGTAATTTCTAAGAAACGTTGTAGGGTATGTGATTCAGCCTAATAAGCAGTGATCGGTTACCTTTTAAATTGTTACTCATAAAGTAACTGGCCTGAAAACAAAAATCCACATGCTATACGATTATTTAGATTAGCTTAATAAGTCGTTTGCTATACTGAACCACGAGAAGTTAAATTACTTGCTTTTAAAAGACCAAAATTTTGGATGGTTTTGGCTGTAATGAAAAAAGCACTATATTGGTTCTATTCGTGGATGCCATTTTGTCTCATCATTTAAGTTTCTAGTTAAAACTAACATCAAAAAAGTTTATTTTTATTGTTTATAAATTTTATTTGAGGCTATATTCACTTTACTGAACAACAATTTTCACACAACAATTGAATATTAAACTACTATAAATATATGGTTGTTAAGGTTTTTCTTTAAATGAACCATTTAAAAAACATCCAATCAAATACTCATATATTTCCATAGATAATTTAACCAATACAAAAAAAAATACTAATGATGGGTGAACACATTAGGCTATAGTTGGAAATATAGCAAAACATATGTGGTGCCTGAAAAGTTAAGAAAATCAAAAATCTCACTACAGTGTAAAGCTATAAATTGATAAATAAAGTCTCAACTGCTACAGAAAAAACCAATTATATGATACCTACATAATTTTGTTGATTTTCGCTAAATTTATGACTTATTTAATACATAGGTCGCATCACGGAGCTAGGCTGACATTACATCCCGTTACCCTATTTTTCCATTTTTGGAAATATAATTTTACCGTAAGATGGTCCGGAGTAAACAATGTTGATGCTTTTATAATTTGAATTCAATCTTAATATTCAATAGATAGAAAAGCGAAATGAGAGATAATATCAATAAGAATGGTTTTTAAGCTAAGATTGGCAAAACTAATGCTTATTTAAATGAATCAGCAATTATAATTGTACTTGATAACAAACACGCATATTTCATACCAAATATTGCAGCCACGGTTTAAAACCAAAAATAAAATAAATGACGTGAACTATCGCTTCAAAAAGCAACCGGTAGTTTTTTTCTGTCTCAAATACAATATTTTATGGTGCTATTGTAACAATAGCAATACAAAATTTCCCAAAATACAATTTGCGCAAACAGGTAATAACAGGGCCACTATCTTAAGGAAGGAAGGCTTATCAATAATCGTTGAAGTATTTCAATGGTAATGATAAGTTCCAGCACTGCGAGATTTCACTAATGGACATAAGACCCCGAACAGAGAAAAAAAATCCACATTGTAAATTGTTTGATTGTTGTTTTCTCTTCTCCAAAACTTTCTCAAAATTCACTTGTTTGGCATTTTGCAATTTGTTTCTAATCTAAACATCTCCAATTAATGTAGGATTTTTCGAGACATTCACAGAAAACACAGATGTTTTTGGTTGTTGAATTTGGATTTTTTTTCCCATACCTATTGGAGCAATTAAAACATTTTCATAACAAATCTAAAACACACGCACCGTTCATCCCTCTGTGAAACAGATGACCACTACAGCATGTTCCGGCAAGGGAAGCAACAGACTAAGACGTGCCACTGCGGACACACTCTAGACACCGACCAACCGATCGGCTGATTGCTAAATATAGGTCAGCCTAGCTATTGTGGCAGCTTCAAAAGCAGAATCATCATCAAAACTGAATTCATCTAGCGCTAACCGAATACACCAGCACAGGAGGAAATTTGTTGAGAAAGGTTGGCAAGAATCCTACGTTCGGTACCTTCAATGAAAATATCATTCCCGCATTTACCTTCATCTTCAAGTGGAACACATCTTCATTAGCGCGTTCCTGCTACGCAAAGAGTATCACTATTCACGTTAATTATCCCTTATGTTGTACAAATTTTCAATCTCACGAGCGATTGTTGTGGTCGTGCGACCCCGTGCCTGTAATTTATCATCAATGAAAGACGATTTGGTTTTAAAACAAAAAACAGTCAAGTACTATTTCTCCGATTGTTTGTCATCAAACCTTCAAAACAAAAATAGTCTACCGGTGGATCTGATGACTGAAGCACCGAATATTGCGACGTGAATCATGTCACTATCTTATTTGACATTGTAGGTTAAGTTGCATTGTCGAACTGCATCATCTGTTTGGATTTTGTATGACATGCTGTCCTCAAACATTGCATTGATTCATAGATGAATCGGATCATTGTACATTGTCGCTGCTTGTTTATAGTAATTTGGACACGTCCGTCGGTAGATTGAAAAATAAGGAAATAAGATTTTATTTTGAAAAATATGTCTCAAATCTACTGACATCGCTGACATTATCACAGCAATTTAGCGTTTCCTCACAGCAAAGGCTGTTGATTATTTATTGTGTTGCAAATATTTCGCACAACCCGTGTGTCGTGGCTAATGGTGTTTGGTGTGTTGGCCCTATTTACAACGCGTGTGTTCACTGTGAGAAAATGGCGGAACCCAACCTGCAGTCGGCAATCGGCAGCTGCGTATGGAGGATATAAACGATATTTCATAAAAGGGATGGGATTTATTTCCACCCTTGCCCTGCCAACACCCGGTGTCGTGAGGGTTGATTCGGTATGCAGAGTTATGAGGGTGCGATGTCACCCTCATACCATTATGCTTTAGTGATATGAACGCGCGATAACGATTAACCGGCGGTCAACCATTTTGGAAAATTGGAAACAGATTTTCCAGTATGTCGATTTTCCACATTTTTAATTTTTTTTGCTTAAAAATTCATAAAATTTTAAATATAAATTGAGACAAACCACCAACGGCAAAGCTCTATAATCGAACACTACGGATAGAATTAAAGGTCCAGTTGTTGAAGCCAAATCAGCTGAAGGTCAATTTTCAAATGTAGTGACATTTTTAAGGTATTTTTTGGTATTTCATCGACACGCTAGACTAACTGACTTTTGTCAACTGCGCATAATTATTTCACCATGCCATAGTGTGGAACAATGGTGAACTATTTCTCTCTAAATAATCTGTTAATGTTATGTACCGTTTAAAATCCGCACACACAAAATTCATTCTCAAAATTCGTTGGCGAAATTGTTGAATGTGGCTAAATCTACTGTTACCAACGTATTAAAAGTGTTCGGTGAACGTTTGTCGACAGCCAGGAAAGCTGGATCGGGGGGAAATCGAAAGCCAGAGGCCACAGCGATGACAAAAAGAGTTACCCGCTGTTTCGAGCGGAACCCCAACCTCTCCGTCCGAGATGTCGCAAAGAAGCTGGGAGTAGCGCCTTCAACCGTGGATAGAGCTAAAAAACGAGCTGGATTGTCGACTTACAAGAAAAAGGTGACTCTAAATCGCGACGATAAACAAAACACGTCGGCCAAAGAACGATCGCGAAAGTTGTACACGACGATGCTTATGAAGTTTGATTGCGTGGTACAAGACGATGAAACTTACGTCAAAGCAGACTTTAAACAGCTTCATGACCAGGAATTTTATACGGCAACCGGACGGGGAAAAGATGGCAGATATTTTCATGCACATTAAACTGTCAAAGTTCGCGAAGAAATATCTGGTGTGGCAGGCCATCTATACCTGTGGCGTGAAGAGCAATGTTTACATTGCGACCGGAGCCGTCAACCAGGAAATTTATCTGAGCGAGTGCCTACAAAAACGTCTACTGCCTTTCCTGAAGCGACACAATGGTCCCGTTCTATTTTGGCCGGATTTGGCATCTTTCCATTACGGAAAAAAGGCCATGGAGTGGTATGCTGCCAACAACGTTCAAGTGGTGCCCAAGGAGAAAAACCCTCCCAACACGCCAGAGCTGCGCCCAATCGAACAATATTGGCCCATCGTCAAGCGGAATCTTAAGAAGACTCAAAAAGCTGTTGTGAGAGAGAAACAGTTCAAAGCAAACTGGCGTTCTGCGGCGAATAAAGTGGACAAGGAGACTGTACAAAATCTTATGGCAGGTGTTAAACGAACGACCCGGCAATTTGCATTCGGTACAAAGGAAGCTTAGCTTGAAAAAGAAAAAGAATTTGACGTATTAATAAAAACTTTGATCGACTCACACACATTACTGTTTGACCAAATTTTGATAGGAACACCCTTTAGTCGCGAATTGAATAACCTGACAGGTGCTTACATGGCCATTGAGTTATTTTGGGAGTTTTTCGATGGTTCCGGATACTACTTCCAGACCATCACAACGACAAAAATAAAACTAATGGATACTACACATAGAATGGTATTGTATAATAAATTTACTCGTGCATGCAAACCAAGAAGCATCAAATTCTTTGGAGGATGAGATTTATAAACAATATGTCCAAAGCATGGAATGAGTTTAAATTGAATTATAATTAAATAGTACACCAAAACATGTACGTTATAAGTACGTCGTATTGGAGTGACCATTTCAAATCATAAAGCTCTTGGTGATAAACATCCAAAAAGCATATGTATTTGAAATATTATGAAGTTTAGTTTAACGCTTTTGTAATTTTCATTCAAAAACAATTTCGCTTCCATCTTAATAACAGAAATCGGGAAATGAGTTTCAAAAGTGTTTGATTTGTTTTTATTTAACTTAACAGTAGGTTTCTTATTTAGATTTAGGGCTTCTTTTGAATTGGTGTTCCCATAAGACTGGCCATGTTACCCGATTAGTATAAAATAGCATCAGAACTTTTCATTCGAATTTAAATAACACCCATCTGGCCTATCCTTCATGAGGTAGCTTGGCAAAAAAGTGTTCCTTTGATTTGAGCTATCATTGAAATGGATCTTTGCTCGATTTCAATAACATACAGTTAAATTTCAAATTGTCGTACTCTAACGGAACTATCAACACTATTCATATTCTCTAGTTAATAAAATTGCTCTCTTAAAACCTTTCAAAATTCCCTTATAACAGGCTTCTGATGTTTTTTTTATTGTTGAAAAGAATGTCAGTTCTTCTTGAATTGAAAAAGCCATATATTGGATCGAATCCCTTGATTTGTTAGTTTTGCAAGTAGATTTGTTCCGCCTGGAATGTTTCTTTTTTTCTTAATTCCGAAAATGATGATGAAAAACATCCTCGCGCTTCTCGTTGATTTGGTGATCTTAATGGTCTGGTCACCCAAAAACCCATATGATTCCAGTCATGTAAACATTCTGCGTTCCAAATGCAGCGAATCAGTCCAAACAAACCGACACATCGTTGTAAAACATACAACTTCTGTTATGCTAGATCTAACAAGTCAATCCGTCTCAATCTGAGAATGGAAAAATGTAAACAAAACTTCGCCCGTGACTGGTGACTTACTATACGTGCCTGTCGCGGATTCGGATTGTTCACCATCAACCTACCCCCGCACCGAAAATATCATAGTAATAATTAAACGAAGAACACTCCGCACACAAACAAATAGTTCAAACGGCTACACCATTCGAGAAACAAAATGAAATGATTCACCGCCGCCATATGATGCACCAACCAAGAAGAGGGCCCTCAAAGACAGACACGGACACGTAGATAGTCTAGTCAGTGTTGGAAACAGGTGGTCAGACCGAAGAAAACTATTTTCCGCCGGCAACATCTTCCCTCCACAGCCGAATACTATCAAAAGAAGAAGACGAATTAGTATCTCACCCATTCTTGCAGCTAATGTTGATGCTGGTCATTACCATTATATCGTGGAAAATATTCAACCATTCGAAACGAAACATTTTATGCTTCACCAAATTACGACCCAGTGAGATTTCGGGGAAGAAAAATATTGTCTGATTTACTGTTATGGCAAGAGACTTTTCAAGGATTCGGTTTCGACATTTCGGTTCAGAAATGAATCATTCCTAAGCACTGTTACATTGTTTCGACATTCTAACGTCGTGAGTACTTTTGTTTATCGACTAAATAGATATGAACCTGGATTTAATTAGACTTTAATGCGGTTAGTCATCGACAGGGTAGGCTTGAATCAACTACGGAGTTTTTCGACCAATGGATCAATCAAAGGGAATAAGCATATTCGATTGGAAAATTTTACAGCCGGTAAATGATTTCTTAAAGTAAACATTGGTCTACCTTCACATACACTATTGGAGAAATGCTATGAATTCGAACATCTAAATATTTTACAGCTACGGATTTCCCTCGGAAAATAATCACAATACGAGCTCGCGCAACTGAATGATGATGATCGTCATTTTCAATGATCAATGTCGGTGAGTATCATCATCAATTGAGCACCGCAGGCTCCCACGAGAGAGGGTGAAATTTTTCCCAAGCCGGGAACGAAACAAACACAAGACCGTGAACGATGGGCTATTTGAAAGCGGTCAGGACGGGCCTGCTATGTGGGTGAAGAGTCCGGAATGCATGTGATATATATTTTTTTCGATTCTATTATACCACGAAAACACTCAGTTGCCGTCAGGCTGTTGGCGTTTGGATTTATGGTTGAAATTTTCTTTTAAACCATCCGTTATAATACGGAATTAGAATGATATGATTTTGAGCGAAAAAAATGAAACTCATTCTAACGGTCTAAATTAGTTCATCAACAACAAGAGATTTCATACTGATTTAGAAATTTACCAAAAAGACATCAACTATGTCTTCATTTTGTCCTAAAATGTATTTTGTATCAAAAATTATAATTAATCTTGAATGACCGGTACCCTTTCCGATCGTTGCATTTTAACCTAAAATAAGCGTAATCTAATCTATCACTAGCAGAGCCGGTTCTTGAAATTCTTAAAATTATAAATAGGGTAACGATACGTAATGTTAGCCTAGCTTCTTTATTTATTGGCGTCAATCATTAGTAGACCATATGTTCAATTACATTTCATTCTTAACATCTATCTTCATTCAGTCTATATACCAACTATGTCATAAATCCAGCAATAAATTCATGTGATGCTGAACAAATAATCTTCATGATCTTCCAATGACTTAAATTTGACAAAATTGAATCCATATGCTTGTCCTAGATATACAGAAAACAGCCACACGTTATAAACTATTCACATAGAAACATGAACAATGATTTCACAAGAAAACCAGCGATCCAATATTAGGGACACATTTTTTCCTATTAGGTGCGCAACTAAGTTCTCGCTGTTTTTTTGGTGAAAAAGGAACTTTATTTTGAAAACCAAGGTTACAAACGAATTATTCAAAGTATTGCCCATCACTAGCTACGACTTTTTCCCATCTTTCTGGTAGAACGTGAATACCATTTCGATAGAACTGTTCGTCTTTTGATGCTATCCAAGAATCAAGCCATTTTGAGATGTCATCATATGAGTGGAATTGCTGACCAGTGAGACCATGTGCCATCGAACGGAACAAGTAATAATCTGACGGTGCAATATCAGGAGAATATGGCGGGTGGGGTAGGACTTCCCATTTGAGCGTTTCCAAGTAGGTTTTCACGGGTTTCGCAACGTGACGTCGAGCGTTGTCATGCTGAAGAATCACTTTTTCGTGTCTGTGCTCGTATTGTGGCCGTTTTTCGTGCAGTGCTCGGCTCAATCGCATCAATTGAGTTCGATACCGTTCCCCGGTAATGGTTTCGTTTGGTTTCAACAGCTCATAATAAATAACACCAACTTGGTCCCACCAAATACACAGCATAACCTTCGCAGCGTGAATATTCGGCCCAGGCGACGATGTTGAAGCATGCCTGGGCAGTCCCCATGAATGTTTCCGTTTTGGGTTACTGTAATGCATCCATTTTTCGTCACCCGTCACAATGCGATGTAGAAAACTCTTCCTTTTTTGCCGCTGGAGCAGTTGTTCACAGACGAAAAAACGACGCTCAACATCTCTTGGCTTCAAATCGTAAGGTACCCAACTTCCTTGCTTTTGAATCATCCTCAACGCATGCAATCGCTTAGAAACGGCTTGGAGGGAAACTCCTAATCCTGAACCAAGCTCTGCGTTTGACACGGATCCTCATCGAGCAATGCCTCCAATTCAGAGCCTTCGAAGTTTTTTGGCCTTCCTTCACGCGGACGATCATCAACACTGAAATCACCGTTTTTGAAGCAACCAAACCAATCACGACACGTTGTTTCACTCAGAGCAGCATCTCCGTAAACTTTTTGGAGCTCTCGATGTGCTTCAGCCGCCGTTTTCTTCGAATGAAAAAAGAAAATCAACACTTCCCGCAATTGACGATTATTTGGCACGAAATCAGACATCTTCAAACAACCAAAATATACAACACTAAACCAAAATCACTGATTTGGCAAAGCGGTTTGTTTACCATATGTCTGAGCTTGGTTTATGACGCTTGAGATGTACAACATTCGACCAGCACTTACTACTGGCGCCATCTATTGCTAAACAGCGGGAACTTAGTTGCGCACCTAATATATTCCCAACTATGGCCTAATGTATTCATAACATAGTGAAATGTTCATATTGATAAAGATTTCAATGGAAATGCATGTGGTAGTAAATTTTGCAAAGGGCTTATCCAAACCAACACGTTAGGAATAAAATTTATATGTGAAAATCGTTTAGGTGTAGTTTTATTTTAATTTGTTTTGTGAAATTTGATGCTGAGTTTAGCGAATATAGCTTTAAATTGAATGCCTGAAGAGATAATAAATACACACATTACGACGATTCTTTTAAACAAGAATCCTTAATGATGAGACGAAGTTGCAATAGATCAAATATAGTGCTTATAGACTGACATTGGTTCCATAGTAGGGTGCCAGCCAAAACCGAGTTTTCGAAATTCAAAAAACAGTAGTGCTCAAATGTTTTGTCTCCTCAAAAGAAGTCCCCATGCAAAATTTGAGCTCAATCGGACTTCTCTAAGTAGACCCCTAAAGCAGTCAAAGTTTGACTTTTTTGACCCATGAAAAATTTCCCAAGGACATTTTTGTTGATGCCAAATGTCTTAAAAAAGAAAATCGACTTTATGGGACTTAGCCAATTTTTGAGATGGGGGAGTGAATTCAATTTTACCTGAATGATTTGAATTCAACTGCTGAGATATTCATGGCAATAGTATTGAAACATATCTTATATCATCGTTGGCAACTGCTAGCATAGTATGTGTGAAATTTCATTAGGGTGGTTCGCCTTATTTTCCAATTTGATGAAAATTTAAAAAAAAATGAATTTGAATAGAATATAGAAGTTAACAGTATTGAAACATCTCTTAAATAATCATGAGCCACTGTCAACATGTAAAATGTGATATTTCGTTAGAGTGGCCTACTTATTTTTCATAAGAGTGGTCTCTTTTGTCGAAAAAATTAAAAAAAAAGTCAAAAGAAATATCAGAAGTTGAATGGGAATTGAAGGCAATATTATTTTAACACCTCTTTCATAATCGTAGGCCATTGTCTATATTAGATTCATGATATTTCATTTGGGTTTGCTCACTTTTATTCCATTAAGGTGATCCTTTGAAAAATTATTGAGAATTCGAATGGAATAGTGAAGACAATAGAATTTACACATCTCTTGTGTCATCGTAGATCATTGTTAACATTTTATATGTGATATTTCATCAGGGTGGTTAAATTGCTTTCCATAAAGGATGTCCTTTTTGTCGAAAAATTAAAAACAAAAACCAAAAATATTAGAACTTGAATGGGATATTAAGGACATATGTATTTAAACATCTCCTATACCATCGTAAGACACTGTTAACATTTCAAATGTGATATTTCATTAGGGCGATTACCTCATTTTGCATAAGGGTGACTTTTTAAGTTAGAAATTTGAAATAAAAAAATGGCATGGAACACTTCGTTAAGATATTTTCATCAATGTTTTCTTTTGAATAGTCAAAATAGAACCAATACGATAACCTTCAATGTAGTACAACACTAACTGCCGGGATCAAAATATGGATGAAACAATATATTTTTTGACGTAACTAAATTATGACAATAGTTTGATACCGGTATAGGCGACAAAGAAGTGCAACACAAGTTTTTTGTACATATTTTCTTAAGAAATAACAGCCTTGGGCTGCTTTTTTCGAGACATAAAAAAAAAGTTTGCCTACCGTGGTACATGCGCTTCGGAAGAAAAAAGTACGTTTGTACATAAAACTCACACAAAAAAAAACAAAATATAATAAACTAAAAAAGTCAAGAGCAATACAATCAATCACCTACCACATTGACAGAAACATAACCTCAACATAAAATAGTAGCAATGACATAAGAAAACCATAACCATAATAATGCAAGATGGATGGACCAATATTTTTCCTTTAAGTTACCTAAGGGACAAATAAACATCACTTAGCACGATTAAATGTATTCATTGTGAAATAATATTCAAGAAACTGGTTTCTTTCTTCGTGTGCTGCAATGCTGCAATGCAATAAAAAAGCTAGAAAAGAAGCTAGAAAATTTTACAAATATCATAAATAAAATTTCAGTGAAAAGATGTATTCTGAGAGAATACGCTGTTTTAAATTAACAAGCTCAATAAATGTTCATGAAACTCGCTCTAACTGGTTAGCTTTATGTGGAATTCTTTTCAAAAGCTTGAAAAAAGTAATAGTTATCGAAAACATTCCACCAGGTAACAAAGGAGAATGAATAAAAACAAATAAGAATGTTTTCCAACTAGAACAACTCACCCAACTCAATGATCAAGGAACACAAACACAAAATATATGAATGATTTTATTGACAACATACACTTGCAACCGGCTCATCTTGCCCCATTCTACAGTTTTTACTAAATATAATAATAATATATCTGTAATTTTGTGATCTAACATCTAACATCATTTTAAGAAACAGTTGTTGCTTGTAAGAAATAGACAAAAGAAACTGATTATGACAGACTACTGTCCAAAATCTATTTTGCCCCATTTCACCATATTTCCTCTAGAAAACACTTAAATACTAGTTCTAGACAAAATCGTCAAAAGGTCGAAAGTAACAATTGTAAACAATGACTTAAAACGTAAATTTCCTGGAAATTCCAGGTTGCAAACATCTATATCCACTACCTACGGGAAGGTAATAACTCCCGAGTTCGAAACTCACCCCCGGACAAGTTACGAAAAACACCGAAAAAGGTATTTGAGTGACTACAACGGGAGATGAACCAGTCCAGTCTGAAAATCTCGATAATCAAGGAATTAAAAAAAAATCTCTTTGGTTAGCGAAAAAGTTTATTTGACTCACTTACACGGGATCTAGAATAAGTTTAATAAATTGTTACTCAGCCGATGACTGGCTGCACTTTTTAGAACACTGAATCGTAGATTGTGTGCAATTGGGTTTAATACATCACAGAGTTAGAATCTGCGTGGAAATTGTGGTCGTGTTCTACAACATTCCTACGGCTTCTTTCGGAAAATGATAGTGCTTGCCTGCATATTATACAAAGAATATTTTGTAACATTTAAAATTGGCTTAAGTACTAATGAAAGATAAAATAAACAAAGTCATAAAGGATTTTTTTAAAGGTTTGGCAAAATTTGATAAAAATAATTCCAATGGAAATCAAAAGAGAAAGTTAATAGTTATACCAAAATAAATATCGAAATTTAAGAGAATGATGAGGAAAACTCTAAGACATCTGAAGTTCCTTAGGCATTTACGAGCCAGATATTTTTAAATTATTGTGACTAATAGAATTCTACGTCGAATTTGTAGAAGAACTTCAAATACTTATGCAAATTTTCGCGATAATTATCGAGAATAAAATACCTGCATATCGTTTTCTATTAAAATTTAGATGTACTTTGAGAAAAAATACGAAATATTTGCAATTAAGAATTTTCGCAACCTTATCTTGGTTTGATGGCCTGTTTCATTACATTGAAAACTTATAACAGAATAAAAGCTAACTGTTTTATTATAGCAAAATTTGTTATAGTTACGTTGTTCTGTGGTGTTTATTTAAAAGCATTCATCTCATGACCTCGTATTCATTATTCTAGTCGAAATCAAAAGATGGAAGTACAATCTGTTTCTCTTTGTAGAAAAGTTTTCGAAAAACAAACTAAAAATAGGGATCGTGGCACGTCAATCCGTATTTTATATGATGGTTAGGAAATGTAATTTTAATAACAGATAGCGTTTGTACATAGCTGCCCTAGTTTTTTTTTATTTAAAATTAAAAACGCTGATAATTTCAGGAAACATAACTAACATGAGCAAACGGATGGTTTTCCATATGAAAACACTTTTAATAAATAAACAAAATCGACCAGATTCCATACTGCGATTCTGGTTCTTTGCCCAAATTGGTTGGATACTTTACACATATATCACTATATGTGCAATAACATTATATTCTATTCGATTGTTATATTCAATAATTCTAGGAAAAAAATCGAACAATCTAAGCGACGAAGAGCACCTCTCATCCATTATGAAACCTTTTCACCTTGATAAACCTCCTCTTATGGAAACCGTTCTTCCTCTTCTCCCATATGAAGAAAACAAAATGACTCTTCTCAAGGGTCATTTTACCGATTTTTCACTAAATCGTCGCTCGTGTTTACATTGCTACCATCACTGATGGTCGGACAAATCATCCTAAAACTAATTCGTCGTATTTTTCATCCGATATAACCACCCGCATAAACACACAAACTAGTTCATCAGCAGACTCGTTAAAAATTGCACTCAGCACTCGCAATTCGAACCTTGGCTGACTAACTGTTCAAAGATTGCTCTTACTGATGGTGTGATGATGGCGATGATGATGATGGGGAGGATCATTTGAATTTCTCACAAAACGAACACCTAGCATGCACAGCAACCCCTGCTTAGTAGCGGGCAGCGCTTGAGATCGTGTGATGCAGGATCTCTCAGGCGTAGTCTGCCACGATTCAAACAAATTTTCACGTAGGCTAGTAGATAGATGAGTGACTTTCCTGAGAGCGATTAAAATAAGAAAATGTATATTTATTTTTCCGCTCGGACTCCACGGTCAGTGGGATCTGTGTGATCGAGTGCCAGCTAGCTTGAGTGTCGTCTTCGTCACCGTCGTCTTAGTTATCGTGTGCCTCGGGTTGGAAAGATTAAAGAGAATTTCGGCTCGTACTCTCAAACGGTGCTTTTTTCTTAGGACGGTCAGATCACGGTCTTCCGCGAATGCATAGGGGTACAAACGGGAAAACAGTTGAAAATTATTACGTTACGATTTTTCATCCATTGCGGAGCTAAGAAATTTGATTGATTCGAACGGAAACGATAAATTTAAGTAGGTAATTTTTAGGTGCATCAATTTGGTGGCGATTCGACATTTAGTTCAAATCATAACGAAACACAGGAAAGTGACAAAAAGGTGAAGAATCGACACAAGCAAGTGATATAAGAGTGAGAGGAGTGACAGGAAAAAAGTAAAGCTGTGATATTTTAAGTTGAAGAAGAAAATTTGCTCAACATTTGTACAACGAAAAAATTTCGTGTCCGTGGTGAAGTGAAACTTGAAAATATTCTGCACGCAAGTCGTTGACCTTGTCGAATCAGGAAGAAAAGCATTGTTCAAAGCGAAGCAATGAGTCCGAAACCACACGAGTTCCTGGTTACACTGTCGCGTAATTCTCCTCAGATTCCGTGGGGAATTCGGCTGGTTGGTGGAACCGATCTCAACGCTCCGCTGATCATCACCCGGGTAGGTCCTGACCGAGAAATTTCTAGAAGTAGTGCGTCAGCCTTAGCGTCTGTCAGACATACATTTTAAATCTTGGATGAAAACAATGTTGTTGTTGATTTCAAGTGACACAATATGGCGTAATACGTTCGTGACATTCGTCGGAAAATGCAGTACTGTGATGCCTTATTCGTTTTTGAAGGTGATGGCAATGCAAGAAAACGCGCATTTTCAAAATGCCCCTCTGCTATCGTCGTGTTGAGCAACAGATACAGAACCGCTCTGAAAAGGAGATGGGAATCAGCTGCGCCTGGTCAGCTTATACAATTGTGATTTTCACTCACCCGACGAACATCGTATCTTTGTTTTTTTTTTTATGCAGCCATTTGCATTCACCATGGCAACAACAACGGATGGTGGCCAATAAAATTTTATAGCTTTTTAAAGGCAAAAAACGAAAGAAGGCTTACGATTTGAAACGTACTTCTATTGCCAAAAAAAGGAGGACGAATTATGGTTCGTTTGAGTCTGAAGGAGGTAAATCAAAATGATAGCATTACTAAATAAATAAACTCGAAAATGCACTTTTTGGTGCACTCGCAATCTGACGAGGGTAAAATTATCTGTTTACATTTGAATCTGGTTACATCATAAATCGATGCCAAAAAACGTGCTGCAAATTGTTTACAAGCAAAATAAAACGATATAGTCTGGGTCAATCTTCCCATTGCGACTACTCGATTTTATTTTATTTTAAAATATTATATTTCATGACAAACCAGAATAGCGTTGACTATTTGCTAAAAAAAATTCTTGCTAAACTATCCCGATTTTGTTGAGCAGTGGAAGAATATCAAAGAATGTGTCAGTTGAATGCTTTCATGCTAGAATTTGAGGAATATCTAAAATTTAGTATCAATTGATTAAACTGTTGAAGAGGACGCCAAAATTAAAGATTGAGATAGAAGGTATCAAGAAACCAGGATTTGATCAGTGCTGAAAATAGTCATTTCGACTCACTGAAGTTAATTCGATCCAGAAGCTGATTTTCAATATATATTGTATGATGAAATTGGTATGCAGGATTGATTCCATTAATTTATCTAACAATATATTACTCTAACGTTTACATCTAAGTTGTGAGAAGCGGAATAACCGAATATGCAAATGATATTCGCCATTGAATATTATAGAGAATATAACACTTACGATATTACAGTTAAGGCTATAAAGCTTGGCCACGTTAAATTTCGGACACTAAGATAATCCCAGTCCCAGTCGAGCACTCGACGCTGGAGAAGTCTGTAGTCGCAGACGAAATAGGCCTATCTGTCACTAAGATAATGTCAGCAAAAAAAAACTAGGCATCATTCAACAAAACCGATTGTTTATTTCACAATAATAGAGTTATATCTACAGTAAACACAGTTGATTGAGAAGTCCTTCATTCTGTAAAATTCTCGAACTAATTGTGTTACACCCGCTATCAGATTCCGTACAGTATCCTCAGATACGTTTGCGCTGGCGGTTTTCTACCTTCTCTTGAAATCGTCGATCCCATTTGCTTCTTCTTAGTTTCAAAGAGTTCCCGCTTAACCCGGACCCTATATTTTTCTGTCGGACGAAGTTCTGGACAGTTAGGCGGATTAGCTTTTTTGGCACGTATTTGACTTCTCGTGCCTTAAACCATTCCAGGACGGATTTTTCATAGTGACAAGATGTCAAATCAGGCCAACACAGAGCTGTAGAATCGTGGCTTCTTATGAACGGTAGCAACTGCTTTTGCAGACATTCTTTCTCGCACACATCCTTGTTGATAGACAAGAGATGAAGCTTTTAGATTTTCAACCACCACTACAATTGGCCTGCCAAACCAAATTCTTTTTGGGGAATTTAGACACCTTCTTTGTCTGGAAATAATCAGCAATGGCGTTTCTTTGATTTGCGGTGAAAAAGCCAGACTCGGAAGCTGTTGAAAGTCTTCGAGCACATATGTTTCGTCGTCCATTATGGCACAAGAATTTGTTTGCCTATGCAGTGAAATTTTCCTTGATATTACAGTTGGGCAATTTTTTCACTTTGTTCATTCCATACGCCTCCTCTACTTTTTGCACGCATGATTTTTATTTTCCAACTTTGCGAGCCACATGGGATTTTTCTCAATAATGGCTACCACCTTCTTGTCCACTTGGTGGGAGCATACTTTTCCGTTTATTCTGCTTTCAACCATCCGATTCACAGTCAAGCACCGGTCGAACAATTTGCAAACACTAAACACGGTACGAATTTGGCAGTTTTAGGTTCTTGGCAAGATCGCGTACCGACAACGTCGGATTTTACTGCCGTTCGTACAAAATGCGCTTGCGCACTTTTACTTGATTCAACGCTATTTTACGAAAAGCAACAATAATGTAAACTTGTTGTCCCATGAAATAAAGTTGTAGCTGTCATATAATTGAAACGTTTCAGCGATCCGTGCAATAATTCAAAAACTAGTAGGCTTTACACTGTTAAAAAGGTTGTAAAATTTCCAAGTGCTACGATTTCATTGTACACATTACATTCAGGAATTCAGTTTTTGAAGTTTGAAGTTTTGAAGTTATCAGAAAATTAATCCACCTGAGCCGAAATGATTATCTACTACACTGTAACTGATATTCAAAAATCTGTAACGCGAATTATTATATAACATAATTAGTTATCGCCCACGAAATAGTACCAATAAGATCTGGGGAATCGAATTTGATGACAAAACAAGCTATTCACATTTCCTAAATTAACACGGATGTTCAACCAGTCTGAATGACTGTCACATTCAACAATATTCTTATTAGCATCATCCCCATAAATAAACAAAAAACTAATTACCTGGAGGATCGAAAAAAAAACAGAGAGTAAAGAGAATGATCAGAGATTTATGGATTTGCTGAGCAGCAACACAATTAGTTTGTGATATTTACGCTTCGAGCGTAGTACAATTATATTGTGCCAGGTGATGCATTATTGTGGCACGCAATCAGGGCGTCTAAATATCAGCAACAATCGACAACATCGATGCGACGAAGAAACTTCTAACGTTCAATATTCTACCTACACCAAGCATCTTCGCAACAAACTAGCGGAACAATCAACGCCGCAAAGCTTCGCACCGCCTGTGTTTCTTTTTCCCTTTCCTTTGTTCGTGTTTTTATAAAGTCTCGTCGCTGCAGACAAAAAAAAATGTTGTTACCTTGGCCGTTTTCTTTTTCATCGTGAGCCTTCAAGCAAATTTTAACTGGAAATATCTTTAGATATACCTTCTATACCATTTTTTCACGCAACAACACAAGACGATAACATGTTGTATTTTATTATTATTTTATTATTAACATGTTGTATTTAATTATTTATTATTCAATAACATAACTATTATAAAAAAAAGGAAGGGATCCATCGCAAATTAATTAAATTGAAAGGGAAGGTAACAGTTTCAATGATCTTCATGCAGAGGGAAGTTTGAGATTGTTTCGACTTGAATATCTATGACTTCACATTGCAAGGAGAGATAAAGGCAAAGATGTGAAAACGATAAGCCAGCTGTTCGTTTCATTTGTGATTCTTTTCAATTGAGTGTGGCGTTATCAAAATTAAGCGCCCTATCGAAAATGAATGACCCTGCAAGCAATATGAATTTTTCGGAAGATTAACGAAACATATTTCTGTTTTTCAAAGTAATTGTGTGTGTGTCCAATCTAACACCCATCGGCCGGCAATGGTATTATGGAAGAAATCTGTTTACAACAATCATTCAAGTGACCATTGGAAACAGCTTTAATCCGGGAGCTAGAAAGTGATAGCTCTACTGCAGATCCAGCAACCCATTTCAGAATGTCTGGAGAGTCACGCCCATCCCGAGGTTACTTTCACATACAATAAGCCCCGCATGTAAACATTACCGATATCATTTTGATAAGGGCACTGCAACACACTTCCAGATTTGGAAATTTTAAATTTCCAAACCAGGCACGTATTTAGTATTATTTGAAAATAAGATTATTGTTATATAGTTATAATCAGATAGATCTCACCCATATCCGCCTCCTGAATCACACTATCTTATTCATTCGTAAAAATAAAAATTTTCGACGTTGATTCGTAATTAATTTCATGCACTCGCGATTAAATATGCGCAAAAATTAACGTTGCTAAACCGCCCGCTAGATATGCAACCTGCATAACAAAACTCTGTACACCCCGTGGTGAATGCACCTAAAATTATGTGCAAGCTTTTCACCCGCCCATGCGCGTTGTTTTCGTTTGCTGCTTCTGACCAGCAAATGGCCGTTCTCTACATTGCACTAGTCTTCTTTTTTTTCACTCCACACTCTGCCAATAATGCAAATCCCCGCTATGAGGCGACTCTATATCGAGCTTCAAAACTGCTAATAATCATCGATTCACTCGCGAAAAAACGGAAAAAACACTCTAAACTAATAAATTATGCCCGAGTGTCACAATATTACCACTAATAACCAAAACTAAGCTGATGTAACTCTTCTTCCGGGTGCGGGGGCGCAGCACAAAAACAAAACAAAAAACGGGGAAATACTACCGACACTCACACATTTCGAGAGGGAATCGATTGTATTCAATAGGGCTTACACAATGCACGCGGAGATTTTATGATTTCACTGTTAGTTCAAGTTAAATTACGAATTATTGTTTGATTTTTTTTTTCGCGAAAACGACGCAGCAAAAACAAAACACGTCAGTTTTGAAGCACGCCTTGCTACGATCATCAAACATATTTCTGTTTTTCAAAATAATTTTCACAAAAATATCCTTAAAGAACAAACTTAAAAATATTTGCATTGTAATTGGGGAAAAAGGGGAATTTAAACTGTCATTTCTCTAACTTTTTCCTTTTAAAAAATAAAATTTTTTTTTTAAATTTTTTTAGAAAAATTTTTTTTTTTGGGGGGTAGGCCTTTTTCGTGTGGGTTTTACAGTTTTTTTTTTTGTGGGGGAGGGCCGTCTTTTTTTTTTTTAATTAAAAATTTCCCTTTTTATTTTCTTTTTTTTTTTTTTTTCCCCCTCCTTGTTTTTTGGAAGAACAAAAAAATTAAAAATAAAAAAATTTTTTTTTTTTTTTTTTCGAAAAAAAAAAAAACACCTTCCCAATGAAGCCCTACTAGACTTTGTCAAGAGTATGAGTGCCGCTATGCCATTTTATAATTTATTTCATACCAAGCGTCTCTTCTGACTTTTTAGCAAACTAGATAAAAGAAATTTGCACGACAAAAACACCGAAGGAAAGAGGAAAGTACACTATCTTGCCGAAGTATCTTTTCCTTTGCGGAAAAACCTTTCTTGCATATAAATTACCCTTAGAAGATGTGTGCCCCATACCCAAACCGTGTCGCTCTATCGAATAAGACCCCCATCATCTCGGAAAAACATTTTTAATTAATGCGACAACCTTAATTAGATTTTCATTTATATTAAATTTTAGAGATAATTTATTATTGCATACAACGAAGACTACAAGGAAGACGTAGACTTTCCAGACAAGTAAAGGGTGGGTCCCGGCGTCACCTTTCGCCCCCAAAAGGATAGCAGCTACCGCTCACGTTAGCAAATCTCGGGTACATATAGCTTATCAAAGAAAACAGCAACGAAACGAACGCACCACACTCAATGTCGTCGTTTCGGTAATTTTCTTTTCTTTGCCGAGCAAACATAGCTTCTTATCGTCGTTGTCGGCGTCGTCGTCGTCGGTTAAGTTTACTCCCCCAGCTGGGTTTAAATATATGCGAGGGTATGTATAAAATTGGGAAAATTTTGATAACTTTTATCTACGTACCGTGTTCTGTGCTCCTCAAGGAAACATTATTTAAATATTTGGAAATCGCTTTTCCGAAAGATCCTTGTGCAAGCAATTCTCGTTCCAGCCATAAAAAGCTCTCCTATCTCCATTCCGTGCAAAGCAGAAGACGTTCACGTAATTATCATCATCATCAGAAGCGGAGTGTACCCTCGTAAAACCCAAAAGAAGCTGGCGGTAATAAAAACAGGAATGAGGGTTTACATTGGAAAAATTTCCAAGATGCCGAGATTTCGTCCGTCTAGGATATGGCATTTTTGGAAGAGAAAATCGTTCCTCCGTGGATTGTTCAGTGGTTGAATGTCGTCGCCTCATTCCAGCACCACTCGATTGCAACGGTGAAACCACTCCCCTGTATTTTTTCGCCCATCGAATCCCTGACTGGGGTGGGATTCATTCGGGTTGTATTAGCATATTTTTTTAATACGCTTTGGAAACGTCCCATCATTACAGCTGTGTGCGTATCTCACCAAGCGTCCCATTGCGAGATATGCGTACGTAGGTACTCTGTTATTACCTAGGGGAAGGCAAAGGGTTCCATCTAAAAAGCAATTTGAAAAAGGGTATGGGACGGTATTCACCAAGCGCTGGAATAGTAATCCCTAACGAGTCCTATTGCTTAACGTATATGGAGCGTCTTAAGGATTAGATTTTGTAAGACAATTGACTATGGGAAGGACCTTTTGTTTGTTCAGTTCTCCGCATGATATGGCTATCTCATATATTAGCTGTGAAGGTATACTGACGCTATTTTAATTGATTAAAATTAAAATATATAGATATTAACAAGGGACTCCGTCTAATTAAGAATGACATTTGATAATATATTTCTATCAAAATGGGATTATATAAATCCTTCTTAAGATTCAAAGTAATGAACTATATTAAAAACAATATATTGTAAATATTGTCAAACAGTATTCCCGGCTAGTGTCTTTCAATTGTTCTCAATACTGAGCGCATAAGCGCATTTTTGGGCTTTTATCAAGAAAATTCAATTATCAACTATACATGCCATCAAAACACAAATCAAGATTACGCATTGAGCTAAGAAGAAGTATATATTAGGTATATTTCCACCGTTATAGGCTAAATTCATGAAGTTGAGCATAAGCATATATGACCACCTACGGTTGCTACCCTGTTATTGACAAGCTAACTGTTACTAAACAGAGATCCAACAGATACATCCTCAACGTGTAGACATTAATAAAGACATTTACACTGCCTTCAACTCGAGGTTGACTAGTCGAGTATTAGTACACGACACTGAAGAAGTCTGCACATTGTAGACGAAATACGCGTATCTGTCAAGATAAGCAATAAAGGTAGTTGGAATTAAATGGCAATTACTAATCGTTCTTCTTAACTTCTAGTTACTTTTTCACTGTTTGGCCGACTGAACCGACCTCCCGGCCAAGCTCACGCAGCGATGTAGGCACTTTTCCCTCGGTCTTCCTCTTCAGCATCCTTTGGAGCTTCTTATCGCTCAGGGTCGTCGGCCGTCCGGAACCGGGCTTTCTTTCTTTCTTTCTTTCGATGCTCTAATTGTTGTCTAATAGTGCCTAGATATTGTAGATGCCGGAACGGGCGTATCCGGCGTCCACAAAGTGCCTCACGATGTCCGTTTTCGACGCGGCGGGGTGCCGTTCTTTGAACGTGCACACTTCTGAACGGAGTTGCTTCGCTGTTTTTGCCATCACGGTTAGAGTTCGACTGATAGAGCTGTCAAATTTTGTCTGCTGGCTCATGGGTTACTATGATTGATGCTGCATGGGTAGTTTCGTCAGTGCGGGTGAAGGTAAACCCATGAAAAATCGGCAATTTTTGTCCATTTGTTTTAATGCAAACGTTATCACGAAAAATATCAGAGAGATGTGCTGCATACACCCAATCATTTTGCTGGGTGTGGTGATCCTCTAGCAGGAACATTTTTTCGTCCAGAAACAGAATTTCACAATCACCGTGCCGCTTGGGCAACTTCTGACATCTTTCGACTCCTACACTGCTTTGCTTTTCAGTCAAGCCATGCACCCGTTGTTTTTTGTATGGATTCAGTCCAAGGTTGTCTTTCAAAATACTCTTGATCGTTGGCATTCCCAGTTCTTCGGTCATATTTTGGCCAGACTTACCAGGATTCCACCGAATTTGCTCTCTAACTCGATTGATGGTTTCCGGACACCTAACAGTGCGTTTACGGGCAGATCTGGGAGTTATTTTTCTAAAACCGGTTTCTAAGTACCGTTTGATGGTGCGAATTTCTTTAAAATAGTACACAGTCTATAATTCTTCAAAAACAGACTTATCACGAGTTCCCTTTTCGCGTCCATATATCAAACGAATGAAAATTCAAAACAAACTTGCACACGCTTTCATTTGTATTACTGTCCCTTTTTTCTCACGGAAAAAGTACTCAAATTCCAAAAAACGTGGACCAACTTAATTTGTGAGTTGTACCAATTTTTACGAAAATTGTGTAACTTTTCCGTGAGAAAAAGCGGACAGTAATTAAAATGCAAAAGAGGCTGTTTGAGCGTGCAAGCCGTGACATTTGACTTCACTCTAAAATCAAAATATGCAAACATGTCTGTGATTAACCCATCCAAAATTATACATGTTTTAAAAACACTGACAGGAATTTCCCCCTCACCCTGTACAAGGTAGAGTATCCATCAAAATCAAATCGAAATCATACAAATCCTGTGAAATAAACTTTGAGTAATTTAAAGGCGGATAAGTATAAATATCTGTACGAGTGACTACGTCCAATAGATTTTCTCAAACGGATGGGAAATCAATTTTAATCTAGAAACAAGTTTGTAAGTTTGTTTGTTTTTGCACACGTTTGCAAATTGTAAGTTGCAATCTTTCATGCGCCATACAACAATGTTCGCAATCTTTCATACAACCGACTGGATTCAGGCGTTATCTGGCTTAAATTTACATGAAATATCCCATTATTTTCTGACAAATCTAGCATTCCCTTTATGTGCATTAGATAACGCAGAAAATTGAATGTTTCTTTTTATATGTGTATGGCAAAGTCAAATGGCTGATTATCAGATTGCTAAAATTTGATATCTTTTTTAGTGGTTAATTTTCCTACATAATTTTACACGGCACCCGTTAATTGACCCTGACATTCCATCGCACACAAACAAAAAAGCTCACAAAAACAGTAGAACTCGAACATCCACTCCTGTCAACAGATTGCCATAAGCCGTTGACTGGTTGAAACTGACGGAATGGCGTCCACGAAACATATGTTTGTTACACAACGAAACAACATGCAAGCTAGAAATAACATTGACGATACAAAAAAAAAACGACGTCAAGGTCCATCAACGTAAAACAACCCGCATGTAGAAACCATAATCCTGCGTCCGTCCATGAAATATTTTTCGTTTTTTTCAATAGCGTATTATTAAATGTGACGATTTTCACTTTCCTTTGCAACGCAGAGAAAAACTCAATCGCAAAACATTCTTGCGATGAAAAGATCTCAAAACATATGCGCTGATACTTTTGTTTCGTTTATTTTTTTTCCTAACCGATCGTGGACGCCCGTGTGAGCATGAAAACGAAACCGCGCTGTTTTATTTTGGTATATCGTCCCATGAAAAACCGTTGATGAAAAAAATAAAAAGAATATTTGACCGGCAACGAAAACTGCACTTGCAGCTAGCCCATCATCATTGCCACCATCATTATGGTGCGATGTCGCACCATGGCAAGTTTGACGTGGGACGCTCACTCCCAAATATGTGTTCTCTCTGTTTACCTAGCGGGGAATCGATAATTATTGTCCAAGAATTTCATCATTCAGAGCATCATTAATTCATCTTGTCACTTCCAGCGCCTAACGAGACAGATCTGTCACTATCACTTTCATTACGGTGAAGTAATGTGCTACGTCATATACCAGTTGATTCATATGTCGATTATGATAAATGACCCCCGTAAAAACTCAACGCTACCAATAATGCTCGTACACATTTTTGGTATGGAGCAATTCGTAAACCACGAATTTTTTCTGAGTTAACGACCTTGTGGAATCAACTAGATCACATCGTCACAGAAGCATTCGAATAGCTCCGGCAAACCGTAGAAATTTAGCACTTAACCTTGTATTTAGGCGATGCGATTAAAAGCTGTCACCGCAACACGATCAGCGCGGGACACAGCCAAATGCTATAGATAATTAATATTATAAATTGAATGTTTTAAATAAACAACCAGTGACGAGGGTGAAAGAGATATGCACTTTGTTTGCGATTCATCGAGATAGAAAGAGGACGGTGGTGCTCTATTTATTGAACTCATTGATTCTAGTTTTAAAACTGCAGCCAGGATTTCGTTCGCGGTGTGGATTTAGGGCAATGACAATGTTAGTTTATTTTATGTTTTCTAAAGTTTTAAAGGTATTTGAGGAAGTATTTCGAGATAAGTTATTCTAAGCTACGAATAATCTTTTGTAATAAAACATTCAAACGCCAATTACCTATGTTTGTTTTTGGGAGCACGTTGAGAGTTTCACCATAATGCCGTTTGAATCTTCCAATAATTTCGAGATATTTGAATTTTTGATTTTTAATCTTGGAAGTATTCAATTCCAAGATTAAAAATCAAACCAAGCAAATACGGTATCAAGACCAGTTAAGGACAAAATTAAAAGAATCTATAAATGACCGGTACCATGACTTTTTCTCTGACTATAATCAAGATTTCGCGTACGGAGTATCAATCAAAATGCATTTTCTGGTGCAGAACAAAAGAAGATCAAATATTTCAGTAACATACCAGTAGATGTCATATATATCTTGTACCTACGCTTATTATGTTCTCGATATTATTGTGAAAAAAAATTCTAATCTAAGATCTTATTTCAATAGAAACTGCAACAGTCTTTCGATGAGTGGATGGTCAGATTAGTTACGGATATATGTATTCTACTATAGTTTACTGGCTTGCTGGTATTATTATTTTATATTTTAACGTCAGTTTATTATTTTATGTTGTGATATTAAATGATGTGACATAATTGCATTTAAATTCATTTCATTAAAATCGCTATTTCAGATGAGACTCACTACGTAAATTATTACAAGGAAACGGAACAGCACATCGAAATTTTAGGTTTACTATTCTATTGCTATATAATTTCAGATTATACATGGATATTCCAAGTTTGATGAGATAATTTTAAATCAATTTTTTTCTCGCAGCTACATTGTCTAAACTTTCAGGTCCACAAATGGAATTGTTATTATCATTCTTATATTCATTCACTATATTATTTGTCATTATAATATTCATTCGCTATATTTATTATAATTATAATATTAATTCACTATATTTTATACATTACTATATGACATTAAATATATATTGGGAAGGGAGGGAGCACCAGGGTATCACTCAAGCTAGAATTGGACAATGGAGTGGTATGACAACCGGCGTCTAGGAGGGAACAAACAGTATCATTTTCTTTATCCTACCGATTCGATTGTGGTGCTGTGAATTCTACTCCAACAATTTCAGTGAGAGTGACGCGCCCTTCTTAACAAGCCATCCCGTAGAAAGCTTAATGAGTATTGCGAATTGGGTTATTCGATTTGTTGGATCGTATCGTTGGAAGGAGATTCTTATGTTCCCGCGGGTTTCGCGTAAGTGTCTCTGCTTACGGGTCCGCCCCACCGTTTTTGGCCCTTCATACAGCGTTACTGTGAATGCAAATCGGTAACTCAATTTGATCTTGCTATTAAGTGGAGCTGCATACATGACAAGGTCTTAGAAGGGATGGTGGCTACCTTACATACATACATACATACATACAGAACAAAAGAAGATCAAATATATTACTCGCAATAATTAAACCCGAGAGTGAACACCGCCTGAACACAGAATTTGACTAAAGTTGGGAAGCTATTTATGTAACATAAGCACAAAAAAGGTAAAACCTGGTTGTAAATAGATAAGATTTTGAAATGTATAACAACAGCAGACTTTCAATTTTGAGCTATAAACTCATGTTTTACGAACTATTTCTGACATTATTCTTATTCTTGGTATGTTATAATTTACACGCGGAGTTTTACAAAGCTCATGTTTTTCAATTAACAATGTAAGTTTCCGACGACAAGTTTTACTATGCGAATACTTTTAGTTAATAAGTTACTTCCAAAGAAAGTATCTTTCAGAAAATTTGGACTTATCAGTGACTATTGTACTGCAATTCATAGACAGTAAAATCAACTGAAACTATCATCTGAAGAGGAAAATCAACAAACCGACTGTTACTCTAACGAATGAGTAATAGAATAGAAAATGATTTTAGCGATTTTTCATGCATTCACGCTTCAACCTGGTGGTGAATCTTCCTATGTATTGCCAATCATAGCAACCCTGGTGTACAGAAAAAAATGGCGGGTTTTTGGGGGGGGGGGGGGGGAAAACAACCAACCAAACTCCCTGGGGGGGTTGGGTGGGGGAGCGGAAAAGAGGGGGGGGGGGGGGGGGAGGACAAGGGGGGGGGGGGGTTTTGTTCCGCCGGGGCGGGGGGGGGGGGGGGGGGGACAAAACGAAAAGAGGGGAAAAAATATAAAAAGGAAATAGGGATTGCGGAAGCATCAGCCGAGGCTGAGCGAGATAACTCAATGCAGACGTCTTCCAAATTTGGCAGATCGACAGGCAATCGGTGGAGACCCACATGGTACCTCATAGCAAAATGCCTTGAGGCGGACCGGAAGTTTTGATGAGCTACCTCCCCCAGCTATAGATTAATTATGAACTCAGAAAAAAAACTGGGATGTTAAAATTAAACTGGTTTTAAATGCAAAGTTTCTACCATATCTTCGTATTCAGATGACCGATTACAAAACTATTTGTAGAAATTACATGAGAATATGAAACTTTCATTTGATGCAGTTCGATGAAGAGGTTGGAGTTTGTGTTTTTTAGGATATGTACCGGTTAGTTGACTGGTTCCAAAGCGATTCATAAGAGATTTATGGAACTATAATACCTTCCGTTTGGTGGTAATTGTGTGCAATCCTGTTTACTTCTAGAATGTTTGTTTTCGGATTACGCATCGGTCATACCTACGGAACCAACTGACTGATTCGAAAAAAAAAGTACAAAACTGTAATATTCATTGTAGCTAAGTATCTTTCGATATCCATTCGATTTTGGCGACATGACATTTTTATGATCTATTGCTTAAATTGAACGGGTACAGTATTTAATATAGTTTTTGCCATTTTCCATTCAGTTGACAATAATGTGTTGAAGCAAGAGGAACATTTAATCTAACATTTACTCCCACATTGTTAAATAGGTCTTTTTTTATGGGTACACCTTGAAGCTGATTTGTGAAAAATACTATGACTTTATTTGACAGCTGTTCATTTTACGCGTGTTCTTTGCCAATGTGGTATGAAATCTTCGCCCTTTTTCGCACTTGCGAACATGAATGCCGAAATTTACCGGAAGGAATGTCTTCAAAAACGTGTGCTACCTCTCATCCAAGAGCACAATGGTCGGACACTGTTTTGGCCTGATTTGGCATCATGCCATTATGCGCGTTCCATAACGAACTGGTATCGCGAGAACGAAGTCGAGTTTGTAGAGAAAGCGATGAATCCTCCAAATTGTCTGCAAATAAGGCCTATTGAAAAGTTTTGGGCTTTGATGAAAGCAAAACTTTGGAAGAAAGGTACAGAAGCCACTGATGACGACAAATTGACAAAAGGATTGGGTAAATGTGAGCAGAACCAATGATGGACCAGTTGTCCAAAACCTAATGAGGAAAATTAAGAAGAAAGTGCGTGACCTGGTGAAGTCAACGAATAACTAAATAATCATTATTATCAGCATAGCAACATAATATTTAATTTTCTATTTGATCTAAGGTTCTACCCGGGAATCCATCCCAAAAAAAGGTGACTTATTTTAACTTCGGGTAAACCACTAGTAAACGGTCTAAGTCCAATTGATGTATGATGTATGATGATGTACTACCACCCATTGTTAGACTTGATCAAACTTTAATAGCCACTGATTATCCTAATCATGCCATTGTATGAAGGGCCAAAAACGGGTTGGGTGGATCGATAGGCAACATCACTTATACGTTTCCACAGGGATATAAATAATCTCCTTCCAACAACAAGATTGAACAATTGGTCATAAGAGCGAGCTATCGAACATGAGGATGCCCCAATGGGCGGGGAGAAAAGCCCGCCCTCTATTCACAAACTGTTAGCAATGGGGAGTTGGCATTCCCACTCTCCTCATCCAGTTTGCTTCAATCGGGTGCCCTGATGATCCCTCACATTCCTATGAAATATTTATATAATAGTGTATATATTTATGTAAATGAAAAATACTACAATCATTCGTATCTATTATACATGATTTTCATTCGGTTGATCCTGAAATGCAAGAAATGTTATAAAATGTTAACGTGTAGATTTCTGTGGTTCCGCGCTTAAGCACGTTTTCGTTCGTTTTCAGCGATTGCAGCAATTCACTAAAATCTTGATTTGAGATATGCTAAAAAAACTAGTTAAATCTATTGAAATTTTACAAAACTAACACTCATACATTTTAATTTACTGTTGCCATGATCACTATTTGCTGCTTGATGCTGATGTTATAACAGCAATTCGCTTTTATTTTTGCTGGTCTAATATTTATTGCTTTCAATTGAATTCAATTGAAAGGGAGTAAAAGACAAATTGACATAAAAAAAAACAATAAGTAATGATTAAATCATCTATGACGTAAAATCAATAAAACAATATTATCAAATATAATGCTATTGTGACTTATGATAAAGTAATGACAAAGATTGTACTGTAAAATCAGACACTAGCCAAATGGCACACAGCGCTGCATCAATCCGATCAACTCAGATTTGGTAAAATGTTCATTTGCAAACCGGAAATGAAAAATACATTCAGTAATAAGTGCAAAAGCCTACCACAGATTCCGTTGCAGCTTTTTGTATGAAAGGCACTAGATACTTCTAATAATAATTGGACATATAAGTAGTAATATTTATTGCAAAGTATATATAACCTATTAGGTAAAATTATAAAATTAATTTTATGTTGATATAAAAATCAAGAAAACGCAAGTAATGATAAAAATGATAATGATAACGGTCCAAGGCCAATTATGAAAAAAACAATGAAATATCGGCTCCGTCAAGCTAATGTTATTGAGCCTATTACATAAACGAACTAGTAAAGAAACTGTTAGTGACCTCTTAAAGAAATAAATGAAATGATAAGTAAATGAAGCTTCAAATATCGACTCGAAGAAAAATTTAATTAAAGTACTTTCTAAATCATCTAAAAATTATGTTTCTATTAGATCTTACAAGGTATAAGACTTAAGATTTTCAAGCGTGCAAAATACTCTAAAGATATTGTATGGAAACTTTATAACAACTGTTGATTTTGCCTCAGAATCATACTTCAAAGATTTAAACTGGATAGTTCGATTTTTTTTCCATACAATATAGAGCTGATAATTTCGAAAAAATGAAGTCACGTGAATTAAAAGATTGTTTATTTATTTTCGTTTTGGCCGACATTGGTTTGCTTTGTTTTTTTGAAATAAGGTTAAAAAGATCAAAACTACCATAAAAACTGTACAAGTTTTAAAGAGGTTTTATAAGAGCAACGGCTACAAAAATACGATGAAACCTCAACTGTTACATCGGTCACATGTTATTACATATATCTGATAGCCTGTCTTGTTGAGTAAAGCTGTCTATTAATATTTTACAAGAAAATCAAAGAATTTCTTGACTTTTTGACGATTTCCAAGATGCCATTCAAACGAATTCTTAAAATATTATCAAAAGAGTAAATATTTACTTCGAAAGACCAGTGAAGATAGATTTGTAGTTTACATTACAGTTAAAGCACTGTGGAGTTATTTTCAAAGTTTATTGAAGAAGAAAAAAATCATTGGATTCCTTAAGATATTTATCATGTAATTAAGGGAAATGCTCTGAGCACATTTTGAGAAAATTCTAAGATAATTTAAAGAAAAAGATTCCAGTATTTCATACTTACTTACGCATGTTCAACTTCCCTTTAGGACCGCACCTGCTTTACAATGTATCGCCACGAAACTCGGTTGAGGGATACTTTTTTCCAGTTCCTCGAGTGTCCCACATCGATGAAATTATACTTATCATAAATTTATGAGTTCCGTTTGTTTTGTCCTTACATTCGTGATTTGTTGCGCTTCACCATATTGTGTTCATGTTTTCTAAAACATGTTTTGCTTTGCTTGCGTTCTCGTTATTGGCACTTCATACAGACATGTTGAGTTTGATTTTATCAATGGAATTGTATGTGCACGCACCTTGCTTCATAAGTAATGGTGTTCATCGGCATCATTATAATTTAAAAAACTCATTCTTGTCCATAAGCATATGCCATATAAGTCCATATTTTATACTCGTGTAGTTTCTTATTATATCTAGGCCGAATTTGTTTTTTTTTTGTTTTTCTTAACTGACACAACTAAAATGATCCAAAGTACCTGAATTTAACTCATATAAGCATTTCTACGCCATTAACAGATCAGCAAAATTGGAGTGGCTCTGATTTGAATGAAACTTTGCAAACGCATTTGACTAGAGACTTATTTAATTTTCCACTATTGGTATTTTTTTTTTTTTTGACTTTATCAATTTTGAATTTATCATATATGAGAAGGAGTTTTCAGGTCTACTTTTTGTTCGAATTGGGGTTCGATGTATTATTCATATACAGAGGATTTATTAAAAAATTGTTATTATGTTATAACATTTTTATTTCTACAGTAAACAAAAAAAGGTATTCAACGAAAACGAAAAATGGAAACACAGCCATTGAAATGCAGTTAATAACGTAAAACTTACAATTTCGATAGATTTTATTATGTTTCTCATGAAGAGTAAGATATTCGAAGGTACGATAAAATTGGATCAATTAAATGTGTGCATTTCTCAAAATAAAACATAAAAAAAAACTATGTGCATTGAAGATTTATTGCGCAGTACGAATTTGATAATCGCTAAATTTCCAGTTTACATTCCTCCCAACCAAAGTTGAAAATATACTCGTTAAAGGGGTTAACGGTAAGACGTTTTGAAAGAACTGGACGATCCAGTATCTCGTGTGAACCAAAGCAAGTTTCACCGTTTCTGTCCCAAAACAGAAAACTGGTTCAAAAACAATTTGTTTCGTAAAATATTGTTATCCAAATCTATCGCACTTTCTATTCCTCAACCAACCAGACTAAGATCTATCGAAACCCTTTTTCAGGGGTGCCAAAAGCGGCGAAACAGGTTGTGTGAGAAAACTTTCGCATGTCCTACCTGAGCTGCCCATCAAATACCCTCTTCTAACAAAACATAATTTTACTAACGAGTCCCTTTTTATTTTTTCTCCCTTTCGTCCAGGTTCAAGTAAATAGTCCGGCACAGAAGGAACTTCTGCGTGGAGATATTATTACCAAAATTGACCAGTACGATGCCCGCGATCTGACCCACAACGATGCGCAGAATTTCTTCCGCAATGCCGGTAGTCAGATTAAAATTACGGTCCGCCGCGATGACCAAGTCGCTCTGCATCAGAGCGCACACGAACCGAACGGATACGGATACAGCCCGGCTATGAGCCCCGCTCCACCGACATACTCCGCTCAGCCAAGCCCAGTGCAATATCAACAGCAGCAGCAGCAGCAAAAGCCTCAGCAACACCAGAACTTCCCGCCACCGGATCCGTCCAGCATGCTGCCAAGGTGACACGTTGCAACATTCAGATGTTAAAGCTCTATTAATTCGATCTGTTATACTTGTAGAGTTCTATCGCCGCTTCCACATGGACCACAGGCCTACGCTGCGGCTTTGGAGCATCCGATGGAGACCTTGCCACACACGGTCTTCCCACAACTGGATGCAAGCGGTGCATATCAGCTACCAAAGACACCATATCCACCAATGGCTCCAAACTATGATGAAGCGAATGAGGCGCTATCCAATCAGGTAGGTGTCCTATGGGTGCCGTCACGAGTCGTGCTTAATCGATGGTGGTGGTGAAAAACCTCATTCCCATCTCTTCAGATGACATTTTGGAAATTGAATCATTCTGAAAATTGGTACCACCATGAACGTAAAATTCGATCTTTTGAGGACGATTCCGTTGTAAGCGAGGCGTGAAATTGGATCCAGTTGATCGAACATAGTGTCGTTTGAATGAATGCTTTTGTGTATAGTGTTAATAAGAGTGTGTTTAAAAAATAGACTTTCAAAACTGGATAGAAGTGTGAGCGGAGATTAAGACAGTGTCAACGATGTTTTCTAGAAAAAAAAAAAATTGGATGATACTCCACCCCTAAAACGTGAGAACCCGCAGCCATAATCCTACGTTGTCGTAGTTCCGCATTCACTGTTTATTAACGTAACCAAATACAGAACCATTTTTTGCTACGATCCTGTTCCGCGTGAAACCACTTACACAACCGTACGCAAGGCGGAAAACTCCACTCCTCCTTCGCACTAACACTTAGACATTCAACCCCCGGAACGCTCTTATCTTTTGTTCTGTAAGTTTTCTCTGTTTTCACGCGAGAAAATCCTACCGGGAAAAGTTTGAAATTACTTTTTTGACCCATCTTCTCATCCTTCATGAATATGATACCCCTTCGAGCAAGCTGGTAAGGTGGGTGAGTCAGGGCGTACTTCCAAGAATGGCGAAAGTGGTAGTGGTAGTGGCTGGGGTGATACTTAGGCAACATCCTTCCTTTTATCGCTGCAAAGGGAATACACACAACGGTGCCGTCGTCATCTTCATCGTCGTGTTTGGCAGCATCTTTGGGTGACAGCATTAGTGGGATGGAACAACGATAGAAGTATGGTAAAAATAGGGTTTGTTGGTTTGTTCCTTAAAATTGGCGAGAATTGGCTCGGTTTCAATAATCATTATTTGAGTCATAAAAGCTATAACAACCAGAAATTAAATTCGCTTAGCGGGTTTTTATTCCTGGTCATTTCCATTTGTTTAGTAAAAATCAACAGCACATCCAAAACTGAAGTGAATTTTAATAATAGTTCTATAAAAATTTAGCTTCAAAGAAAAAAATGAGCAATCGATAAATTATTATAATGAATTTGCATAGAGAATAAAACTGAATAATGTTTATACGGCAAACGAAAAATGCTAGACAAATTAACAAATAACAACAATCACCACGTCAACTCTATTCGCTTGCTTTTTCAAACAAGTATTCAAATTTCTTTGAAACAGAGTAGGGAACGCTGAAGCGCCAGCGAAGATGCTTTCATGAATAAATTAAATTTCTTATCCCAGGTTCCTTCTCCCTTCTAATCAAATTCCCCGTCCCAAGCGAAAAAGTTAAGCCTCGCACAGGATGAGCACACGTCTAAAGACACGTACCAAGGAAGTGGGCTGGAAGAGGCTGCAAAATAACAAGGAACTAAACGAATGGGGAGAAGTTCAGAGATAAATCAACCTAGTGACTACATAACAAAACCGAGAGGGAAGCAAATCTCTTTTTTATCTTCCCGTTACTTCTTGAAGAAAACCATCTTTATTATTTGGAAAAGCGGAACGAAAGGGGACTGAAATGACGCGCGCGTGCTGATGACTTGGTGAAGAGGCACTCTGCTATGTGTAATTTGGCATTGTTAGAAGGAAGAGGAGAAACCACAGTACAGCGCATTAGTGACGAAAATTTAGTAACATCTAGTATCTTCTATAAAGTAGCCAGGTTAAAAAAAAGATAAATTTACAAAATAAGTACTATTTAGTGTACAACATATTATCAGCTTTTAATGGTGAAGAATAAAGTTGAGCATATGGAAATTTTTCTTGCAGTGCAAACATGAACGGGATGTAAATTTATGCACGAATGAATTGTCGCCAAAGTTTCCATCATTGCACTTCCATGCGACAAGTGCCAAGAAGAGTTTCCGTCTATTTTCCACACCGTGTATGCGGAGCACTTCTCGACGAATATGTAGGCTTTTGTAGCAGCAGCTGCCATTATTTGAAAATTTCGCGAAAGCCTTGTGTAGTGGGAAAGCATCATCTTCAAAGCATTAACAACCATTACCACCGCTCACACGCACACACCCACATACATCGGGAAGCCCTCGGCGTTAGCTTCATCTTATGGGAAATAGAGTTGCATACCGGGAAATTCCTCTCCAAGCACGTGATGTACGATGGTGAACGGCGAACGACTCTGTTGACGAAAAGAATCCTTTCGAATCACGGAGCACGTCTCGCTGTGCAGGGATTAACGCTTGAAAGTATATGGAACAATATTTATTCGACGAAGAAGCTAAACTTTGAAAGCGGGAAACCCTTCTCCCACGCTCCATTCCATCCAACCACCCTGAAAACTAATTATATTCGAATATATTATTTCTGCCGGCGAACGACTTTTCTCCCACCCAAAGTTCCCAATTCTAAGAAGCACGAAACAACCACCCAGCAGAACGCCACATCGTTCGTTTTTCAAGCAACCGCCAACCAGCAACGCAACTATTTTCCAATATAAGCATTAGCTACCAGAAGCACCCACCAGATGAAGAAGTCCTAGGAAATCCACTTGCGGCACTGTTTCAAAGTTAAGATTTATTAAATTTGTCGAGTTTTGAGTTACGCGCGGTGAATGAGTGGGTAGTAGCGTGGCTTTTTTCCACCATCTTGCGCGTCCGTTTTTCCGGTTGATTCTAGAGGCTGCAACATGTAACTTTGCTGAGCAAGAAATATGTAAGGTTCCGTCGTTCGGAAAATTCTAACGAAATATTTCTGCCAGTCTTCTCCAAGTTAGTTTTGCGGACGAAAAAAATATGATAGAAAGGTTCTGCATATTTCGCTTCAAAGTTGGAAATGTCTAACAACTACGGAAGCAGAGCAAAAATACGAGCAAAGTGACGTCTGTTAATAAACTGACTCGGAAAAGAACATGAACTCACTTCCGCAATAGTTGGATTAACGTTCTTCGAATCTGAGTTAAATTGAAGATAAAAATAGCTAAACAATTCACCTAAGTCTTCGAGTTACTTTCTTGTATGACCACCATTAAGTCTGTATGACCACCAGTGCAGTAGCCGTGCTGGAAAGTAGTGCAGAAATTGAAATAAGGAAAAAAGCTCACGACATACTGTGCAACAGTGTTGCATACATTTTGGCTAACTCCTCGGGCAGTTGCGCTGAGTTTTTGATGGAGACGCACTGTGATTTGCATACGGGCATTGCAATTTAGCGGAATAGATCCAACTTACCTGAAATTAGAATAGAAAAAAAAGCTCATTTAAATTGAGTGGAGAACGTTAAAAAACGACTGATGATTCAGAATTCAGTATTTATTTCATTGCGAGATAGAATTTCCTATCCGGTTATTGGCATATTAGGGCCAACTAACACATTGGGTCACATTGAAACAGTCCTTTTCATCCTTTTAAGAAAAAGGGTCTTTTTCTTAAAAGGATGTAAAGGATTGCTTCAGATGACTACCAACTTTATTTGCCTATCCATTGGCACACTTTAATCATCTGGAATTTCACAAATAGGTGAGATATGGTTAACAGTTTAACGCCTGCTACTTATTTCCAAACGGGAACCCGTGGTCTACGGATCCACGTTGGCCAATCAATGGAAAGCAAAAAATGGGTTCCAATCGGAGTCTATCTTTCGTTTTTCGAAACAAAGAGGATAAATATTCATTAATTCCTGATTAGCTCTTGAATTAAAGTATCGTACCAGATTTTTAGTTAATATAACGTTTTGATCACGTTTTGATAAATTCAGCTTTCCGGCACGATGGGCTAACAATGGCGGACTAGACCGAAGTAATTATCCACTTCTTGGGTTTAAAATTTGAATGTGCTTCTATTGTATAATCGATCAATTTATAACATGATTTGAGAGGATAGATGGAATCAAAGACTAGTAAGTCAAAAATGTGGGTCGACGATGAAAAATAAATTCCTCGATATTCCATAACTTTCCGGTCATTATTATCTGTCACAGATATTAATTTGAGCTTCCAGTGTATGAACCAGTACCATTGTATGGAATAATTATCATTCTCTGGGCACTGTAATTCGAGTCTTTTTTGTTTCTTTGTTGTTGCACCATCATGGGATAAAAATGCAACTTTGGGGGGTTTTTTTTAATTTTATAAATGCGTTTTTTTTTTGAAAAAAAGAGTTTTTTGTATGTTTATAAGATATTTAATGTGAAATTTTTACACGGGGGATACGTTTCACTTTTACTATAAAACCGCGTAAAAAAATACTAAATAGAGTTGATCAATTCACATGCATAAACATTTTAAATTGCTTCGATTTTGTTTGCATGTGTTACCTTTTCATGCAATGGTCAAAATACAGTTTTTAAAATTTTGAGTATTTACACCAAAAATTGTGATTTTTTTTTAAAAAACTGCCATATGATTACTTTTTGCCCAAAACGAAAAATGTGATTCGAATTAGGTCGATAAGTTGTTCCGTTCTGGAGTTATCGCCGAAAACAAACCGCGTAAAAAAAAGACCTTAGTGTATGCTGCCGTTCTACGCATAACTACCCCATGTTCTAAGTAATCTTTAAGGAGACAATCATGCGTAGAAAAAAAGTATGCTGATGCAAACAACTTGATAAGCATGTCGGTGTGATTGCTGGTAAAATTTTATTTCATCGTTTTATCATTTCATCGTTCATCGTCACTCAACACATTGAAAGCTGCTCATCATTTTCCAAAATACTGTTTACTAAAGGCCATGATTATTTACGCTTAGGTATTAAGATATCATTGCTGATCATCGCGCACAAATGATAAACTTCTTCCACCCTACCTAGGCATAAATAATTGGTAATGGTAACTCGCTTGAAGCGTGTTTGATTTACCCCTGTAATTGTTTTGTGGTAGATTTTAAAATATACAAACATTATAATACAAATCTTTCACGCACTTTTGTGTACTTCTTGAAGCTTTTCCCGAATAAAACGTTTCACTTTTCCATATTGCTTCAACACTTGTTACGAGAAATTTCAAAATTTAAAAATTTCAATCCTCGCTAGTAATGCAACAAAACTAAACTGACATTAATATATTTGAATAAGATATGCAGAAAATTATCAATCTTAATTTCACACTCCGTCACATGAACAACAATGAACGACACCAGATTTGGTTGTACTTGTTGCTTTTAACCTTTCGTGGTGAAAGTAAATTGTGGGATTCAGGTTTGAAATTTGTCTACTTGATGTGTCGAGATCAGAAACCCTGTTAATTGTTACGATCATAATCAAAATTGTTTGGACTTTGATTGTTTCAAAAGTTATAAAAGAATTTGAAATTATATTTCTCTTTGAGTTTGTTTATTATAGAATAAAATACAGTAAGAAAGAAAACCAGCTAAGCTTCCAGTTAACCGTATCTCAATAACCGGGCCTTTCGCTTGAATCCTGTCATCATATTTTTTACAGTGTTTTCGTCCACCTCGCCAAAGAACGTCAGATTGCCTAAGCCTGTTTCTCGCTTCCAACGCTTCCAGCTTGCCGAATATTTCCCGATTGGGAGCAGCTTTGGCGTGTTGGAAGGATTCTTGTCCTTTGGCGAGCACCTGCTTGTTGTTGTTTTTCCGCAATGGCAGCATGCCTTTCCTGCTTCAGGAAAGAGAGCAGACGTTTTTTTCCAGACACTCGTTCACGTATATTTTCTGGTTGACAGTCCCGGTTGCAATGCAAATGTCGCGTTTAAAGCTACACATACAGAAAGCCAACCAAGCAAGACATTTCTTAGCAAACATCGGCAGTTTTATATGCCTAAATAAGGCTACCACCTTTCCCCTTTCCAGTTCCCGTATCAAACTCCTGGTCCGGAAACTGTTTGAAGTTTGACTTAACATTGTGCATTACCACGCAATCTAATGTTGTGTACAGCTTCCAGGATCGTGTTTTGGCCGACTTATTTTGTTTGTGACCGGGATTTGGAAGTCACTACCTTCTTATCAGTCGACAGTCCGCCTTCTTTTTTTTCTTGATGAACGGTTGTAGACGGCACTTCCAGCTTTTGTTTGGGACATCCCAAACGGGTTCCGGACCAAACCGTTGACCACTCTTTTTGTTGTCCAATTTTCATTTTCTACTAATTTAGATTGGGGTTTCCTGGCTGCCACATACATTCTCCAGATTCTTTTATTACGGCCAGTTTTTAAAAAATCGCTAACTCGGCTTGCAAGGAGTTCGAATTCTCGCGATGTGCGAGCAAAATTTAATGCGTTGGAGGCTATTCTGATAACTGAAGACAAATGTAAGGCTCGAAACATGTAGAGGTATCATTCTGTACTCACACACCTAGAATATGAGGGATACACAGATTAAAAAAAGAAAAAGAAATGCTGCATCAAGTTTAAGTCGACCATATTTGAAAGGAACACCCATTAAAACGACTGTCAGAGGAGTTTCTCAGGAATTTTGTAAACGGTGTATAATTTTTTTTTACCATTTTATATTCCTCATTTGAACATCTCCGATGTAACACTTTTTGCCATGACGGTCCCAGGGGCTTGATTGTGATTGAAGAACGTTGCGTAGAAGTTTTTTTTAGTCGTGGCAAGGCAAATGTGTTTTTGACTCTATCTTTTCATCAGAGCGTTTCAAACTAATTTCCGATAATTCATTGATGGTGTTCTAAATGTACTTCCAGAGTTATTACTTGGGAAACTTTTTGGTTTTTTTTATTTCACCGGAATCCGTGACCAATGCCTTCTTTCTTTTCTATGCCTCTCACCTATGTTTGGTTTCTCTCTTGCAAGGCCACCATTAAAACTGACCTGTTGCTAATACAAATTTAGATAGAGAAAGATGTTATTACAATAATAATAGTATATTTTTACATTACTAGGGTAACGGGATAACATGTCAGTTTTGACATGTAAGTTTTGAGCTATCATGATTTCATAAGTTAAACTAACAAAAGGTATTCACGGTCTTCATATGACCTAAATTTGAATCGATATGCTTACACGCAAAAAAACCACAGTAGAAACTACCATTTCGAGGGTTAAATTAAGCGCAAACACCAACGATTTTCACCTGGCTAAAAAGTCGTTTGATTTTACCATGCCTGCGATTACATCAACCATGGTGCGGTTGATATCAATATGAGTTCTGTCAAATATACCACAAATATTGAAGGTTGTACCATACACGTAGTAAATTTGACCGAAATTTAATGGTAGTTTTGAAAATAGGCATAGTCGGGTAAAATTGGAGTTTTTACTACAAGATTTTTTTTCAGTGTAGTTATGCATTCTAGATATATAAAAGAGAGTCACACGTGATAAATTAGCTGTTCACATAGGAAAATGAACAATGATTTCACAAGAATACCGTAGATCAAATTTTAGGGACACATTTTTTCATATGTGCCCAACTTTGGCTGTACGTACTTAGTAAAATGTGTGTATTGCTAAAAAAAAATGAATGGAAATGGATTAGTATGTAATTATGATTTTGTCAAATGGCTTACGCAAACCAAAACTGAAGTCATACAATATCTATGTATTCTACTGTTTTGAAATGGAATGGCCGATCGATCATATCAGCATTCGTGTGTTTTAAAGTAGTTTAATTCTAATTTATTTTGTGAACTTATGAGTTGACTATATCAAATATAGCGCAAATATGAGTGCTTAAGAAATAATAAAAATATTTTTTGGGGAAATTTTTATAAAAAAAAAACGAAAAAAAAAAAATTCCATTTATAAAAAACCCCCAACCCGGGTCTAAATCTCAAAAAAAAATATAAACCCCTCGAAATTTTTTTTTTTTTAAAAAATATTTTGTAAACCTTTTATAATCGCGCTCAAAAAACCTTTTATTGCGCCTATATACACACATTTTTTACTAGCAGAATATTCTTCCCCCCAAAAATATATTATTATTTTTAAAAAAACACCCCACGCACAATAAGGAAAAATCGTGTAAATTTATGACTAAAAGAATGCACATAAATGGAGCGGCCTTAATGATATAATAATCTGTTGCATGGAAAATTACACCAATCAAATTAAATTTTGATCGTAATCTATTATGACACATTTCAAGTTAATGTAATATTTCAAGACGATGTAAATGTTCGATAGATTTAAAATTATACTTGAAGCGAATGCTTGATAGAAAAATGAATTTCCATGATTGTATATTTTTACTCCAGTTTTATAATCAGGGGTATGTAGGTTCTATTGTAATCATCAAAATCAATTTTCCTCTTTTGCTCTGCGGCAACAATGTTAGAAGATAAAAAATCATAATTCCTGCCTTGATGCGCAATTACTATATTACATCTGAGCAATTAATTAAGATTTGGCAATCACCAGCGGCTTGCTAGTGTGCAAATAATAGCCGATTTAAAAATGTAAACTTCAGTTTACTGCCGCTGGAAGCAAAAGAAAGTTCATACGTCGATGACTTCTTAGAGTCGGGATATAACTGAAGCGTATATGATACGAACAAGAGAGGATTGACTCCTTCAGTTTACATGAATGGTCTTCTAATTTTAAAGGACAATGGGGAGCAACCAATATAATTCATGAAGGCATGTAATGTTATGTTATTTTGATTGACTCGTATTAGTATTCGTAACGGATATTTGGAATACCCTAGAACATAAATACACTGCAGCAAACCATTACATCAACTCAACTTGTGTAATTTTTCCAAATTGCGTTTCTTTTAGTTTTCATATTTTTCTAGTGTGTGCATATGAGACTGAGTCAAGGGACACATCGTGTCCCTATAATCGTCTATAATCGTGGTTTTTTTACTGAATTTTTAATTTGGAAGACTTCCAGTCTATTTGAGTGTCTTTCGTTTCCTATTTTTTTTATGATGACTTTTAACATTCTGGCTGATTCGTCTCTATTTCAGGTTTCGAAAACCGGGTTGTTTTGAAACACCACTTACTAATAAATGAACTCACACTCCGGATTTTTAAAGGAGGATATCGTAGTGGAAGCAAAGGGCTTGTTGACTGGACAAGGTAGTTGCCATGTTAACTTCAACATATTTTTCTTCAAATGTTTCAAATATACTCGAAATTACATCAGATATCGTCTTGCCTACAATAGAACCACTGCTCAACACGCATTTTAATTGGAACAATAGAAGAATGAAATGAGACTTCCAACAATAGTAACTTTCACGTGAGAAGTGCATCACGCTAAGAAGAAACTTATAAAAGGATGGACTCTGTTTAGTTTGCCGAATATAAAGATTGTATTAATAAAAAAACGAAATTTTGTCTTCAGAAGTTGAGGCAAAAATATTCTATTTTCCTTTAATATAGACGTTACGTAATGCATGTTTAATTTGCAAAAAAAAAGAAAGGAGCCAGTAAAATCTTGAAGAAGAAAAAAAAACATTTTAATCCCAAAATTAATCAACCAAGTGCAACCTGCTCTTGAACTAATTTTATGCGCAAATCTCTTCAATTAATTACTGAAGATTCTTTTGAAGTGGGCGCCCGGCAAGTGGGCCAGAATATTTTGTGAAATGCATTTCCATCGTAATATTTTCATCCCTTTTCGTACGTAGAAATTACCACCCCCGCCACAAGCGAAACAAACCCTGCTGGCAGCAAAATAACCGCCTTTTACAGCACACATGACCACCTACGCTACCAGCGTCATCCACTTGGTGCAAATATTACGCTCATTTTCGTCGTCGTGGTCGTCGTCTTGAGGCATTCAGCCAATTCATATAGAACCAAATTCGCAAATGTCGAAAATATATGATTATTCATGCATTTTACTTTGGGCAAATAGACTTTGTTTATACACAGAATGTTATGTCAACTGGTGTTCATGACCCCTTCACTTCAATACTATTTTTTTTTTTTTTGAGTGTGTGACACGATTCCGCGTTCGTTATTTTTTTCACATATGATTTATGTATGTTTAAAACTTATGAATATGACGGCTTAATTGTTCTAGATTGGCGTATCTCCAATTATTTTTGATCAAATTCTAAGGAGAGCTTAAACATTTCAATGGTTTTAGGCCAAACGACATAAAAAAAATTAACGTGTTGCGGAGAAGTATGACCCCATTTATTATAATTCGGACATGTCGCTAAAATTAACTATGCGAAAAGTGTGACAACTAGATATAAAACCGGTGAGTGGTGCTAAAATTAAATGTTCTACGTCTGAATAAATACAACAAACCGACAACGACACCGCCGCTAACGAAAAAAAACGAGCAGTTGACCAGCATTATCGATGGTCCAACGCGACACGTTTGGGAAATGAGAGTCGTATTTTTGACTTTTTAAATTCGTAAACATTTCGAATGTCTTTGGTCGGTTTTGCTCCTATACTGTTACGACATCTATCCGCTCCCGTCATATGGCTGCCAGTTGTGTATCGGAAATGATAAGTTTTCATTGATCCCGCTGAATTTTAAAATGTACGACCATTCAGGGTGACACATCTATGAAACACAGTTGGTATGATCGCACTCTAGCTGTGAACTTGAAAGTTTCAACCTTCCAATTTTCTGATCAAGCTGTGCCCTCTTATAATAATTATATTCCGTTTCATTCAAAATAATTTTGGCTAGTGTTATGGTGGTCTATTTCCACCGTCATGGGTACCTATTTTCGTCTTGGGCCAGTAGGTGTGTATTATTACAGAGAAGCAAGAGCATCACAGCACAGAATGCTAGTGTCAGATGCAGGCGGATGGTGCCCTTGATTTCGGACGCACGGTCGCTCGTTGATGGACGCTTGGCAAAACGAGAATGAAAAGGTGTTGGCCCAAGTCCCGGATTGAATTCGTCGCATGGTTTCCTCCTCTCTACATATTGTGAAAACGTGTAAGACCATGACAAACGTTCAGTGCTTACACTTGACCGCACGTGTGTGAATTTCTCACGTCGGAATGCTGCCCGAAGGGTTTGAAGGTCGTCATCATCCATAAATTTAAAACCGTTTGTTTTGCTTCTGTTTTCACTATCACTATTCGGGATTTTGGCGGGAGGTGAAAAACCTATGAACCGACAGTCAAGGGAAATGTTTATTTGTACGCTTCAAATGGCCAGCTGTTACCAGGGCATTCGTGGTCGATAGATATATAAAAAGCTATCGTCTGACCTGAGCCGGAACTGGTCGGAATGTATAGAGAAGTTACAACGAGTAAGGCTCAGTCTGAATCATAATGTGAAGTGAGTGGCTGCTCAAAAATCATGGTCACAATTTTAATGGAATTATAACATAAATTCCAGGATATTCAGACAATTAACCCATTTTAAATAAATTCTAAAGATAAATTTTGAAATACATTTATGACTTTTTAAGAATTTTTACCGTAAAGAAACAAACGCGAAGAAAACCAAAAATATGTGGATGAATTTTAAAATAATAATCAGTTTAGAATATATTGGGTGCAAGTCCACAAATTACCTAACGCTAAATTTCACTATTTTTTATTTAAGTCTACGATATGCACGGTTTTTGAGACCAATCAGCTGGCAACGATTTTCATAGCTTGAAAAATATAAAGGGTCTATCCATGCTTCCGCAGAGCGAATAATCTAGATTATTCCCAGTTTCACTCAGTACTCTTTTAGAAAGTTTTTTTTACAAACTATTCAATTAAAATAATATTTTTTTACTTACAAAATCTCAAATAACGAGACTGGTTGTACGAACTAAATACGAAATAACGAGGTGTTTTCTCGAACTTACTTCGTAAAAAAGTGTGCAGCTAAAACTATACTGCATGTTCTTAGTAGATGCCGGATACAGTTTTTTTTTATTTGGAAAATCAATAAAGGTTAAGTTGAATAAATGTTATGGTTGAGATGAGTCGATGATAGATCATCCAAGATATACTTGGAATATACGTCTCAAGATCTTAAAGTGGAACAAGTGATTTTTTTCAAAGTATTTGGATGTGCTACATATCCCTGGAGATTTCTTTGAACCAAATCAAACAAAGTAATGAGTAAAATGTATGTTCTAGGTTATCCAAGAGCTCCCTGTTGTTTGTTCATAAGATCTTATGCCAGAGATATGATGGTAGCTTATAGATTCGTTTTATATTCGTAGAGGTACAGAGATCTATCTGAAATATTATTTTTAATTGAATTTAAGGTTAAAAACATAAAAAAAAAAAAAAAAAAAAAAGGGGTCGGTTGGCTTTTCAAGGAGCTGTCAATTTTTTCCTGTTTTTTTTGCGAATTTATTTTTCAAAATTGTTGTTAGAAGTGATTTTTAAATTATGTGTTCGCTTTAATGAAACGTTTTTGTCATGAAAGAGTGTTTAGAAATGAAGAAGTCTTAAGAATAAAGAGAAAAACTGTGCAGTGTTCAAAAATCTTGTTCACAATAGAGAAGACGCGAAACGCGGTCTCGTGCTATGTAGGTGCGGAGGAAACTTACAATTTTTCCCGGATTGTGTCTTGCATTTACTAGTGCTGATCTCCCGGAGGGCTATTTATAATAAGGAAAGGAGAAGTCCCGTCTGAACCAATATAGTTTCCCGTCGGTCGCATTCGCCAGTTTCCCCGGAAGAGCAGCTAAACAAGGACTATGGTAACAGTGCACCTGGTTACCTGGCTGCAGTGATGATATTGCTGGTTTGAGAAGTTCTTGTAGTACGATTTTTATTTCACTTTCACTTGGATTTCACGTAACCTGCCGAAAGCCATTTACATCAACAAAATTGGATGTAGTTAATGGAAAGAATATGAGAAGACAAGGACAGTAATGACAATGAACAGATAAGTACTACCTATTTCTGTGGTGATCTGATGGCCTTATTGACGCCATAAAAACTTGAAATAACATTGTTGTAAAATGCAACCTTAGCCCACCCCCACCGCTCTAGAACATCAAACCTAAGCAGCGTCTGACATGCACGCCCGCAAGCGCGTGTGTGTTTGTGGGTGGGGGAGATGGTATCGGCGAATCCTTTTTCTCTTTTCAGAAAGCGAGTATTGGCGCTATAACCATAAGCCAGAAAAGGCTAAGACAAGAGTTAATGCTCATGTTTCAACCGACAGACAAGCTTTCACGCAAGAAGAACCTGGATACAAGTAGGAAACGCGTGTGTTCCAGCCCAAAAAAAAGCGGACAACAAAGGAGTGCATTAACTTTCTTAGCTTCGTCACTCCCAACGACCTATATACATATAAATATACATACGCTTTCTCGCCAAAGTAAGCCTCCCGCACAATCCCTTCCAAATTCCAACTCCAGATGTCTATGAAGGTAGCATGAGTTCTCAGCATCTTCTTAAGTAGACATCTAATCAACACTTCTCTCCCTTCCCTTACTGATCATAAGGACCTGGCCAGGTGTTGTGCAAAGAGAACGATGGATGAAGAGCCTGTCACACCCAAGGCAGCTCTTGTGGCGCTTCCATCGTCTCTACAACAGCCAACCCAGGATTATGTATGATCGGAAATTGCTATGCTATGCTATGCTATGCTAAGATCTACAAGCATAACCAGAGATATATCGGTAGTGTTGGATTTGGTTCATATTCCGATATCTTGAATATCTTGAAAATAATAAAAAAAAACAAAAAACTTTATAATATTTTTTTATTATAATTTTGTGATATTATGTCCCCCCCGCGGTGGCCGCGCCCCAAAATTTTGTGTTGGGGTACACTTAAAATATTGGTTTTGGGTGTTTTCTTTGCAATTTAAATACTCTCTTGGTGGACGAGAAACACACAAATCCGCCCGAGCAGAGGAGAAAAAAAAAATAAAAAAAAATAATAATATTTTTAATATTTATCTGGTGTAAGAGCACAACATAAGAGGTAAAATACCTAAGCAAAATACCTAATAATTGCAAGCAAAATATCTCTCGAATAACAAAACTTGTTATTTGTGATACCTGGGAATACCTGAGAGGTACTCTTTTGGTATTGTATTACCTCAATTTGGTATTCGCATAACATTGTGGGAACATTTTTATGGTATTATCCTCAGATATATTACCTCTTATGCAGCGCTCTTAAATACCAAGGCCATTTATCAAGATATTCGTTCCTGCTCGGGTTATGTTATTTAACGAATTTCCCACGAGTTTGCAGAGTTTGATAGAAACATGTAGTTGTGTGCGTAAATAAATCTAATGCAAATAAATGGAATGCTAGATTTGGCATAAGATCATGGGATATCTCTTATAAATTTAAGCCAGATACCCCCCGTATTTTGTTTTTTATATGAGAGTGTGGGGGGGTTTTTTGTTTTTGTGCTTGTTGTGTGTTATATGAGAGAGGGGGGATGCTCTCCTCTAATTATAAATAATAATTTTTGTCTGTGTATCGACATAGATAAGGTTCATATTCCTAACGGTTCAATGATCTAGATAAAATGTTATATGGGGGTGAATCTATTATTCAAGAACATTCTGAAATTTAGGTCTTCAATCCACAATCTACAAGCATAACCAGAGATAAGATGGTAGTTCATGGATTCCGTTCATATTCTAAGTAAAATGATGCATTGAGCTCAATGATACTTTTTTGTCATTCAATAACTCCCTGCAGTTGAGGTCTTAAGATCCACAAGGGTAACCAGATATGTGTTGGTAGTTTATGGATCTAGTTCAACACATTTCTAGAGATACAGAGATCTCATTAAAATGGTATATTGGGTTGAATGAATGTTCTTTTTCATCCAAGAACTCCCTGGAGTTGAGGTGGTAAGATCTACTGGTATAACCAGAGAAATTTTGATAGTATATGGATTGGGTTAATATTCTCAAAGCTTCAGAGCTCTATGTAAAATTATGTATTGGGGTGAATCTATGTTATGAGTCATCCGAGAAATTTAGGAAGTGAAAGTTATAAAACCTACAAGCATATCCAGAGATATGTTGGTAATTTGTGGATTCGGTTCGTATTCGTGAAGATTCTGAGATGTAAATTAAACAAAATATTGAGTAGAATGAATTTTCTTTGTCATCCAAATACTTTCTGGAGAAGGTTTCAGTCCAAGTAGCCCGCTTGTTGTAAGTCGAATAAAATAACTGTTTTACAACTTAATTCAGTCGAAACAGGTTATTGCAACTTATTTTGACTGAAGTGTGCTACTCGGGAAGATCAACAAGCATTACCAGAGATAGGTTAGTAGTTTATGGATTTGGTTCATATTACAATTGGCACAGAGATTTAAGTAAAAAATAATATTGGATTAATGGATATTCTTGGTCCTCAAAAAACACTTTGTAGTAAGCTCATAAGATCTACAAGCGTTTCCAGCGATATGTTTGGTAGTTTATGGACAGGAGTATATTCATGTCTCTAAGGATAGCCAAGAACAACTTTCCCCCTCTGCGCCAAAAAGTTCTTGGTTAAAGGAGATCAACTTTCTACCTCAACATTTGATTCAGCTTTGATCTTTGGTCTTCCAATTTATACCGTATCAATGAACTACTGCTCGACTGTTGTTTCGCTTAAAGGTATGAAGACCTGAACTTCAGAGAGTTCTAGAACATCATTTCAAGCCGCAAGACTGCATGTCAAATAAGGAAAAATCCTCTGCACTACCACGTGAAATCACTGGGATGTTAGATAAAAGGTTAGATTAGATTAGATTAGATATCTTTATTATTGAGCTTTTCAGCCTCGGCTGGTTTAGCTCATAGTTAAATAAAAGGATTGGGTGGTACTAAGGTTCGTTTTGGTAAACATTACGGTGAATCTACGCGAAATATTCAAATATTAATACCGTTTTTCGATTTGAATTGATTTAAACTAATATTAAAGATACTATTAGGGCCACTCACAAAGTATGATGATAGTTTTTCATTGATAAAATATGGTATTTTTTAATAATGCTTGAGAGATGAAAGAGGGACTTATTTAAACCAATAGTAAGGATGCTGTTGGGCTCACTCACAAAATATCATAGTACTTTATTTCATGTTAGTTGGATTTATTTTTAACACTCCTAACACATGAATTAAAAGTTATGTCGTTATAAATTTTGGAAGGGACATGCCTATTTAGAAATGTTTGAAGGCATATGCCTCATTTCAATGACTAGAATGCAGTAAGAATTGAGGTTTGGCATGTCAAATCTGTGTAGGTTCTCAGATTTGTCCCTTAAAAAATTCAAATTGGCGATGCATGATTGCGGCCATTATTATATTCTAGCGACATTGACGTTAACTCAGAGTCTTTGAGTAACAATTAGGGTGATTCAAAGTATCGATGAGGCACCATGCTTATTCGATTTTAAATCAGGCCTTGGATCTTATCTAAAATTTTGAGCTCAGTTTGCTGCAAACATGAACTGGACTGGCCTATGGTTCCTATATTTATATTTTTTTCTGAAGTTTCTATAACCATATAAAAATCCATCTATTCATTCTAATCGTCCTTGCTAATTGGCAGGCACAAATATTGCTATCTATCTCTAACTCATGCAGTTTCAACTTTGCTTCCACTTATGAGGATGTGCAATCGAAAAGTGGTCTTCGGCAAAGTTATTGGTAGATAAATTTTTTGTGAGCACAGATAGCAAAAAAATCCAAATTTCATTATGCCGAAGACCTAGAAGGATCAGAACAAAAAGTTTGTTTTTCCCAAAGTCATTCCCATAGAAACTTCAAAGGGCGGCGCAGTACAAGTTCGCAGCCAGTTGAGCTCAAATTTTGAATGAAGATTCGAGATCTGATTTGAAAATAATTTAGTAGAGATGACTGGATACTTTGTACCTCCCTATTACACAAATCTTGAAACTTCGTAGGTGAGGTGATGTGAATTGTCTTCTTTTTTTTTCTCACTATGTGGCGCAAAACTAAAAAACCAACTGTTTGCACTTTATCTGTTTACATTTCTTATTATTTCTTAGTTTGAGAACTCGAAGAGCCAGGAATTCCGATATACCTTTTTAATGAATTGTTCACGCTTACTAGCGAACGGATTTGAGGATTTGTTTTTATGACAGCCAAGGTTCCACATTTTATTCAAAAAAAAACCATTACATCATAAATAAAGTATAAATAAATAATATATAAATAATAATAAATAACAAATAATAAATAAATAATAAATAAATAAATAATAAATAAATAATAAATAAATAATAATAATTAAATAATAATAAATAAATAATAATAATTAAATAAAAATGAATAAATAATAAATAAATTCATAAAATTGAAAAAACTTCCTGGCTTTTAAATTGCAGTTCAAATTTCCTGAAATTCTAGGTTTTCCAAGTTTTATCAGGGACCTCCATGAATTTATATCGTATGGATACGATATTTCGTTTGACTTATGAAACTATCAAAAGATTGATGCTTTCACTTGTAGATATGGTGACTTTCAGTCCAGAAAGTTCTCGGGTAACCAAGGATAACCTTTCGCCCTAATGCTTGTTTCCACTTGAATCTTTGTATCTCCATAAATGTACATCATATTCAGAAAGTACCAAAGGATTGATGGATTCAGTTGGAGTTATGAAGATTTTTTTCCAGAGAAATTTTAAATATCTTGGACAACTTTTTACCTCAATATTTGTTTCAGCTTAGATCTTTGGATCTTTGTCTGTAATTCCTTATTATCATTAGTTTATATCTTATTCATAATTTACAAAACGATTGCCCGTTCACTTGAACACTATGAAGTCCTAAACTTAAAGAGTTCTTGGATAACTTAGAAAAACTTTTAACCCTAGTACTTTTTGTTAATTGAGTTAATAACGGTATTCACTTCGATTGATATCTTTTATCAAATTTTCAAGTGAAACTAGTAACTTTTTTCAAGAAATATGTAAAACTACATCAGGTCAATTTGTCATGCAAAGTAATCGAATATCAGTCCCATTCTCTAAATCAACCGTTCGGGGGCTCCGTTACAGTTATGCATTTCAACAACAGTTAACATTTATCACTAATGCACTATTTACGAACGTGGAGGAGGCGAATGAACCACGAATTACACCAGTTGCTGGGAGAACCTCCCATCGTACACATCGCAAAAATCGGTCGACTACGATGGGCTGGGCATGTCGTAAGAATGTCGGACGACAGCCCTGTGAAAATGGTTCTCGAAAACGAACCGACAAGTACAAGAAGAAGAGGCGCGCAACGAGCAAGGTGGATTGATCAAGTAGAAGGCGACCTGCGGACCCTCCGCAGACAGCGAGGCTGGCGAGGTACAGCCATGGACCGATTACAATGGAAACAACTTCTGTGTACAGCAGAGGCCACACCGGCCTTAGTCTGATTGGTAAAGTAAGGTACTATTCACGAAAATTTCATTGCAACTGATATCAACTATTTAAATACTTGCATCGATTTGTTATGAATTTTCAAAGATTTACAAGGAAAACTGCTATTTTCCCAATACCAACTTTTTGGATATGGGACTGCAGTTATAGGCAGTCCATCTATTCATATTGTATCCATCAACTACCATACGATTGACGATTTCGCTTGAAGAGGACCTATAAAGCCCGATTCAAAGTAAATTTGGACGCATTCAAGTGATCATAACTCAAGAATTAAACAACATACATGGTTGATCAAAACATCAAACAAAAGGTTATTTATTCAGCTTTCAAACGATGTATAACAAATTATTACATTTCACCGTTTCGAACGAACTGTCGCACTTTACTTGTGATCGATGCCATCATGATCTGCACAGTTGCTGATGACACTGTATTCCACTTTAAACGGCGAACTTATTCCACTTTAAACGCATTTGTTGTGCATTTGTCACTTCTTTACCGCATCCTCGAAGTTTTCGCTTGACAATTGCCCAATATGTTTCGATCGGTCTAAACTCAGGGCAATTCGGAAGATTCATCTCTTTGGCGACGAAATTAACATTGTTTGCAGCATACCATTCTAGTACCTCTTTAGAGTAGTGGCAGCTGGCTAAATCCGGCCAAAACATAACGTTGGACTTGTGTTGCCGAATGAAGGGGTTTTTCAGACACTCTTTAATGTAAACCTTCAACGTTATTGTGTGAGATGTGATGAAAACCTTGGTTTTAAGGCCACAACTGCAGATTCCTTGCCAAATCATTAGTTTCCGAGCAAAGTTATCAGCAAAAAAACAAATTTATACCTGGAAGGGACATCCCCACGACCAGCTGCCAGGTAAAATTTTCGTCCGGGGATTTGTTTACAATCCATTTTGACATATGTTTCGTCATCCATTAAAATGCAGCCATCAAATTTCGTCAAAACTCGTTCGTATAGTAATCGTGCTCGCTTTTTAGCCACTAAATTTTGTTTCAGGGAGCGATTCGGATGTTTACTGGCACAAATAGACTTATATCCTTTTCTTGAAACGATGTTACGCACGGTGGAACAGTTGGAATCGTATTTCTTTGCCAAATCACGTATGGAGACACCTGGGTTGCCTTTCACGTACCTCAACACCTTTCTCCTCAGCTCTTTGTCCCTGGTGCCACTTTTATGATAGATGCGCTGTGCTCTATCCACACTCAGAGTATTCTTGTAACGTTTGATTACAAGACACACCGTTGACTTTGGGAATTTTAACACTTTTGCTATTTTTGAGGCAGACCACGAAGGATTCTCTAGATGTTTGTGCACAATTAATTTCCTTTTCTCAAGTTCCATGATCCGTAATTTCGAGATGCGTCGATCAATCGACAAAAAACTTTTCACCAATTTCTTCGTCAGTAAAACATAAAAAAAATGCCTGTCAAACGTTTTTTGTTCCAACCACCAGGGACGCGGTGGTGTATCAAACCGTGCGTCCAGATTTACTTTGAATCAAGCTTTACTCCAAGAACTGCTTAGAAAACCTAGAACATCCAATGATTGTAGAATTACCACACATTTGTTTCAATTTCACGTGAAGTTTTGGAAATTGTTCATCTAAACTAATATCAACGAACTCCTCTTTTTACAAAGTGAATTCCAAATAACGAGGTTTTTTACGAACTAATTCAATTTACCAACCTCCGGTTTGGTTCGAGGTTTCAAAGTCTTGAAAAATGTTCCAATCGGTATTCTAGAATTTTAGACAACAGCGAAAATCGATCTCAACCACTTTCAGCATGGTCTTGCCTTGTAGCTGTGCATTCACCGGCAGAGATAAGGAAACCAGTTCAAAAAGTCCCACATATTTATAAATGTGTTCCTAAGTGGCCTCAGCTGATTTATCACACTTCCAAGTGTTTTTACAAAACTCAAAATGAAATTCCAGTTACCGTTCAGAACACGTCCCCAATTTGGTTCCGAGGACATAGTGTCAATTACAACCAGTGTCATAAAACTTCAGAAAAATCTAGTTCAATCTGCCACCTCAGAATCGAGAACGGTATTATATTTGTTAGTTGCCTCCTACGGCTGCTGGTAACCCTGAAGATCGTCACAAACAAGCGGTCTATATTGTTCAATTAATCTGTAACTTTTGGCGTTCCATGGAAGAGGGACGTAAACACCATCTAATGTGTGTGAGTATGTTTGTGATGATCTGTTATTGTGTGGCGGATAGAGGGCGGCAGAATGTCGGGAAAACATTTTTACATTTTTCCGCTACTCTCGGTACCCACGCAATCCGACGCAAACAGGCAGATGTGTGTAAATGGTGCTTCCACCAGCACCCCCTTTCCCTTTGAGAGAAAACCGCGGTTGGTCATTTTTCTCGCGATATATTTTTTGTGAGGATAAGGAGGAAAATCAAATCCTACCACCACCATCAACAGTGGAGAAAATAGCAGTGAAATGACCAACTGCGAATATATTTCCAACAAAATCTGACCGGTCAGTTGCTTTCGGGATTCGTAACGAAACGGTTTAACCAGCGAAAAGATTGACTTATATAATTCACTATTCACGGGCGCGAGTGAAAGTATTTTGAAAGTAAGAATCAAACAGTGTGGGTGCAGTTAGCTGGATTTTCTTCTAGCAAAAAGCAGATTGAACAGTTGCAAATATATAAATTGGATTTGGAAAATTCACAAGTGAAACAAGAAATGGCCACCATGTACCAGAACACATCACCTTCCTTCGTCCACTTTGCCCAGAAAAATGAAAACTATGATGCAGCACAGATATCCTTCCAAGTAAGAATCCTTCTTCAAGTGGTTTTGGATCCTTCTTCAATCAGATGGTGTGAATGATCACTTCAGGGAGTGACGGCATAGAGGAGGAATTCTAAACTCAAGGCTACAAAATTGACGTCATTTCCTGTAACCCTCACGAACCTAATTGCGACAGTGTCTCAGTGTCAATCATTAGTAATGCTGCCAAACCTACGTTAAAAACTTTTCAATTTAAGCACAGGCAAATTTGTAATAATGGCTGCTGCTACTGACGCTTTTCAGTAGCACTAGCCCTAATTGAGTGCAGAACCGATGAGTGATGGTCAATTAAATATTCACCGACCGTCACGGAGAATTCGACCTGCAAAAAAACAGTTTTCCTATACAATCTTAGAAAATCAATACGTAGATTATTGATCCCAGCTTCGATAATAGATACGATGGACAGTTCATGATTATTCATAAAAAAAAACCACGGCACAAGAACGAATCCGGGCGCGACCATCACGGCCATGAATTTTCGTTTTTCCTCGATTTTTGTTTTATGGAAAGGTGTTGTTAGATTGTGCATATATATGTAAACACACACCACAATAGTCCGACAAGAGAATGATCCGACAAACCGAAATATGGCTTGAAATCTCAACAGTCAGCGGTGATGATTTGGTGCTATGCGTTGCTAAAAATACGCCAATAGAAGAAATTTGCAATAAAAACAGACTCTACCTACGGAGTCGGGGAAGATATATTGCTATTATGGAAAGTTCAAGACGTATGCAGGAACATCAGAACTTGTAATCGAGGGAAATTATATCATCATATTGAATTTTGTTTAAAACCAGTGCTCTGGAGGATTAAAAATATTTCCATATTCCCCAATTGTTGCACACTTCGCATTATTAATTTGGCTCATTTATTATCTCTTGATGGAAGCTATGTTTAACTGAAATACTATTGTTTTGTATTTTGTTTATCGTTAACATACTTTCAAATTTGATTGTATTGAAGTTAGCTTTTTTCGACTTTACCCTCCGGATGGACAATTGGTATGATAAGTTTAGTATATACGACCACTCTTCATAATTCAATATATTGACAAGTCGATCGTTCAACAACAAGTCAATATTGTTGATTTTTCAACTGAGTCAATTCCAATAATATTTACTCAAAGTAAAAAAAAAGCTTGGATTGAGGATTGCAAGGAGAAATGTTTTTCGTTCAAATGATTTTATGAATACAGTTGACTTGATTCCGCCTCAGATTGGCTTCGTGAACATCAATTGTCAAAGGGGCATTTCTGTATTTCAAATCAATTTATTCCTGGAATTCTTTCAAGTTCATGGGAATCAAGCTTGCTATCAAATGCTTGATTGACAGATCCATTGCTACTATAGTATTTTTTTTTGTCTAGGGCTATCATACTACGTACGAATTGTTTAAGATTTGTCTATGCTTGTCTAGTATTAGAATCCACTCAGGATTTACTTTTGAGAATTTTCGCAAGAATTCAGTACTCTCCAAATAAAATGAGATTTTCTATGACACTTCCTGACACATTTTCATCATCACAATCCCAAAAGTTATCTACAAAACACTCCAGAAAATTCATGTAAGGAATTAAGATGATTTAAGCTCATATTTCTGGTCATAATTGTCGTTGATTTCCTAATTTTATCTGATCAGTCAATAAGGCCCTCCAAAGAAAAAAAATGATTAGGGAAGTTGATAAACCTTGATACCTCGGGAAACATGCAAATCATCCGATAAAATGACTTGGAGTTCCTTAGAAGACATTTTTGGTCGTTTATGATGTAATCAAAAATAAGTTTTGTTTGAAAAAATACCCACAGGGCACCTCACTTTGACAACAATGAGCTTAGGGATACTGATCGTCTCACGATATTTGCAACATTCGCCCAACAACTATGGTTTTGTTGTAAGATTTCCTTGAAATTCGTAATTTTTCTTGAAATAAAAAAAAACAAACTTTGACAAAATAAAACCCAGGACAAACCTCAAGTTTATAGACCTACCATTCCTACCAGTAGCGCTCGACAGATTCTGCGGAACATACAGTAGACTAACATGAGGAATTGTATCGTACATTTCGTCAGGGATTATTCCGAGAGTGACAGTGACAAAAGTAACGTCGCAGTAGAACAGAAGAGTTACTGCCACGTTTTTTATTTACAAAAAATACATCGACTCTCCTAATCGCCATCGTGTAGCAAAGTTCAATAGAAAGCATAGATAATATTCGTTTGAGAAAACAGGTGCATAGATCGAAGCAACCCGAGAGTGGCGTGCTTTTCTTTTGCTGCATCGTTATTCGAACATTCAAATTAATATAAAATATTGAATCAGAAGAACATGAATTATATTGTCATCCCGTTTAATGACATACTTTAGAATCTGTCCTAATTGTGTGTTTGTCGCAATTCGTACTGCAGGTGGCGCTTTGGCGGTTTATCTCCCGTTTTTTATGTTTTCGGTGCACCGTCCCGGAACCGGAGAACGTGTTCTGTCAGTTTGGTTTTTGTATTGTATTAGTTTTGATATTTTGCTTCGACTTCCCGTATCGTGGACGCATTTTTAACCTATGCCTGTTAGATATCTTCCTTAGGTATCATAAGTAGCATAGTCGCGTAGCAGACTTGGTGAGAACGTTCTCTTTATACTTTTATGCTTTAAGGCCTTCTTTATTATTCTGGGGTATTTGCTTGTTCGTCTTCTTTTTTGAGAAAGCAAGTAATGGAACTTGCGAAAAATTAGTGCTGTTGTCCCTACCGGCCATGGAAAACAAACGAGGAAAGACTATATATACACTGATAGGCAAAATAAAGTGCCCACCTCATCGTTTTTTCAATTTCTCTCATTTACTTGGTTCAAATTAAAGTAAACACACTGTATTTTTTTTATTATCTTATTTTTTATATTCTTTTTAAGTTTCACTTATGGAATACTGAAAAAAAGGAGTTTTACTTAAAGAAAAAAAAATCAATTTGTGTTGAAAAAAAAACAGTGACAAAATAAAGTGCCCACTTCATTTAGGCTACAGAAAACATAAATTAAAGTAAAATAAAAGCATTTCAATAATTGATGTGTCCTCCTTTGGCCTTCAGGACCTCCTGCAGGCGCTTCGACATGCTCTCGACCAGGTTCTTTAGGTGCTGTGGATCTAGCTCTTCCCAGGCGCGCTCCAGCTCGAATTTTGATTCGTCCGTCCAGAGAACCGTTTTCCAGAACTCTAGGGGCTTATCAGCATGCTCCTAAGCAAACTTAAGCCGTTTGGCTTTGTTTGCCTTGCTGATAAAAGGGCGCTTCCGGGCAAGTTTGCTATTCAACCTCTGTGCTACGAGACGGCGACGAACAGTTCGACCGGAAACTGATAACTGAAAGGTTTCCTGGATCTCGCGGACAGTTACCTTCGGGTTCTTCTTGACTTCGCGCATGATCCTGCGAGAAAATCTGGAGGTTTCGCTGATCCAGACGGGCCTTGAAAAGAAGTTCGTATTCCAGCAGGACAACGACCCGAAGCATACTGCCAAGAAGACCAAGTCGTTCTTCCGGTATTGTCGGATCAAACCGCTAGAATGGCCTCCACAAAGCCCGGACCTCAATCCCATCGAGAATTTGTGGGCGATTCTCGATGCCAGGGTTGACAAAACTGGTGTTACCAATAAAAATAACTATTTTGAAGCCCTGGAGCGCGCCTGGGAAGAGCTAGATCCACAGCACCTAAAGAACCTGGTCGCGAGCATGTCGAAGCGCCTGCAGGAGGTCCTGAAGGCCAAAGGAGGACACATCAATTATTGAAATGCTTTTATTTTACTTTAATTTATGTTTTCTGTAGCCTAAATGAAGTGGGCACTTTATTTTGTCACTGTTTTTTTTTCAACACAAATTGATTTTTTTTTCTTTAAGTAAAACTCCTTTTTTTCAGTATTCCATAAGTGAAACTTAAAAAGAATATAAAAAATAAGATAATAAAAAAAATACAGTGTGTTTACTTTAATTTGAACCAAGTAAATGAGAGAAATTGAAAAAACGATGAGGTGGGCGCTTTATTTTGCCTATCAGTGTATGATTGACTTAAAAGCTCATACAGCTCATAGGCTCAAAAGCTCATGATATTCAGCAAATACTAAACATGACAAAAATAGGGATGCATTCCATCATTTTACAGGATTGTTTCAATAACTGCCTGTATACCTGTTGACTAGACTAGACTAGACCCGTCTGTAGAAAAGGGTGTTAGTTCTAATAAATAGGTCAACAACCGGGTCCGAAACCCTATATTCAAGCAAACAAGCTATATAGAATGTTATTAAATATCTTATAAGTGCCAAATTGTTGCAAATTTAATTTTTTTTTCCGCTGAACGAGTAAGTTTAACAAATACGATGAAATTTGTAAAAAACAAATTTCTTCTCAATAGTCTTGCAATGTAATCAGTCTAAAACTGGTCGGGCTTAATGGCAGGACTCCAAGCGGATGGCCCGCAAAGAACTTCAGGAAGGGCAGGAAGCGCTTCTGGAGTCATGAGTCCTTGTAAATTTACCACATTCACAGATTGCCTGTCATACTAGGAAATTCTTGATGATTTTGGTTAGTTTCTTCTTCCGGACGTTCTCAGGGACGACCAACCAGGATTTGGCGTCATAGAACTCCAGTCTCGGCATCTGTTTGATGTCGGCCTTCATATACGTCTAAGTGTTCATAACAACGCATATTGGTTTGGTTACCCACTGCCGTTAAAACTTTCATACGCAGGTTTTGGCCACCGTGTTCTGTATATTGCTCCAGTTCAGTGCCTTCAAAACTTAGCATACGTGTAGTTTACAGCACGTTTTATAGTCTTTTTGCACAAATCGAATTGTAACATTTGCCATCTTTCCCGCTCCTCGAACCGAAACTTTGGGTCGACGATTTAAGATGTTCAATATCTTTCTGGCCTTCACCGGATCTGTTATCTTGCGTTTCATGCTGCTACCTTCCTTTCGCTTGCCTATCTACTGCTCCTAAAATGTCTTGATCACACGGGATACCGTTAAGGATGAATTCCAATTTTTTTTTTCGAGCCATCTAATTACGTGAGGCATTTTTCTTTCCAAAGTGAGTGCAAAAAAATGTTTTGCCCATATGTTCTTGTTCGGACGACAGTACTGTAATCACTTGACCGATTGTGATGAAACTCTGCCCTACACTCTTAGCTAGTTTCAGGAAAAATTCCAAAAAATTCAATCTAAATGCACAAAAAAATATTCGAATACAGTTTATTCAGCTGTTTTACAACACAGATAGAAAGAAACATTTAATTTTCTGCGTTATCTAATGCACATAAAGTGAATGCTAGATTTGGCAGAAAATAATGGAATATTTCATGTAAATTTAAGCCAGATAACGCCTGAATCTAGCCTGTTGTATGGAAAGAATGCAAACATTGTTGTATGGCGCATGCAAGATTGCAAACAATTTCGTTGTTTACGCCTCCTTTGGCTTGGAATTGAACGAGGGGAAATTTTACGCGCTAGTTAAAGTTAACTATTTTTTTCTGTGAAGTTTATATACACAATGTGCCATCACATTTCCAGCATTTATATGTATGATGGAGTTGACTCTCAAAAAATCTGAATTGTGGCGCCCTTGTGAATGGACCAGATTACAATCTCTCTTCGCGTATGCTTTATCAAGTTTTTAAAAATAAATTGTCAGAGACAGAAAGCATTGCTTTGCGGAAGTCAAATCGTAAAACATTGTTGGATTCATGCATGATTCATCAAATACATTGAATTAGTTTCACGCAGTGTTGAAACTAGTTTAGTTCTTTACGAGCCTTACATTGGTGAACAAATGTTTTCACCATTGAGCAATGACAAAATTTAAAAACAAAATCTCAAAAATTTCGGTTTCGATTTTTTTTTATTCAAAAAGGGGATGTTACTAGGAGTATTAAACTATGTTAATCATCGATCAAGTTTCCACTTGCTGCAATTACGGCCTCCACACGCTTCCGGAACGCACGGCAGGTCTTAAAAATGTAGCCTGGATCGATTTCTCTCCAGGTATGGGTCAATATTTGTCTGACGCTTTTGCTGTACTCGGGTGGCGTTTAGAACAGGCCTTGGCCTTCATGACGCGCCATACTGAGTAATCCAGCGGATTAAGATCGGGGCTGGAATACAACATTTGACTTCGGGACGTATTGCTCTTTGGTTCACGGAAGAAGATACTTACTTAAAATCCCGATGTAGACCTCCGTGTTTACTTTGTCGCTTTGGAATGACACCGGGTTCATTTTTTGCCATCGAAAGCCATCAATCCAAATACCATAACGCTAGCAGGATGCTTGGTCAGTTACACATCTTTATGCTTGTCGGCCACGTCTTTTACTGGGAGAGAACTGATATAGTGATCGGTTCTGGAATTTGATACGGGATCGACGGTAAACATGCTCTCATCGGTGAACAGGATTACCGGATTTGAAAACACTTTAGGAAGTTCAAGATTTTCTCACATCGCTATTCCCTTAGCTTCCGGATGCGATTGGTAATCATGTGATTTGTTTCCGTGCTCTCGGCTTCGCTCTGCAATCTTCCTTTAGGATCTTCCGTGCCGTTAAGTTGCTGATCCCGTGTTCCTTCGCCTTTTCCATATTAAAGGCATTGGACTCGCGCGAATCTTCGTTTTGATGGCAGCGATAACCCTTGGAATCTGAGCTGACCTAGGACGACCTATGGCCACCTTCGTGGATAGTTGTCCTTTCTTTTCTCGGTCTAAGGCCCTTTTCACGGTCCTCCGGAACACTCCCCCTTTTTTCGACATTTGCGCGTGGGGTAAATCACGATTACGCTGCCACTTCACCATGGTGCAACTGTCAAACTAAGGAAATCGGCTAACTTTACTCGCAGCCTTCTATGATATGAAAAATAGCTACGTGTATGCAAAGAAAACCAAGGCATTGTATACACAGGTGAAACGGAAACCTTATTTGAACGATGGTGCAAGCATTATCACGCATACGGTAGCTCGGAGTAACATCGAAACGATAACAATTCAAAAATAATTCTCGAGGTCAGCATCAAATTAAAATCATAATTTGATGTTACTAGTATTGAGTTATTTGATCTCAAATTCACTTTTTTTTTAAATAAATTACTCACGGTCGTCTCGACTCTAGTGGGAATAATAATATTATGGACGGAAAGATTGAGGTGGCTACTTCAAACCTAGTTAACAAAATAATTGTATAACATACCTAGAATTTCTCACATTTAACAATTTGTGATTCGAACTTTTTTTTAGAAAAACTCACACAGTCATCAAAAACGACACCTTGATGCTCAGCAAAAGATCAAATAACGTGTCCTGCGTCCTGGTAACCTTGTCCACATTCACAGAGATTGCTGTGTCTCAACCCTACACGGTACAAATGGACATTTTAATGAATATTGATATTGACAATATGCAAGACATCACACGAATGAAAACTCGATACACAACCAACCCTTTGAATCAATATATCTTTGACATTTTATGGGTGATATAATGTAGCTATTGTCTCCAATTTCCAAAACTCCATTTATCTTGCCAGCTAAAGATTTTAAAATCAAAAATTTCGTCTTCCACATCGCCCACCTTAGCTAGCGAGTCCACCATCTTATTGCCCGGAATCGAACAATGAAATTGTGCTCACAGGAAAGTGGTAAGAAAAGAACCTGGAGATGAAGCAGTTAGAAGCCCTTGTATTTATATACCGGTCTCAATGAGCGAATAACTGTGGAACTGTGAATAAAAAAAAATCTTAGTTTTTTACTGTAGTATTTCCAACATTCCCGTTTCTTTGAGAAAAAGGCATTTATTAACGGCTCATCAAGTTGAACCGAATCTTCTAATGCATGAACAGATATTAAACAGGCCAATTCTGCGCAGCGTGTGATTTTAGACCCATTCTTCCTTTGAGTAGACAATTGTCTCCTCGGGTGAGGAGACTCTCTATTTGATTTGCACAGACAATCACTTCACTCGAAATGACAATTCTCACCTCATAGATGACAAAGAGTCGGCTCACCTCACACTATGTGTAGAATAAAGACTGTATTCGATGAAATTTGGACACACAAAATAGGTCACCAAAAATTTTCCTTGAGCCCGATTCTTTTCAAACTTTCTGGAAATAAAGTACTTAACTACTTAACTACTAAATGGTTAAGTTTTGACATCATTGGTTTATTGAGCCTCTTCTCCCAACCCAAATGCCCGCACCTTTGCCTTGACCCCTTTCATCAAATTTTGGGCAATGATAGGACCGACTTGCTTACTTACTTTTAACCACACTTTCTTTAGTTCAAGTTCATTTTCTATCAGTTTTGGAGTTTTAACGAGCTTTGCTTTCATGATTGCCCAAATGTTTTCAATTGGGCGAAGTTCCGGAGTGTTTGGAGGGTTGACGTCTTTTGGTACAAAAACTACATTATTATCTTTGTACCAGTCTAAGACGGTCCGGGCATAGTGGCAAGATGCCAAATCCGGCCAAAACAGTGTCGGGCCATCGTGAGATCTCAAGAAGGGCAGAAGTCGTTTTTGGAGGCATTCGTCCTTGTAGATTTGTCCATTGACGGTCTCAGAGGTGATGAAGGGCTGACTCATTTTGCCACATCCGCAGATCGCTTGCCAGACAAGGAATTTTTTGGCGAATTTCGACAGTTTCTTCTTCCGTACACTCTCCGGAACGGCCAACTTAGAGGTGGCGACGTAGTGTTCCTGTCCTGGCATTTGTTTGGTGTCGGCTTTAATGTAGGTCTCATCGTCCATCACAATGCAGAACGGTTTTCTTGCACGAGTTTTGGCCACCGAGTTCTGTTTATCGCTCCGGTTCGGTGCCTTCTGGACCTTGTACACATGTAATCCAGAACGTTTCATTGTTTTCTGCACAAAACAAACTGAAACTTTCGCCTTTTCGCAACATTCCTGATCGTAATGTTGGGATAACGCTTAAATACCATCCTGGCCTTCTCCGGATTTGATGTGCCACGTTTTTTGCCACTACAATTTTTCCGCTTGGTTGTCTTACGGTCCTTGAACGTTTTGACCACATGAGATACGGTTGAATGTGCGATTCCGAGCTGTTTTCCGATCCATCGATGAGAAGCGTTTGGGTTTTCGAAGTGAGTGCCCAAAATTTGTTGGCGCACTATTTCTTCATTCGAAGCCATCACTGAAATCACTCGACCGATTTTCACGAAACTCATTACACAATTGACACAACACAATGAAATACATTCTGTTAAAATTTCAATAATTTTACCCACACGCTAAAAAGTTACGAACAATTGCGTGTGTCCAAATTTCATCGAATACAGTCTTTATGCCTGATAGATTAAATAGAGAGTTAAATACCAATAGTGCACATTACAAATTTGCTATGTTTATGAAGGAAATGCATCTTAAACTTTATATTAAATGGCAAGTTTCATAAAAGGAAAAACTTGATTTTTTTTAAATACGGTTTCTTGGTTGAGATAGACCATCCGGTCGATTGTAACATTTCAATTTGATATAACCATCAACGTAATATACGCAAAAAAAATACAATTGTTCTCATTTCACAAATCGCAAAATCCGGAATCAACATGTTTATATTACCTTCGATCAAAACCCTGGCAAAACAATAAGCTCACGAGATTCCTGCCCCAGCACGGCCAACCACCGGCTACCCGATTGGTGTTGATGATACGCATTAATTCCCGCATCTGAACGGTAAACAAATTCTTCGGTTCGTCGTTGATATGGTACATTTATAGAATTCTAAAACAACATCTTACTTTTATTCACGATGCTGCGGGTACTATTCTACGCGCAAACTACGATCAGGTGATACACAAATTTTGACTACGCTGAAACTACTTCCCTTATCCACACACGTCTATGTATAAACGCCCTATTGACTGTCGCGACATTGACACTGATATGTTGCCGACGTCTAAATTTTTGATGATTCAAAAATAAAAATATTTTCTTTACAGGAATAAACATGCAACCTTTCGTTGCTGCTGTTATTTTTTTCGCGAATGGTTGGTAGCAGAGTTCAAAAATAATATGTCTAACAATGACGCGCATTCATTTCGATCTCCCATTTCCCTTATCTGATAGAAACGCAATGGAATCCAATGATCTGCGAAATCTTCTCGACGAGTTAATTTGTAAAATCCTGCATGTTTATATTTCGACCCACCAAGCACCGCCACATCGCCATTCGCTGAGTGTCCTATTTTTAGAATGAAGAATAATTTACATAACGAAAGCGATATTTAAACAAATAGCGATGTCTGAGAGAAAATAAAAATAGGCTCCCCTCCGCTCACTGCTTCTTCCGTTTGCTCGATGTGGATCTGACTCAAGTAATGAACTTTCCCGAAAAACCACCCCCATGTTCATTTTCTGGAACATAAAATAAGTAATCATCACACCATCTCAAAAACGAAATTCTTGATCACCACCAGCTGTAACATGCGTCGAGATGCAAAACAAGAACATGTGTGATTTACATTTTTTTGTGTTTTGTTTTTTTTTCTCTTTTTTTCTCTACTCAAACCATTCCAGCCATACCGTACTACACCACTAGTCCTTCCCGGTGCCAAGGTACCGAAAAAGGATGCTCTACCAACCGAATCCTACCTCAGACATCACCCCAATCCAGCAATGCGTGCACCACCAGTACATGACTTTACAGATTCACTGTTGAGACAAAAGGTAATCTTTTAGAACCAAAAAAACAACAATCAAAACTCAATCACAATGCTGTACAAATAATTTCAAATTGTTTTCTTCGAATCCTTTCTGAACTTTTGAATCCACACACACAAATACACACAATTAAAAACCAATGGTTACTATCGTTCATCGAATCTGCAATCGTCAAACACTACATATCTAGGCCGCCGAGACTATTATTCATCGTGTCGTAGGAGAAGAACCACCCAGCGGTCCAAAGGTTTATTCCGATCGTTCCATACTCGCGAATGGTTGCGTGTTGTTTTGAATTTTGTTTACTTTTTTGCACAACATTTTCCTCCTTGTACTCTACAGTCTAAATGCTTTCTTTTCCCGAAAAAAAAAAATCGAAGATCAAACGACTATACAACACAGTCAATACCAATCCACTGTACTACCGGCGTGGATCTTTCCCTTTCGATCGCTACAAGCCCACAACATGTATCTACACTTCCACGCGCGTTCTTTTCTCATGCTTTCCCATTTCACAAAAAAAAAAACATCCGTTATTCAGTTCATGTTTGTTTCTAATGTTTTTCGAAAAATAAGCTGTGCCTGTTTACTATTTGTGTTGAACTTAATTTGTCTTCTGCTGTACATTCTATATTTGCCCAGTTAAAAGTTTATTTTCGTACTTTTGATCTGTTGGACGCATCAAAATGACGAATCAACGAATGAATAATTATACAGTAAAGTTTCATTTTAACTTACATGATTCTCAATTTTTCGTTTTCGTTGCATCTCTAATGATGGATTAAAAAAAACCATAATGTTTCTACCGGATCTAGCTGGTCCACAAACAGTTCAACTCACCGATCGGATTGTACTCGGACAGCAACATTGAGAACACCGTCAGATCAGCAGCCCCACAGCCCCAGGCCGTGCCGTAAGTTATCGTTTTTTGAACATTTTTATATATCCACTCACGCACACCAAACACGATACTCCGTCTGAAAAAAGTTGATCAAATTTAACGGAAAGTCAAACGTTAAAATAAGTTGATAACATTTTATCAATATAGAGGTTAATCTTGTAACGGTGGAAAGTTTCAAAACATATTTATGTAAATATTAACAATAAGATCTCTACAATTCTAATTAACCCTGAAAAACCACAGTTTGACAATTATTGAGTGTGCAGTCCGGTCAATAGATGGGCTTATTGATCTGTCTTTAAACACGGGTTACATTTTGTATCTAAGTAACATGAACGTTTATAAATTCTTAGTTTCCAGATGATTGGATTGACCGGAGGCTAAACTCATTTAGTTCTTGGATTTATAGACTACTTTGCAATTGTTTGTGTTAGCACACATTTTCCCTAACATGTCTCCACTTATAGAAAAAAAAATACTTTCAATTCGAACACTATGACAGTGGTGAAAAATAATAAACAAATCTGTCCTAAATATGAAGTTTAGCACGTTTGGTTGGTTTTTTTTTTCAAAAGGTTTAATCAGTCAACCGATTCCAAATCTGGTGCTGATCCATCTTCCAAAATTTGAACTGTACTGGCCCTTTGATGTTACTATAGTATGGGAATTATAACAGTATAGTACCGTGATTTTTGCTTTCATTTATCATACCAGGTATCCAATGTTAACTGCTCAACAGTTGATGGAGCATCTCGTAGGGACATAATGTAACTAAATAATTACATAAATGAAGCTGGAAACATTTCTTGTAATCACAGATAGCAAACATTATAGGAGGATGAGAACAAATTGTTATTCCTATATAAACGTCAAGGGGCCAGTGAAATTCGAGTTCGCAACAAATTGAGTTCAAGCTTTGGGAGATGATACTTTTAACTATTAACATTTAACATTAACATTAATAGTTTAATCTCCCACATTAAAGCTTCAACAGATCATGAAAAGAAAAACAAAATAAAAGATAAACAAACTTTTTAAAACTAGAAAATTAGAAGAATGATTAATAATATCCATTTAATTCCAACTATCTTTATTGATATACGCGTATCTGTCGATATAAGCAATAAAGGTAGTTGGAATTAAATGGAAATCACTAATCTTTCTTCTCATATTCTAGTAACAGGTATTCCACTAAAAAAGCTTACACTCCCCAGGAAACTTTTTTTTTATTTGTTGACTATCGAAATTTTCAGCCTGGTGAATCGCCCATCGTAGTCACTTGAATACCTTTTTATTTTGACTTGTCCGGTGATGAGATTTGAACTAGTGATTTTGGGTTGAGAGGTATGGATGTTAACCACTACGCCGAGGTCGCCCCGAAATAAATAAATTTATTGATATGCAAATAAATACCTCATTATTTGTGTGTTGCTTTTGGACCAATTATGTTAGAGCTCAGTGTGTATTTTATTTTTATTTTTTTTATTTTTTCGTTATGATCAAGTTGCAGATACCTTGATCAAAAAGTTCCCGGAATTTAGGCAGAGAGCCAAATCAGGTGAATTCAGTGGTTGCTAAATGGTATTCATTTGATTTTTAGCCAAATGTTTACGGATAACGATGGGATTGTGTGACGGTGCGTAATCGTAGCGCAAAATCCACGAGTTGGTGGCCCACAAATGCGGTCTTTTTTGACGAATTGCTTCACGCAAACGTCTCATAACACCCAAATAATACTCCTTGTTGAAGGTTTGGCCTTGGGGAAGGAATTCATGATACACGACACCCTTGTTAACATCCATACCTCTCACGCCAAAGTCACGAGTTCGAATCTCACCCCCGGACAAGTTACCCAAAAGGTATTTGAGTGACTACGACGAGAGATGAACCAGCCCATGGCTGAAAATCTCGATAATAAAGGGAAAAAAATGTTAAGCTAAAAAAATAATAGAATGTCAACGACAGATGTGGCAACCAAAAAAAAATAAAACTTAAATCGAGTGACTGAGAGTGGTGATTACGAAACTTTTTGATTAAGGTGGTATGTTGGAAATAATAAACTACATTTATACAAGTACACTATGCAGTCTAATTGGCCAAACTAAATCTACATAATCCAACCAGTCTGTCATTGGGAACGAACGACTTAATTGCAAAGTATTCAAAGAGAGAGAGAGAGAGAGAGAGAGAGAGAGAGAGAAAGTAAAATTCTTTTATGCATATGTGATGCATTACATTCTTTTATGCAGTAACATTCTTTTATGCATATGTGATGCATTTTTTGCCTCAAGTAAACAGCTTGGTCAACATATAAAAATTACTGAGAAATTTAAAGCTTAGATTACCTGAATCGGACGTCAATTAGCAATGTTTGCAAAAGACCAATGAGGTTTTATTTTTGGTACAAAATTACTATCATGTTCTAGGTAAAACAACCGAAAGTAGACTCTTTCTATCCTAGCAACAAAATCTTTTCCATCACTATGTCCACGTGATTGACAGGTCTTTCTTACGGTGATAAAAGTGTATTTTTATACATGTACACCTTAGTACCGCGAAGAATGCGGAAAAAAGTAAAGACTGAAATGTTTCAAGGTTTCAGCATCTATTAATATATATGAATTCCTGTCTGAAGGGTTGTCAACGTACCTTTTGCATAACTTATGTTGATGATACAAAGGAGCGATGACTTCCAAGATTGCATTTAAAATAAAAACAAATAATTTTATGACCATAAACTATTTTTTAGTGTTAAAATGTAGATTAATACATCACATCAATTTGATCAACTTTTTCAGACATAAACGCGCAAAAACAATATTTTGTAAGAAGTTGCAAATAATCTTTGGAATTGAGATGTCAATATCACAAGACCAAACAATATTTAAATTTACCATTTAGTTGCACCAAAAAGTGTGCATCCCTGAGTGATATGAATTTCGACTGAAATGTTCAGTGTTATCGAAATACATATCTGTCATGGGTGGTAATTGTCAAAGTGCGATTAAATGGAAGAAATATAAACTTTTTTTTTTGCTCATAAACGGCCGCTTTACGTTACTTGAAATTGGGGCGTTTTTCAATTCAATTTGTCCAAGGTTGAGTTACTCAAATTTGAGTGAATGTTTTTTTGGACAAATCGACAAATCAACAACGTCTATCAGCTTCAAGTAGATGTTGCTAAGTCGTCAGTTCTAAAAAGATGTACAATAATATGAGTAACTCCACTTTCGACGTATTATTTATAATTCCATTAATAACGACACAGTATTTTGATAACTACAGCAGCCGTATATGATCAAAATTTTGTTTCCCGCGCAAACCACACCACACAAGCACCCAATTATCCTTTTCCATAGAAATCATACTAAAATTTATAAATTTTTGTATACACACAATCAGATCAAACGGATTCACTAGCCGCCATCGGCCCACCAAAATCGAAGGGTAAATCAGAAAACAAAACATAAAACAAAAAAAAAATCACATAGTAGAAATTAGCGAGACGCAAGCACTGCCTTCTTAAACGCTGACGATTTACTTAACTTCTAATTCATGAGTTTTCGTTTCCTTTGAAATGCCTATTATTATTTTAATTTAGTGGATGTTTATGTGGCTGGCATTTTTGAACCAGAAAAAAAAACGCTTTCTTCGTTTACCAGTTTTAAAATCAATTCGACATCTAACAATGAAAACACAAACTCCAACAGAACGTTACATACTACTCTGAACTGACCATAACGGATTGACTTGAGATTATCGTTCTGAAATTTGAGTGATAAGTGCAACCAGACCTCTTCTCGCATCCCAAATCAGTACACCGAAAGAGACACATGTACATGTACACATCCAAGCAAAAGCACAACAATTTTTCCAAATTACAGCAGGAAAAAGGCTTTTAGTGTCGTAACACATCAATGTCAAAAGTTAAAATAAAACAAATTGCAAAAATTTATAAACCTACCCTACTCATAAAAAGACAACAAAAAACGCCAAAACCATCCTTCCGCAAAGCGACCATAGCTGCACTGTTAATATTAGAATTTTCATTGATCTTTCTTTCCTAAAACAAAAACAAAAAATTCTGGAGGACCAAAGGCGCCAAGATCAGGAGACTCAGCACAAGAACAAATATCCCTTCCAATCGTACGCGTCATCGTCATCGCTTCACTCATCCGGTCACTCATCACCATCGCCATACACTGCTCATCAGCAGCAACCACAAGCGAGGCAGCAAACGCTCAGTCCGCCACCGATTCCGCCACTGCCGGGCGACTACTACTGTCAATCGCATCAGGATGATTCGCGCAATCAGCACTACTAATCCAATTCGAGGGTCATATACGCAAATTTCGCTACTCTCACTAACATTCACTACTCACACCAATCTGCTCTGCTTCCACTAATCTATCGCTTCTATCTATTTCTATTTTTCCGATTGATACAAATCACCAGCGCTGTTGATTCACAATGAACATCCCCTTCACTCAAAGCCGAAACACACGACCACCACCCAAAATACCTACACTTTGAACCCCCACTGTAACACGCCTGCGAAAAGAACCGATGGAGAGAGATTGCACTGGCAACACTGAATACGTAACAAACAGATACGCTTGATTGCTTCTCTGTGTGAGGAAATGGACCAGAACTCCGATGATGACCCAAATGCAGCGACGAGAATATACATATCAACTTTTTTTTAGTGCTACGATAACTTTGTGAATTAGTTAAAAAATATTACCACGGACTGATTTACAACGCTAAATTAATGTTTTTTTTTTTAGATAAATGTGTGTGAGCTTAAATGACTATTTTTTTCATTTCATTGTTTTCTTATGTTTGTTATTAAATGTTTAAAATGTATTGAACCCACGTTTATCTGAAAGGTGCAAAACGATAAACTTGATCGAATGGACCGACATGTCGTACAGAAAAAATTCGAAAGCATTTTCAAAAATACGATCAGGGATTTTGTCTACTTTACACGTATTGAAAATTAATTTTGATTAAATACGTTTGATAACAAGCCAGAAATCTTTGCTTAAAAAGTCGAAATTGGGTACCGCAATACACACTGGCGAAAGAAAATCTATCGAAATTGTAGGATTTTATGGATAAACATTTTATTTTTTAACATGCTGATTGTATTTTGGACTCTGCTTGGGAAGCACATTTCCAAAGCTGTGTTCTATTGAGGAAATTTTCTTGGGACAAGTTCCGTCTCTTGCACGAGATTGAAAATCTTGTATTAAAGACTCCAACTGCTAAAACTTTCAAGTAATTCAAGCATAAAGGGTGTCCACGATGAAATTAAAGAAGAAACAATTGGCTTTCAATTTTCTACCTACACCAAGCAGCCTCGCAACAAACTTCCCTTAGCTTCGTTCGTGTTTCTGTGAGTCTCATCGATTTGGGAAAACGAAAGTGTGGTTGCCTTGATCTTTTCATTTTCATCATGCTGATGATAGAACCTTCAAGATTTTGTTTTACTATAACTGAAAATATTCATTTATACCATTTTTGTTCATACGCAAACCCGTGAATAAAGGCTGACTAAAAGTAAATTGGTACGCACAAAAAGACCTGCTCTTCGTGATTCAATAAGGTCTATTAATGGTTGCTTTACAGTACTTCAAAGTTACAGCATTGCTGTTATATTTCAGCATTAGATAATTACGAAATCTCGAACCTTCCTCTTGATGGAGCCCATCAGCGCCCGCACAGTGGAAACGGACGCGGAATTAGCGCATTTCATCCATTTTGCCCGGATTTGCGGGATGTCCTTCACTGCCCCGCCGCTTCGTCAAAGTCGCTGCTGTGAAATTGCCCAGTATTTTTTGGTTGGTCGAAATTCTGGGAAAATCGGAGGACAAAATCGATCTTGTTGGCAGCATACAACTCCAGAACCCAAGCTGGCCAAAACGGACCAAAAGATGACTTTGCCTCGATGCTTGCGGATGAACGGCAATACACGCTTTTTCAGGCATTCTTCGATGTTAACATTGGATGTCATCGTCGAGGATGTGACGAATGATTCCGTTTTCAGACCACAACTGCAAATCGCTTGCCAAATCATAGCCTTCTTCGCGAACTTGTCGGCAAACACGAACTTGAATCTTCTCAGCACATCCCCACGTCCAGTCGCGATGTAAAACTTTTGACCGGTAAACTGTTTATAATCGAGTTTGACGTATGTTTCGTCATCGATCAAAGTGCAGTCCTTGTGTTTCGTCAAGACACGGTCGTACAAGAGCCTTTCACGATGTTTGGCCACGGAATTAAGTTTGATGTGCCGGTTCGCATGTTTACTGGCTTTGTACGACTAGTATCCTTCCCTGACAAGGATGTTTCGCACCATTTGAAAGTTGACGTTGTACCTTCTGGCCACATCTCGGATCGAAAGACCGGGGTTGACTTTAACGCACCTCAACACCTTGCTGGTTTCGTAGTGTTGGTGCACAATATTTTTCTTCTCTAGAGTTCCATTTGACGTTATTTCTGAACGCGATCGACTACTTTGATCAAACTTGCACCAGCTATTTTCTATAGAACTGTAAACAAACCACTGTCAAAGATTTTCGATTACCAACACTAGAGGCGTGACTAAGACTAAGACACGCTGTATGTGATTTTTATTTAATCACATAATTATTGCAAAAAAAAATGTAACGAGGATGAAACCAAATGGAAATAAATCACATTGAAAGGTGACAGTTTCAATTATCGTTATTGAAAGGGCATAAAACGCAAAGATGCGAAAACAAAAAGCCAGTTGTTTGTTCTTGTTGTCTTTCATTTTCTTATTTGTTTCAAGCTGAACGGCCAATGTATTGTTATCGAAATGATGTGCTGTACAGACCAACTTTTAAAACAATTTTTGTTTCGGCGTATCAGTTAAGGCGAATATTCAAGGCACCCTTAAGGGCTTACGCTGAATCATTCTCGACGGCAGCCATTTCCTCAAAATTTAAAATTGATATAACTCAGAATCTGTACTAGATATTGGATATTTAATCACATCATTTTGTATGCTTGCTTGCTGTGAGCAATCTGATGGATTTCGATTTGATGTTCATTCACTAACAATCGAGATTTATCAATTTGAAATAGCGAGGTAAGTTTGCGAGAGAGAGATAAAAGATAGGAAAAAATACACGGAGCAGCAATTCACCTTAATGTGAAACTTCGTGACTACAAATAACATACAATACTTAAAGAAGTTGCTACTCTTTTTTCGCTGTAACCCCCTGAATTCTAAACTTTACATTAAATGCTGCGTCAACATATTGAATTACACACATGTCCGTTCGTTCAATGTTCCTCGCAGTAAAACAATACTCAGCTTAAACGCGGGTTCAAAACTTGTGTTTCATATTGATTAATGTTGAAAAATCAAACAAGATAAATAAATGTTATTTTATTGATTATTGAATAACTAATGAATGTGATAGTTTCTTTGTATAATTCGTAAATAATAGTAGAACACAACTATTTAATTTAAAAAATACTTAAGCTACATCTATTCTTTCACAAAGACAATTATTTGTTATCAACCTGTAGACCTAGAGGCCAACTAATCCGATCCTCAATACGTTCCACTATTATTTACTATCATCTAACCGAAATATCCAGTGTGATACCTTTTTTGCATTGCCACCATATTGTGTTCAGATAAATTAAAAATGACCACTAAAATGTTCTTATACGTTTTTCTCTTTGTTTGTATGTTTATTTTTTCCTTTGTTTACTCACTTCGTAACATGCGCGTTTTGTCACAACTTGACCATCTCTGTAAAAAAAAATCCCAAACAAAACAAAACTCATAATCGTGAAACAAAACTTTCAAAACCACCTTCCGCCGCTGCCTCAATACGTATAACAACAACAACAACAGCTACAAGAAAACTGTCGTTTTCGACCCGAGCAAGAGTGAAACCTTCCGTGCCCTGCAGGAGGGAGCTGGCGAGGGACTCCAGGAAGTGACCACGCCCGTTCAAACGCGTGCCTTCCACGGAAATCGCATGGTACCAGGCAAGGTGAGTGATTGTGGATAAACATTCCAAAGGCGCTATGGTGACGTCAGTCTATATCGTTTCAGAAACCAACCGCGGCCCATCCAGCTCCCCAGCCAGAATACGCTCAACATGTTAACTCGATGGGTGAACCAAACGAAAAGATCCACCAGAGTGGATCTTTCAAACGTTTAATGTACCATGTACTATCGGAAACCGACTACTAAAACACCCGCAGAGGAGTAAGTCGGATTCCGATATAAAAAAAATACTATTTCTTCCTAGGTAAAGCATAAGAACAGTTCAAGGAAACCTTGTTTCCGAAAGTTTTTGGTTTTAGAAGAAGAAGAAGAATAAACGCTTTTAATTACTCTACTACTATTATTACTCTTTTGAAACTGTCTGTTACGTTGATGAGCCATAGGGCTTTAACAATTGGGCAATAGCATATGAACGAGGAAAGCTGAGCCAAATATATAGTTATCCATTATTTATCGATTCTGTTATTTAGATTACGAAAACAGCATAATTTTAGTCTGTTGCAGAGGAGATCTTTTGTAAGAGATTTTTGTCGATTGAAGAACAGCTAAATTTTATTAACGAATTTAGTGTACATAAACCGTTTTAGGGCAACGATGTTGAAAGGAGAAATACTGTTGTCATTGCACATTAACCTACATCATGAAAAAAAGTTTTATTAGTGTTATTTACATGCTTTATTAGTTTAAATTTTTGTTACGTTTCAAATGTTACAGCACATTTTTTTCTGATATACGCCCAGATTAATCACAAGTTGATCGGACTAACATCAGAAAAATGTTATCGAGTGCAAGTTCTAGTCAATGTTTCGATATGCTTTTTCTTACATGAAGGGCAAAACAGCCCAGCAGGAAAAACTTATCGAAATTTTAGTTCTTACTAAAATCACAATCGTAAGTTCATCACTACTTTTGTTTTACTAGCGATCGAAGTCATGACACAATTCAGGTGAATACTCACGAATGAAAGAGGCAACAGGCAAATAGGCATGGTCACAGATAAAAACATGAAAGAAAAGAGTGTATGTGGCTCATACATACGTTTAGGGTATAAGTTTGCTTCGAGCTCAAGAAGGCTTTTGTGACGAGTTAAGATCGAAATGAATGCAATAAAAATGAAAAATTACTATTGATATTTTCAGGGAGTATTCTTTGATTTGAATATCACATTCTCTTGAACATTTCCACAAATCCTGACAGAAACATCCCTACTACACGTCGAGGGAAAAATAATCAGTTACTTTTAAAATAAAAACGAGTAAGTTTAAAAATGGTTTTGATCATGCTAGAAATTTAGAATACATCAAATAATCTTGGATAAAATGTATCTAAAGTATAGTGAAGAGATATTGGATAAACATTATAAAACCAAATTAATCTTTGTCTAATCTAATCTATTCTAATCTAATCTAATCTAATCTAATCTAGCACAAACGAAGCCAGTACGTAGGAAATTGGATCTAGATAATAATTAGGTGAGATGACGCCCAAGTACAATATTGTCAATATGTGTTCTATTGCATTGCACAACAAAGTCATTTGATACAAGCGTCAAAGGTTCGATTTGCCTACTGTAAAAAAAATTGACGAAATATTTCGGTAAACATAAAATATTACGGATTTTTCGGTCAACATAAATAATTTTACCGTAATTTTGTAACACTTTACCGAACGATCTGTTATGTTGTATTTTATTTACTGTATTCGGTAGAAAAAAATTCAATTCATACGGTAAAAACAACAAATCAGTGAATACGGTAAGCACTTTACCGAACAATTCGCAAAACGAACTCTGAATTACCGAAGCCCGGTAAAGTATTATTAACTGTCAAACTGTTGGCCATTTTCTATTAAGTCTCGTGGTTCCACTGATCGGTTGTGTTCCAGAAGGCGGTCTGGAAAGTTTTAATTTAAAAAAATTTCATCTTATGGCCGAAACCCGAAATCAACCAGGAGCTGCAGTAGCAGGATCCTTGACTCATCGAGATTTTCCGTAAGATTTCATCTAACTATGCTTAACCCTAGATGTTTACAGGTTTCTCCGGTGTTGATATGTTTTTACTGCCGGGAACATGTCTCCGGATATGTTTCTGGATTGCACCGCCATATCAACCATCATTATTAATTATTATATTTATCATATTAATCATAGTACGTAATTTGAACTTTAGTTCATATATCCAAACATGAATAAATAAGAAAATAAAAACAAATATAATATTGTTTCATAGAACAAAACATCCGAATATTTTGGTGTTTAGCGATAAAAAAAATACGGAACGGTTTGGTACCAGACTATAAAAATTACCGAACTGTGCGGTAGTTTTTGACAGATCGTCAAATCTCTCGTTACCGAACTGCACGGTTTATTTTGACAGTTCATCAAACAATTCGAGTACCGAACGTTCGGTAATAGATTTAATTACCGAACGTTCAGCCTTTGAAAGTTCTGTCAAAAATTACCGAATACTGTAAGATTTTCTAAGTGTGCAGTGTATCTCACAGATTTAATCGATGACATTCACTGGTTGTTCACTGATCTAATCTAATCTAATCTAATACAAACGCAGCCAGTACGAGAAAACATCCTGGAAACAACTGAGCTAGATGACGTACAGTTATTTTTTCTGTAAATATTGATCCTTGCCATATCAAAGACATAATACATGCGTCAAAGCAGCCAGGCTCACTGCGCTGCACCAACCGCAAAGAAGATTCTGTAAAACGAGCTGGGTTTTTTTGGGGTTCTCTTTTTAAAAAAAGAGAAGAAAAATTTTTATTTTTTTTTTTTTTTCCCAACCCCCGCCGGCGGGTGTTTTATTTTTAAACACAACTGAAGAACTCTGCACATTGTAGACGAAATACGCGTATCTGTCAAGAAGGTAGTTGGAATTAAATGGAAATTACTAATCTTTCTTCTCATTCTCTAGTTACAGGTATTCCACTAAAAAGCTCACACTCTACAGGATTGATCCTGTCATGATAGGTGAAGCGTCGTTTCATGGTTAAAATAGGGAATCGTTTAATGTACGATGTGCAAATGGTTTTTATTATGGAGAAGAAAATCTACAAAAATGTGAGATTTAAAAAAAAAAGGATGGAAAAGTTACCAGAAAAGCAAAAGAGGATGAGTTTGATAGGATTCGTTTTAAACAAAAGTACTAATACAGTTAAATGTTTGAGTAGAGTTTTAGCTCATTACCAAACATGTATTCATGGCTAAAACATTTGGAAATTGAGTCGGAATATGCCAACGACTAACATGCAAGTATGACAGTGCATGAAGACACGACGGAACACACCATGGATGCAGTATTTCTTTTAATCGAATCTAATACTTCGATCTTTGTAACACATACTCATTTTCGAACTAACCTTAGTCCATACTATCAGGGGCTGGATGGTCAAGAAGAAAATGGATATATTTTTTACTCAGGAAGTACCAACTCATCGATCCCAAGATTTCAAGCTTGGTACAAAGCTAAATTAATCGACCCTCAAAACATTACTTCCAACGAATAATCCCTCAATTATTATATCCAAATAACTCAGGGAATCAAAACAAAAACAAAGATTCTTGGATCGCAAAGCGAAAAAATGGGGTACTATAGTTAATATTGTACCAGCAATCAAGAGGAAACTAGGGACTTAAAATTGGCTCACTGCTTTAGAACCCCATTCTTTCGCTTAGTGGTATTAGAATCTTTGTTTTTGTTTTGATTGTCTTGCATTCTGACAGAATATTTTAGGGGTTATGGCACAGCATAGCACCGAACTTGGGAAATAATTTTACTGTTGGATGTGGGTGGGGGGGTTTGTTTTTTTAGTTGTTAAATTATTTGTTTGGTTTTTTTGGTGGATATTGTTTTTGGGTTTTTTGTTTATTATTATTTGGGGGTAGGTGTTTTTTTTTTTTTTTTATGAGAGAGGTTTTTGGTCTGATTAGTCTCATCAGATAGTTGTCGCCAGCACTATAACTTGGTGCGATATGATCAGAGCTCCCTTTTTGTGTTCGGCCGATTGTTATCTTCCGACGATTTTTACAACAATTCCGAAATGGAAATAAACCTTTTGTGGACGACTTGATCAATTTATGTGAAACCAGTATTTAACGTTATAAAGATTTAAAGTGGTGCTTATGGAAGTGTGACGAGTGAAATTTTTGTCATGGCACGGGTAGAATTCGCGGTCCGAATGGAAATAGAATATATAGAATAGAATAGAACAGAATAGAATAGAATGGTGATTCCATCTACCTATTAGGAATTACTGGCTGAATTTCCACCCGCAAACAACGGTACCTCTCTGTAATGGAAAATGAGTAAATTCATGGGAGAAACCAACGAAGAGGAGATTCTCAGCTCAGCTTATGCCAGCCAATGCCATCTCACGACATCCTTCTCGTGACAGCCGTCGGGTGAGCCGAAAACTGTCGTCGCTTCAGGAAGGCTGTCCTATCAAACGAATTTACGAAACAGAAGACATGGCAAAATGGAAAGTTAACATCCTATTCGGCTTACTACGTTTGGAGCATGGTGGTTTCAGCAAAGCTGGCGCAGCTTCGACTGTTCCAATACAGCATTATTTCATGCATGCCTGCTCTGTTGCCAATACGTATCGGAGTTGGTACCGAACGTAGTTCAACGTACGGTAGCAAGCGATAGTTCGGTTCACACAGAGACAATCAGTGCAGTTTAAACTGACTGTAGCTAGAAGGCTGTACTTTTGGGAAGCCTGCTTGGGACTGATGCCAAACACTATATCCGGAGCAATTTGCGATTAGGGCGAACATTCAGAATGTAAACAAAAGGGAAATGATTATTGTAATATTCCAAGTAGAATTTCAAACAGTAATTTACAAATTAACGAATAAATTCAAATACAATCTAGCATACAGATAGAGAACAAAGCTTGCTTCTGATTCATATATAATACTGATGGAAATTCTTTCGTTATTCATTGAAATTTGCATTTTTTTTATATTCGCCTGTCAATACTAGGATGTTTGATTACGCCATTTTCAATGTTGGCCCCACAAGTACTGGAAATAAAAGTATCGCCCTATACTATTCGCCTATTGTTGACATTTTGATAGGTTTCGCCCTCCGCTTTTCGCCGTTGTTTTGGTTATTTTATCAGTATCGCCTTTTACTTTTCGACGTTGTTTTGATTTTTTGTCAGTATCGCCTTTTACTTTACGCCATGTTTATGTTTTGATTTAAATTACGCCTTTCACTTTGTCAACAATTAATATGGCGTAAATCGCAGAGTGAATTGTTTTGAATACGAAATAACTCTACGCCCTTTGCAAAAACAATATTTAATGAATAAAATTAAAGCACAACCAGGACAAAAAGGTCAAAACTCATGATTTAGTTGCAGTAATTATGCATTGCATTGAAAACAAATTTTGTTTATATTTTGCATGTACGCTCTAATCGCGAGTTGCTCCGGATATATTATATTCTTCCTGATCATGCAATCAGGGGCTGCGGGCCGTATCGCATGCAAATACAGATTTTGCGAACCGCATAGGAAGATGAAAATAATGATAACAACGAATCATATTACAAAGTCGATTAATTAAAAAACAAACTACATTCCTTCTAATTTCCTAACTAAAAACCTCACACGTTTGCTTACATACGGGTTTTTTTTTTAAATTTGAAGCCAGCGATTGACAAATTGTAGTAAGGTAGCATCGAAAGTTTCCAATATTTAAATGCATATTTACGTGATGCTCCTCAATTAAATGACATCAATTTTTGTTAAATCTTTTTTATCGTTATTGATGATAAAAAAGTTTTGCTTGATATGCATATTTATTTTGCACAATCACAAAACTTCTGAGCATAATACCTTCTGTTGAATGATGCAATGAAAATATTGAAGCAGGGGCTGGATAGTCGAGTAGAAAATTGATATAGTTTTTGGCTCACAATGAACATCCCCTAAATATTCTTTCTAAATAATACTACAAATAAAAACAAAAACAAAGATTCTAGTACCGAAAAGTGTAAGAATGTATTGCAAGGTGCAAGGTGTACTTGGGATCAGTGTGTCAGGTATCTCAACCAGATTTATTCAACATTTTGTGGCTTCACTTTCATCGAAGTTGAGTCGAAAGCGGCCCAATTTTGAGTTAATGATGCCGGTAGTGTTAGACGTTAGACTAGGGGGGTGCGACTCTATCTGAAATGTAGCAAATGTGTTAATCCGCTGTTTAGAGATGCGTGCACGCTCGAGGGGTGCAACTCTATCGCAGATGCAGGAAAATTTTCGTTTTGCTTTTGTACGATGCGCGCACGCTTTGTAAATAGAAAGAAGGTTGATAACGATTTTGAAGATTTACTGCAAAAAGATGGAGAGCGATGCAAGTTGATGAGTTTAGATATTCTCGTTGCAGTTGAAATCCGGAAAAATCACTCGCGCAAATCAATATAACTGCTTTTCCGTATTGCAACAAAGTGTCGCATCTAGTGCGCTGTGTAGCACATCAGATGCGCTGTACAGCGCACTAGATGCGCCACAATTCAATCGTACAGAACAAAGAGAAAACCCGTTTGGCGCCAGTGGGTTATTCCGGTTTTCAGTTGCAATAATATAAGAGAGTAAAAACGAATTTTGCCAAATTGACTTGCTAGCATGATATGTCGCACCCCCAGCACACGCTTAGTAGATATAAAAAAGATTGATGGTGATTTTCATGATTTTTTGCAAAACGTTGGAAGGCGATGCTAGATTTTTTGAAAGATTGATTCGCTAGCATGAGGTTTATACCCATTTAAGATTGAGATTTATGCCTTGTTCAGACTGCTGAGTTATAACATGTTATAATAATTATCAACTAGAGGAATCTCATCAAGATAGGCATATAACATGTTATAACTGGTCAGTCTGGCCAGCGTTTTAGACGTGTCGCACCCTCAGGTGTTAGAAAAGGTGAAATCGTGTTCGAAAACGTGTTAGAAAATCTAAAGTCGTGAGTAGGTTGTTTTTGTTTATATGCAGAGCTGTCATTATATTCAGGGACTCAATTTTACAGCTTTTTATCCAGTGCTGTTCTGTGGTTTCAGAGGATCTGCAAAAAATAAACGGTTGGGCAAGGAAAACAAGGGTATTGAGGAGAAACTCTGACGTCATAGCATTAAGATGTACCTCAGAACAACACTGGACAAAAAAGCTTTAAAATTTACTTCCTGAAGAAAATCTAAAGCGGACCGAAACGTTGAAAAGATGTAAGGGTCGAAAATCAAACAAGCTAGAAATTTACAACTACACCGTCTTCAATAATAACGGTCAACTTATTCTAACAACCCATTATTATTTCAAAATTATGTGATCTATTCAACTTCGTCTGCACGCTGGTTTTAGGCGAATACTATACATTTTTCATCATCTGGAATGTTTTTTACGCATGAAGAGGTTTTAAATTAAAAAATGCCTTCAAAAATGAGTCTCTAGTTCAAGAGCTACAATATGGAATCTTTAAGCCAGAATATTTACTCCCTGGATTTTAAATAATAAAAAGATGCACACCCGACAAAATTCACTTCTTCCCTTACCTCGATAAGTCAATGACTTGTTTAGATGTGTTTGCGGTCAACCGACATTAGTGGATCAAGTTTAGAAATGAGAAGGCGTGTTCAGCTTTAAAAAAATATCAACAGTTTGTGAATCTAAAATAAATCTAAATAGACGTATAGTGGTAGGGTGGCTGTTCCATTATTAATCTCCTTTAATGTTCCTGTAATCATCCTAAACTAAATCAAGAGATTGAAAAGTCAATAGATTGGTTTCTTTGCGTTTTTGCTTACGTTTAATAACAATGAAAAAAATCACAAACCGTTCCGCTCACGCGTCAAATGATGAGATTAATATAGGATCATCGTCCCTACATATATTAAGGATCTATCTGTTTGTTTGTTTATTTTAAGTTAGGCATTAACAGATCAAGTTCAGGTTCAGGTGATGTTGGTAAACAAAAAAGAACATTACATAGAAAAACGAGTAAAGTTCTTTCCAGTTAGAATCCGGAATCCCTTATTGTGTTACAGCGGCATGGAAAGGGACCGCTGCAAGAATTATTTCACAGCGGTTTGTTTACCTAGGCGCCCGCTTTCTATGGTATAAATTTCACGGTGTTTCGTGCAGTGAGTCAAAAGTTATTCCAGATGGAAGCAGAGAGGAGAGAAAAAATTCTGCACACCCACGTTGATAATCCAACGTGGTCCGCAATAAAAATCGCAAAAACGTTGAAAATCGCCAAATCAACCGTGTATGATGTGCTCAAACGTTTCAGGGAGCGAAAGAGCGTGGATCGAGTGCCTCAAGGTAAGCGTCGTAGTGGAACATATGACCGCAAGCTGAACCAGAAGGTGTTGAGAACCGTCAGAGCAAACCCTGGACTATCAGATAATGAAATCGCACAAAAATACGATGCTGCTCGCAGTACCGTTCGAAGAATTCGTTTGCGAGCAGGATATCGTTCTAATCGAGCCAGCAAGCAACCAAACAGAACGTTGAAGCAAAGTTTCGCCACCAAAACTCGAGCTCGAAATTGAACCAGCAGGTTTTGACGAAGTACCAAGGATGTCTGCTCATCGACGATGAAACCTACGTCAAAATGGATTTCGGACAGCTTCCTGGTCATAAATTCTACATGGTGACGGCACGAGGAGATGTTCCTGTGAAGTTTAAGTTTGCTTTTATGGACAAAATTGCCAAAAAAAAACTGATGATTGGCAAGGGATATGCAGTTGCGGAGCAAAGACCAAAGTGTTCGTGACGAATAAGACGATGGACTCGAAGCTGTACAAGGAAGAATGCCTCAAAAACCGCGTACTACCTTTCATTAAAGCCCATAAAGGTCCCGTGAAGTTTTGGCCAGATTTGGCGAGTTGCCACTACAGCCGGGAAGTCATCCAGTGGTATCGCGATAATAACGTAGATTTCTTCGATAAAAACATAAATACACCCAACTGCCCGCAGTTCCGGCCCATCGAGAGATTTTGGGCAATAATGAAGCGGAAGCTTAAGAAAAGTGGAAAAACGGCTCGGGACGCGACTCAGATGACCAAAATGTGGAACAAATGTGCCAAGGAAGTTGACTCCGGAGGAGTGCAGCGTTAGATGGGAGAAATAAAGAAGAAAGTGCGAATTTTCATTAGAAACGAAGAGAAAGGATTTGTATTGATATTTTTTCATGATAGAAAAAATTTAAATTATATACTTATCTTAACTTCGTACGTCAATTGCTCCAAAAACAGTGGAAAATCTTCGACGAAGTACATTCCGCGTCAGATGGAAGTCAAAAATCGACGCCACCCTATTAAACATTCGCTGCAACCCGTGGATAGCGCTACTCAACTCGCCTAAAGCAACTGTTAAATAAGAAAGAAACCATCTTAATCTTACACGACCGAGTCCTTTCCCAATATAAATTCAAGATTACAATAATTGTCACTTTAAGTGTTTGAAACTAAAAATCACAGCTATATCGAAACAAAAATATTGTTCATATTGCTAATCAAAGGAGCAAGCATTTGCTGAAAATATCATGGATGTAGTCTTAATAGTATTTGAGATTTGTGCTCAGCAAAACGCGAAGTGAGGGGAACTCGGTCGTGTATGTCCTTAAGAGATTACCGCCAGTTCCTAGCCTGTCAAGTTTAGCGATCGCAATATCGTGGTTCAGCTAGTTGAAAGCTGCCGTAAAATCTGTGTAGATCATGTCCGTTTGGCATCGAACAATCATACTATCAGTGATGTATGACGTTAGGCACAATAGGTTTGTTGTTGTTGAACGCCCTGCTGAAAACCCGTGCTGATCGGTACTCAAAAACTGCTTACAATGTGCAAAAAGAGAGTTCCTTTCGACCAGTTCAAACTTCGATACGGCGCTTAACGATGTGATTCACCTATTTATTCACGTCTTGCTTCCTTTTTTTAAATACCGGAAACATGTCTGCCGTTTTCCAGCAAAAACGAGATATGCCGCTAGAAAGGGACAGCTGTGGATCCAGAAGATAGGCAAAATTCTGTTTAAGAAAAACGGACGGAACACCATCAGGTCCGGGCTTAAACGATGTTTTAAGAAGTGATGCAGCGTTCGAGATCGATTCAAAATCCACATCAACGAGACTGAGTGTTTGATTTGCCAAGGGAACATTGCTGGCAACAGCGTTAATGGAATGAACGGGAAGTCGCTCATCTTCAAACACACTAGCAAATTTTGTCGAGAACAGATCGCAAATTTCCTCATCAGTGCCAGCGGTTTCGCTTTTAAATACCATGGATGATGGTAAACCTACTTCCTTGCGTTGTTGATTAACATAGCTCCAAAATGATGTCGGGTGTGATTTAAGTCGCCGTTGAACCCCACTCAGATGGCGTTGCAAAAGCACACGACTTAGTCCTTTGTATTCGTAGTTGAGTCTACTATAATGGCGTTTAAGCGACAGTGTGCGGTATTTCGTGAATCTTTTGAGAGCCGCTCTTTTGGCCCGTCTAAGCGCACGAAGACCGTTAGTCATCCAAGGGACCCGAGATTCAGTCTGCACGATCCTTTTTGCGACGTGCCTATCAATGACATAAGCCAAGACGTGGCAAACAAAACCATTTTTTGTTAAGATGTGTTCTAGATCAAAGGCCAATTTGATTAATACGCCAAAAAACAGAGCCTGAAACCTCAAATTATAAATACCAAGAAATAAAGACAGGGTTTCCGAAGCGATGTCTATGTAATTTATTTTAATTTCTGCGATAACTTACTACCTTAACATTTACTAGTATGCATAACAATCATCAAATTAACATATAAACTTCACGAAATCGTGATTTACCGCTTCATTGTATCGCTCAATTTTTGGAATGCCTTGAACGTGACTATTTACAATAATTGCCGCATTACCACTAAGTACATAACCTACTCATGTAGTATTTGTCTCACATGTTTAACAGACATTACTAGCCAAGTCACCGACTGTAAAAGATGTGATAATTGCTAACTTTCTATCAGTAGATTCAAACAAGACGTTCTGAACTCTTCGCAAAATAAAACATTAAAATAGTCTTGTTTTTCATTCGCATAAGAGCACTATTGAACAATGCATGACATGATTTGTAGAACCTAGCTAATAACAGCACTTCTAATATATCTATACCCATCGGACCAGCCACAGGCTGAGTTTCTCTCTAAAAAAGAAACCTAACCTAACCCTACCTAAACCCATCTTGGCGGTCCTCTGTTTTTGGCGAACGGTGGTCCCAGTAGTGACGGCGGTGCAGAGTTTGGCATAAATCCCAAATATTTGTTCATAACACAATTCGATGGATGCACGCATATGTTGAAGGCATTCCGCACATAGCCTAGTTTACAGGTACATCCAACTCTGCATCCCGGGATGCACGGCATAACGTTCTGCCGGAAGAAACGCGGACAGCACTGTTGGCAATTTGTTGTTGGACCACAAAAACGGAACACTTCGTTTTCACCGCATAGATCTAAAATGATGATATTAGAGCAAAGAATACTTCTACAAACGGATCAAATTACCACTCAGTCGTGAGCTTGCCAGAACAAATGCTGTCGCTAAGGAAAACACCACCAGCAAATATTTCATATTCTATAGATTTTGAATAATTTTCGATACAATGCTTATTAGAAACGTTCTTCACAACTTCTGATACGTTTTAATCCAAACGAAAAACTTACTTCTTCGCACCAGTATAGGTTTTATGTTACTATCTTGGCCCTTATGCGAAGTCTGTGGACAGGCATTAGTGAATGTTTCATCAACCTTTATTGTTTTTGTTTGCTTTCGGGGCAAAATCACGTAGCGGTTTTGTTTGCGCTTGACGACAAAACATAGGTTAAGCCACACCGCTAATGCATCAACTAATGATGCTTGCCTTAAAGTTACATAATGAAATGAAAATAAATGAACGACACTCGTGTAAAATGTAAAGTCAATATGGTACTAAATAATTTATTAGAAATACGACGGATAAACTAGGTTTAACTTTATAATGTTTAAAAAAAATCAGTTCAAAAATAATAGAAAAAAGACCAAAATAACATATAATAACTGGTATTCATCATGTCTTACATAGTAAGTAATTGAATAAATAGACACCGTAGACTAGTTTACATGTTGAATGGTGTAGCTAAGCCGCTGCCGATGGCCAATGCTTTCTTGCTTATTTTCTGATTGATAAACCTCGAGTACAAAGAACCACCCGGGTTCCGCCTTGTCGGTCCCCGTGGAATATGATACGTATTCTAGAATTAAGATCCAATCATAAACAAACTAATATTTCGTTACAGTGTTATAATGAATGTTACCTTATTCTCGTGAGGAAACAGTGTCGTGATGCACCGGGAATAGTTCTCCAACTGTAGTGCGGTAATCTTAGTATCGTACTCCATGTGATAATCGATCACAATTGCCGTTAGTTGACTTTGAAACGATTTTTCCAAACTCCCCAACTCCCCAGAATGCAGAATCAACCTCCCGACACTAAAACTATTGAGTATATCCTTCAAAACCTCGACCGTCATTGGCCAAGTAAAATTTTTGTAGGAAATATTAGGTACAGCTTTGTGAGATTTGTGAGTCTCAACTAAGATGGCACTATTCATAGCTTGTTCATTGCTACTGCTGTTGGGATACTTAGTCGCTCGCGTGGGCGATATTGCATCTAACTGGTCACTCGAACGCTTCCGGTAGGAAATCATCCTTAAGCTTCTCATAGGCAATCCAATATCTATTCGCCACGATATGAGGGCCTCCCTAAAATGAATTTTCGGCCCCAGTGGGCGTCCATCGAACAGCACGTCGACGTCTTCGAAGCGCATCTTTTTCAAACATTCAACATCGATTTGTTGAGCTGCGAACAAATTTACACCGTGAAAAATTGTTATCAAACATAGAAAGTGATCTACCTTCCAAAAGTGCCACTGTTTCCTCGCAAAGTCCTAATCGATTTAGGCAAAGTGATTGAAGATCGCAGTCTCCCTGCGATAGATGGCTGTTGGTGATCCCATTCAGCAGATCAGCATCTTCCACGGCAAAGAAAGGTTCATTTTTGATAATCAAATGGTCTAGTTTTTCTACCATTATAGAACTGGCATGAAAATTCTGCATTCGTTCTTCCTTGCCACTGATACTGCTACTACTGATTGATGCTAATGCGCTAACTTTCAAACTAAAACTAACTAATACTAAAAAAAAGGTGGAAACCGTCAAAGAAATGCATCAGACTGGAAAATAAAAACAAAGTCCAACGTTTAACATGACAAGAAGGGTATGACAACATTGAAACGAACGTGTGTGTATAAATATATTAGGAAATAATTACGTCAGGGGCGGTGCCGGTGGTAAGGCCTGATTAACTCAGTGGATTGAAGGTATCAATTCCAATCGGCGCCGTAAGGATTTGTTGAGACAAAAATAAAACATTAAGGGACTGTCTCAAAGGGTTGTTTGAAATGTTGACGAGAACTACTATAAAGCTGTTTTGTCATTATTCTTATTAGTTATCGTTTCGATTTCGTTCAGAAAGAGCGCAATGGGATTGTTCTAAATTACATGACAAATCATTCTCCCATTGAATTAATTAAAATATTTAATAATAATTCTTTCTTAGAATGTTGTAGTGATAGACCTTTTGAGGTTATAATTGTTAAATTTAATATTATATGTGGTCGTTGGGTTAAAACATAAAAAAAGTGTTCTTTCATTGAAAAACATATCAGAAAGTAAGTTGAGATCTGATTACCCGCATAACGAAAAACAATTTGCTTTATAGTCAAAACTATATTTCGAATGTAAGATATATTATCACATTTTATGTTATTGTTACCGAATAGTTTAATCTCATGTTCACCATACAACCCTTACATTAACACATATAGTTAATGTATGCCATATTGTCATTGAGAGGTTTTTTATTGTCTGCACTCGGTCTGGATTATAAACCAACTTTTTGACATAGAGTACAGCAAAAAAGAAACAAAAATAAGTTAAGTAAATAAAAAGTCAAAGTAAAAATAGATCAAGTAAATAAATAAAATTAATAAAAGTAAAAACATTTTTTTTTTTAAATCAGAATATATTGACTCAGATAGCGAAATTTATAAATAAATAATGATAAATAAAATTGTATGTTAATGTTACGCAATATTGTCCTTACACCACCCGTTCTTATATATCGATCATTCTTTTTTTTAAGGACTAGTTAATGCTTTTGGCACAACCGTTTGAAGAGAAATGTAGCATCACCTTCATAGACTAGATGCTCGCAACGACCATTTTCAAATAATTTTTTGTTCTGTGCACCAAACAGAGCATTCTGTTACACTATTCTCTCCGACTTCCTTTGATATATACTGAAGGCTGTGTGGGTTCCCTGCAAGATTCCCTGCGTCTTTTAAAGAGGATACCAAACCCTCTATATTTCCATTGGTTACATGGAATGGCCAGGTCCAATTCAACGAAATATCAAATACTGTTTCTCGAACGCCACCGAAAGCGAACACCGATTAATTATATAGTGAGAAATAACGGCTATAGATCATTTCACCGAATGTATTAACCTCACTTTATTGACAGTTCAGGGAGCTTGTTTACAAGGTGTTAGAATTTGAACCACCCAAACGAATTTTTTCATTGGCTTTTTCCGGATTCTGTACGATTAGATTCAGGAAATGATGTAAAAATAAGCACTGATGTCTGTTTTCCGGCAATTTTACTTCAATCGTAATAAATTTAAAGCACAAAATCTCAAACCGATCATACCGAAAATATTCTAAGACCACGTAAGCAAGCTTCCTGAACTGTCAAAACTACACTGACGACGGCATCGTGCAATGATCTATAGGGCATCAGTTGAGTATTGAGCCATCGTAAACAACTTTAACGGAAAGAGTAAGGTTTTGAAAAAGATATTCAACCTGGACCCTTGCTTCAAAACAAAGTTTTTGAGAAAAAGAAACAAAAAGCCTTGAATAGGTATGCAACGTCCCATACTTCTTTTATTTAGGAGTACCTAGTTGAATTTGTGATAATTGCGAATTGTAAATTCAGATGTTCCTGAGTTTATTTTTTTTATTTTTCTTAAATTCAACACTATTTCCTTGTGTAGTCGATGCTTTTAAATTTAGGCTACAAGCATCAAAATGCAATATAATCACATATGAAAATAAATTAAACAAAGCACTCAACAGCTATGATTTTGTATTGCATAATACAAATCGACTTGCAACAAATTAATAATAGCATAGATAATAGTTAAATTTTGGTCTCTTCATCATACATAATTTATTGAAATTCGGTAAGATCATCTTCTCGGGTCTTCAGTTTCATGTCGAACGACAATAATGACGTAATGACGTTCGAGCCTCCGCGGTTTTCTAGGTACATAAACATATACCATACCGAAAACGATTACAACGATTACAAGATGCTGGTTTACTAGCGCTGGTAATGCATCGCTGGTGAAAATGGACATTCGCATGATGTAAAATAGTATCAGCATCCACTAGCAGCCAGCAGTAGTGAAAAAAGCAGATTAATACAATAAATATCCACGATGGCAAAATATACACGGTCATTCTCTTTCATAGAATGTATAAGCATAATAAAAACGTAATATCATTGTAGATGTACCGGTGCGGCCTTTTGGCCAAGATAGTGACCTGGCACTTCAATCTCACACGCTTCACACACTCAACCACATGCGTCTGTTCCATGTTGAACGAAAGGGAATTTAAAGCTTGTATTTGTTTCCAATCCTCTCACTTTGCTTATCGCATATCATCGCAACAGGCCCACTCCGAGTGTGTTATGATTTTTGTTTAAAGTCGTGTAGTCGTGCGCAAGATTGAAGAAGACAAACATGTCGATCCGCAACTTGACAACTGCTGCTAAGTGCCTAACCAAAGGTCTAAGCCCTAGCAATGTATTGGCCGGAAATAAATGTCGTTTTATGTCCCACTATCCGATTGATGAATCGATTTTTGGACTAACCGAGGAACAACAGCAGGTTTGAAGACATATTTTTTCAATGCTTTTTACTCAGTGACGTCTTAATGGTATATTATAACTGCTCCGGTTTTGCAGTTACGTCAGACGGTGTTCAATTTTGCGCAAAAGGAATTGGCCCCTTTTGCATACGAGATTGATAAGCAGGATGAGTTCAAGTAAGTTCTCACCTTCCAGGCAGAAATATCCACATAAATTATTTCAACTCTTAATTTTCGCAGAGACCGCCGCAACTTTTGGAAGAAGATGGGTGATCTCGGTCTTCTTGGCCCCACCGTAAAACCGGAATACGGTGGACTTGGAGGAACCTATCTGGACCATTGTGTCATTAACGAGGAACTCTCCCGCGCATCCGGAGCCATTTCTCTGGCCTATGGGGCTCATTCGAACCTGTGTGTCAACCAAATCCATCGCAATTGGAACCGAGGAACAGAAGCTTGCATATCTGCCAAAGCTGATCTCGGGAGAACACATCGGTGCGTTAGCAATGTCGGAACCAGGTTCCGGAAGTGATGTCGTTTCCATGAAGACAAAGGCCGAAAAGAAGGGCGACTACTATGTGCTTAACGGCAATAAATTCTGGATCACCAACGGGCCCGACGCCGACACGTACATCATCTATGCGAAAACTGACTCCAGCGTTAAACCTCAGCACGGAATTACGGCGTTTATCGTAGAACGAGATACTCCTGGCTTCTCGCGAGGACCCAAGTTGGATAAACTTGGTATCCGTGGCAGCGGAACCTGTGAACTTATCTTCGAAGATGTTAAAGTCCCTGCAAAGAATATTCTCGGAGCATTGAACAAGGGTGTGTATGTGCTCATGTCCGGATTGGATTACGAGCGGTTGGTCCTGGCTGCGGGACCGGTTGGGCTGATGCAAGCAGCATGTGATGTAGCCTTTGAATACGCTCACAATCGAAAGCAATTCAACACCCGTATTGGTGAATTTCAGCTGATTCAGGGTAAAATGGCTGATATGTATACAACCATGAACGCTTGTCGAGCGTATTTGTACTCGGTTGCCCGTTCTTGCGATATGGGCAAGGCAAATCCGAAGGACTGCGCTGGAGTCATCCTGTACTGCGCCGAAAAGGCAACGCAAATTGGGATGGATGCTATTCAGATTCTGGGTGGAAACGGATACATTAACGACTACCCTGCCGGACGCATTATGCGTGATGCCAAGCTGTACGAAATTGGGGCCGGTACGTCGGAGATCCGTCGGATGATTATCGGACGTGCTCTCAACCATGAGTACAAGTAGATAGTGGGCGACATTGACGATCGCCGATATCAACGAATGGTTTGCGGGTAGCATTTAAACAACTCAAGAAATCACGTGAAACGTGAATCGTAACGAATGTGCATTTAGACGAAGCAGTGCCTTATTTTTTTTATACTATAGTTAGATTAAAGAAGAAACTTCTTATTGTATCCGTTTTTTTTTCGAATAAACATTCAAGAAACCTATGAATTCAAATATGATCTAATTTACCTTGGACATCAGCTCAGCATTCCATCGTTTTTTTTAAATTTTGAATCATTTTACTAAAACTACCTTCTAATTTCACATGAACACGTATCTAAACCAGTTTTTAATTAAGTGGTTACGAAGCCTCAATTCAATTGTAAACATGAAGCAAACTCGTGTTCACGATAATGCAATTTATCACAATGTTACAATCGTTTTACAAATTAAAAGAAATCACTCTATTTACCGGAATTTGAAAATATATTAATTTTTTTATTTGTGGTTTCTGTTGACATTTGGCAATGGCCGTTCACGATCCATATCGCCACAGTTGTCTTGTTGCCAGGGATGCCAGGTCTGCAGATTTGTCTCCGGCAGACATTTTTGCTGCGCAGATATTTTGCAGACTTTGCAAAATAATGCAGATTTTTGCAGATTTTCCGACTCGCATTACAAAAGCAAACAAAATTTAAATTCAGTACAGTAGCTAGAAAAAAATATAACCTCACCCACCTGTTTCTAAACTTTACCTTCAAGTTGATGCATCTTGGAATTGCAAACGCACTGCACTGAAATTCAGCAACAGAAACTTAACAAATGTCAAAAAGTAAAGCGCTTTTGTTTTAATTTCTTCTGCCTTCCGGGTTCGTTGCCGTTGCATATTCCATAGTCTCTCGCCATTTTAAGCCTATCTAGTTGTGTTTGAAAGCAAAAACCCGTTGAATTCTCTAGTAAAATGGCTTCTAAATCTTCGGTTGGTAAAAATGCAGCTAAACGAATTATTTTTTTTTTATTAACCGATTTCTTCAAGCGCACTCCACAAGAAAAGCAGGCGTTGGCCGTACCCGCAGGTAATAATTGAGATAATTAGGAAAATTGAAACCATTTTATCCGTCTCAATCGTGATTCCTTATTTTAGCTTCACTGGCACTTGAACCTACACATCTTACAGAACCACCGATCATTCTAGCTTCTTCCAGCGATGGTACGTATTCCATGAATTGTTTGAAACCATGTTTTCATTTGCACCACGAAGCCGAATGTTGAGCAGCTCAACATAGAGAACGACAAGTGCCCAGATATTGTCAGTATGTCTTACGTCGGCAGCGAAACGCAAATACAAAATGGGATAGTAGTATGAAATAGGTTTCAATTAATCTAAAATAATAACATGCATTTAGGTTGTCCAACTGAACCAACATCAGGAACTCGTGGAATAAAGGTAAAATCTGAGTCACAGCTCAATCATGTTGACAACAGCTCTAGCGATTTTGGAATTTTGGATGACATTTCAAACCCGAAAAATAATGTACATTGTGAAGTGCAAGCTGGAAACGAAACTGAGAGTGTTGCAGGTATGTAAATAATAATGACCCAACTTAATCCAAAATCTCACTAGAGTATTAAGACCTGAATCACGATCACGGAAGCCCAACGGCAACGGCAGCGGAAAAGCGCAATCTGAGTAAACCTGCTGGTCGGATAGAAAACTGGTTGGATGCAACTCGATTCAAACTTGCCGTTGTCGTTCCGTTTCCGGCCACATTACGTTTGGGCCTTTACTATTGTTGGCCTAATCAGTTTGTTGGTATGGTAGAGAGGAAAATTGGTACTCGTGCTAATAAATTTTACTCTCGGACAATAGGACAAACAACCATATTTTGTACGTTTGGTTCACTATACAATATACTGTTTGTGGTGTGCATTATTTGTGAATCTTCCAGAAGGAGAGCAAAATTGATTAGCATTGGTATCATTGTCTGGTTGCCTACAAAATTTACAAGATGCCTCAATATTGTATGTTAATTTGGTTGAAATAATATATTTTGAAACAAACCTCACGAATTTAAATGTAAAGAAAAAAGATTATTCAAGATTATTAGTAATCAATGTTAAATATAATTTTCCATATTAGGTCCTTCTAATAAACTCACTAAAAAATACTCCCGGAAACCTTCTGTCGTCTGGAAAGCCAAGTTCAAGTGGCTCTCTGATAGCTCTAAGGGTGGCGGTTTTGTATACTGTACATACTGCGATAAACATATCAGGTGTACCGGTGGTCTGCCTGATATGAAAAAGCACGAAGAAAGGGACTCTCACATAAAAAAAGCTATACAAATTTCACAACCGGAAAAAATTGACAAATTCATTGGTCCTCCAAAAAATACCATGAAAACTGAGATTCAGATTTGTGCATGGGCGGTACAGCATAATAAATCAGCCAAGGACGTAGAGGATTTTGTTAAATTGGCCAAAAACGTATTTCCTGACTCCGAGATAGCCAGAAATGTAACATTGGGTCGCACAAAAACAACCGCCGTTATCAAGAATGTTCTGAGTGACGCACACAGCGCTGAACTTGTAGAAATCATGAGAAAACAATGTTTCAGTTTATTGATAGACGAATCAACGGATATATCAACGAAAAAAGCCTTGGTACTGGTAGTACGAACGTTCGTTTGGAAGGACCAGAAACTTACTATCAACGATTTTTTTTACCATGTGATTGAACTGGTGGAAGCAGATGCCACAACTATATATAACTCTATAGTTGAAAAGTTCGTTAGTGATGGCATTCCTTACAAGCGCCATCTGATTGAATTTGCGGCAGATGGTGCCAATGTAATGTTTGACAGCAACCATTCCGTATCTGTTCTTTTCAAAGTAGATTACCCAGGGTTAGTGTTGGTAAAGTGTATTTGCCACTCTTTTGCGCTTTGTGCCTCATATGCCTGCAAAAATATACCGATGTACATAGAACAAACTTGCAGAGATATCTACAGCTTTTTCAATACGAGTCCTCTGAGAACTTCAAAATACAATGAGCTTCAAGAATTGATGGATCTTAAGCCACTTAAGATCCATCAATTCTTGAAGCTTATTAAATGTGTTCTTCAGTTTCCGAGACATCAATGTTGACGCAAAACAGGTTGAAAAAATGAAAGAAATTCAAGCACATCTGACCAATCCATTGACTAAGCTGTACTTGCAATTTTTGGCATATATTTTGCCAAAAATCAATGATCTCAATCGTCTATTTCAATCGGAGCATCCAAAAGTTTATAAGTTATCGTCTGAAACAGAGAGACTTATGAGGAGTATTTTAGACAACTGTCTGAAGCCAGATTATTTGAAGAACCTTAAAAATGTGGAACAAGTAGCACTTGAACCTCGAAATTACATCGACCTAGAGGGTTCTTCTTCTTTCTTGGGGGCGATTTTATGACACCTTCTTCTTGTTCTTTTGCTATTCTAGCCGCCTCTTCTTTTTGACATGAATGCGGCGAACTGTAACTACGCGCGATCGCGGGTATCCATCTCCTTCGGTTCGACGTTACTGATTTCGGTATCCACCGGCATCATGACAGATTCCTCAATTTTATCTTCCAGCACCTCTAGCGTTTCCAATTCGCTCTCACCTTCAACTTCTGATCCTACGTTGGCTGTGCCTCCGGTTACAGATCCATAAGGGTACCTCCAATCCTGATGGAAACTGGTGGCAGATCTAAAATCGTGAGATCTGAAGGGATCTATATTCATGCACCGCGGTGTTCTATATTGAGTTTTATACCACAATCTGATTTAAATTTTTGCATCTTCCAAGACAACTGATCCAAATGATGCATGTTTTGGATCACTTTTTTGCCCTGATCTATTTTTTATCATGATGCAGGCAACAATGCTTGAGCAATAACACTGAGTCAGTCTGCCATCTGTCAAGCAAAGAATACTAAACGTGCTTTTACTTCTTCGGTGCTTTTGTCTCAAATTCAGTGGAACCGGAATATTTTACCGTTGTTATTTTTAATATTTTTACCACAAGATGAAAATTTTACCGCATTCGATAAAACGTTTTAGTCACCAGCTGGCCATTTATCAAATCAAAGAAATTCAAATGAAAACTTCGAAAAAAAAAACTTCCGGAAGTTCTTCTGAGTGACGATGACATATATTAACGTCGCATACGAAGTGCAGGTCAGGGAAAATTCAGTGCTTTGCGATTGGTGACATTGCTGCCGAAAAGGATTCATATTCATACTTATCACCTAAAGGTGGCCTTCCAAAAGGTCATCAACAAACTTGTCAATGATTGATAAAATAAATAATTCTGATTTTTTTATCTAGAAATTAAATTCAACATGAACTGACTGCCTAACCATGGACAATGGAATTATCGTGGAACCCAGAGAACTTCTAGAGATGGCCAACATATGATCATTAGTGTGCGTTTGTCTTACCAGGTTCTCAAGCTATCGTCAAATCATCCGTCGTTTCATGATTGGTATGTACCATTAACTGTGTGATTACATGATGTGCAGTCTCCTGGACTACTTTCCGATCTACAGCGTCCATGGCACCGTTCTTGAATTAGAAGGATACGAACTGGAATTCTAATCATGCAGACACAGATTCAAAGCAAAAGCAGACAGACACAGATTCAAAGCAAAAGCAGACAGACACAGATTCAAAGCAAAAGCATGACGGAGATGGCTATAGCCTCTATCCTATAGGATTCTGTTTTATTCGACTTTTAAATCACTCAAATTTACGTACAATGCCATCTTCCAAAATTCCCAAAGTACGAGCGGAAAAGAAATCCCGAGGCCATGCGGATGTGGCCTACAAGGTAAGCTGCTCTTAATTATTGAATAAAAAGGAAGCACTAATCAAAGTTATCCACATAGGTATTGTTTTCATCAAGGACTTCGATCAACGCATACTAGATAATCCACACATTGTCATATCTATGTTGTAGAAAGCCGGCTTACGCCCTACGGATGTTGTACTGGAAATTGGTGCAGGTACGGAGTAAAATGATGGTTAAATTGTGCAAGAAGTGAAGAAAGTCGTTGTCTGTGAAATCGATTCAAGATTGGTAGTGGAACTTCAGAAGCGTGTGTAGGGTACACCGATGCAATCAAAGCTATAGACCCTGATAGGAGACGTGTTGAAATCGGATTTGCACATTTTAGATTATTGAGTTGCAAACATGTTCGGACCAGATCAGTTCACCGTTCGGTCGGAAACTTTTGCTGCATCGACCTTTTTTTCGCTTAGCGACAAAAAAAAAATTGCTTAGCTTTTGCTACAATAAGCCCGGAGATAACCATTACTGTAGATTAAACGTAAACACACAGTTTTTGGCCCGAGTAGACATTTTGATGAAGGTGAGGAAGTTGTGTCAAAATAACATAGTGAACCAAAACAAGAACCAAGATACTAGTACCGGAAGGTACCGAAAAGCGCAAGAATTATTGCAAGGTGCAGACTGCAAGGTATACTTCGGACCTAGGGGTTCTACAACAGTGAACCAATTTCAAATCGCTAGTTGCACATTGATTGTTGCTACTACTCTAAGGAGGTACTAGAATGGTATGCTGCAAACAATGTTAATTTCGTCGCCAAAGAGATTAATCCTCCGAATTGCCCTGAGTTCAGACCGATCGAAAATATTGGGCAAAAGACAAGCGAAAACTTCGAGGAAAGTAGTGACAAATGCACAACAAATGCGTTTAAAGTGGAATAAGTTCGCCAGTACAGTGTCACCAGCGACTGTGCTGATCATGATGGCATCGATCATAAGTAAAGTGCAACAGTTCGTTAGAAACGGTAAAATGTAATAATTAGTTACATATTGTTTGAAAGCAGAATAAATACCCTTTTGTTTGACGTTTTGATCAACCGTAAATGTTGTTTAATTCTTGAGTTATGATCACTTGAATGCGACCAAATTTACTTTGAATCGGGCTTTAATGTGCTCTCTGGTATTGTTTTGGTCATATCTCTATGAAGGATTATCGGATCCTCGCCGTAAGAAACAGCTTCGCTCGTATCTCCGTAACTAAATTTCAGAATGAAAAATATAATAATAAAGTTCAATGGAATTGTAGTAGCTTTCATTAGCCGCCAACAGATCTGAAAACGAATCACAAATGGCAGAGAAATCGATGTGTAATTTGTAACTCACCCCCCCCCCTCCCACAAAAAAAACCCCCCCCCCCCACACACACACACACACACACACACACACACAGCAACAATTAGGATGCTGTTAGAGCATCTCACAAAGTGTGGTGGTTATCTTTTTATATGAAAAACATTGAGAAAATGATTACGCTGCTTATAGCCACTTTCAACCAATGTAAACCAACAGTTCGAATGACTTTTGGGGCAGCTCAGGTGATTGTGGGTTTTCATTGGGGAAAACCATGTTATTTTAATATCGCTTTTGAGCCAATATGGACCAGCTTATACCAACAGTTACGAAACTGTAGGGACAAATGGTGGGTACCCATATTGAGAAAATAAACATTTTTTAAATATGCTCAATACTGCTTTGAACTAGTTACCAGCACTACGGATCCTTTTCGGGTCACTTTCAAAGTGTGCTGTTGGTTTTTCATCAGAAAAACAAGATAATTTTTAATGTCGCTTAAATGGCCACTTTGAATCGATTTATACAGATCCATAAGTTTTCTTCAATCTACCACTCTGTTCCTTTTCTTGCCGCACTTTCGACTGACTCTGAACATTCCGCTTGGGACAAGAAGCCATCAGGTGTCTCCCTTTTTTGCAGATGAAGCATTTGTCCTTGCTGCCTTCGTAATACATGTGTCCCTTCCGGTTGGCAAAGTGTAGCGATGGCGGGATTTCCTGATTAACGTCCATGTACGCACACCAGTGTAGGTGCGAAAGCCCTACTCCGCCAGAAACTTCTCCCGCACGATGCGTCTCACGTGTCCAAATTTTGACAACACCGTAACGATCTCCTGGTCGGGAACCTCCGGTGGGAGATCGTATATTTGCACATAGCAGATGTGATGTGCGACATGTGTACGTTAACCTTTTTTCCATTCCCATAATGGAATACCAGCTCGTCAGAGTTGGCGATCAGCGCGTGAAACATCAACCGCTCAGACTAAAACTTGGCGAGAAGGGACTTTTCATCTGCTATCCTATGGATAAATCCAAGCAAAGCTAAAGTGAGGTTAAAGATCGAAGTATCTAAAACTGAAATTGATAATAACTTTCTGGCTATTTTTTAAACTGTATGGAATTGGTCAATATCGTCATTATCGACGCTTTTCTTCTCTTTTTATCACAAATTAGACAGGCTAGACAGCTCGAAAACCCATTTTTCACGAGCGCCATCCATATGCAGATTCAATTTCATCAAGCTCTACATCCAAGCCTTTGACGAAATTATACCCCGTTCGCACTACAACCACAGAGAACAGACGTTCATCTTCGGTCTGCTACTTGTGTAAAACTTTAAACCGACATTTCAAATATATGTCGTTATGCTCCTGGTAGGCGGCGCAGCAGTTGTGCGATAACTGTCATGTAAATGTTTATCAATAAAAAGACTAGAACATAACCTGAAAAGTTTTGTTTGTTTTTCTCTGCACTTGCTTCTTATACCGGCTGCCCATTTAATCAATGTGAGCAAAATCCACAAAGCGATCGCAATTTTACTCGTCGACATAAAAATAAATAGCGTAAGGGGATGTAATGTTAACCTAGCTCCTTCATTCGGCCTATGTACCAAATAAGTTATGAATTCAAAAATAATCAACAAAATCGTGTTGCCTGCAAGATGATTGATTTAATTAGAAGCAATTCAGACAATAATAATCAATTTACTGCTGTTCACTTCTGTGTAATTTTCGATTTTCTTAACTTTTTAGACATCATGATTTCACTTGTTAAGCTGAACCGATTATTTCCATGATCTTCGAATGATCTAAATTAGGCTAAATGGAAACGATAATCCGAATAATGCAGCCTAGATGTACATAAAAAAAGTCACACGTTATAAGCTAACTGTTTGCATAGATAAAATAACTATGATTTAACAAGAAAAACGTGGACCCAATGTTAGGGACATTTTTTTTTTCTTTGTTCCCAACTACGGCATGTTGCCTGGATATCTTTGTAAAAATGATGTTATTGGTAAAATTTTTAATATTAATGTATGAGTTTCGGTTGTATATTTTCTAAATGGCTTATCTAAACCCAAAACCAAGGAACAAAACCTGTGCAGAATGAATAATTATGTTTTCATTATCGAAAGGCCAATAAACCATATGTGAATATCTCTTAGTCGAGGCGTCCACTGATGTGGCGGAGGTGTGGTATCACATACCATGGCAAAATATCGAGTCAAAGTCTTGTGGCGTGAGGTCGACAAGGTGTTTTGACATACTAGCAGATGCCGCACCACCGCCACATCAGTGTGCGCCTGGCCTTAAGTGCTTCAAAGCAGTTAAAGTTTAGTTTGTTTTGTGAAATTTTATGTTGGGTAAAGCGAATACAGCTGGAAATGCCTTTAATCAGAAAATCAGGGGGGGGGGGGGCGTACGAAGACTGCATTGAAGAAAAAATTGATCGAATGGGACGAAGTTGCATCCATGAATAGACCCAATTTAATGCTTATAGACCGACATTACATCCATATCCCTCGAAAGTATCTGACTTTATAAAATGAGTTGTATAGATTTTCGTGACATATACTACCAAACATCTTATTAAACGTATCTAAGCAAGTGTATAACTAGCTAAATATCACTTCCAGCTAAAATACTTTATGAGTTATTATAAAAAATGTAATCGATCGTTGCATAATAGGCTGAGTAAAGGGACACATACCCTAGTCAACGGCAACTAGAAACAGTGGTCCTTCTGACAACAGAGTCATTACCCAAGTAACACCAGAAACATCTTCTTTGACAAGAATATAAGAAGTTTGTTGTAAAAAAGTCGTGAGGATGAAATACCAAACATGTCTGGTCTTGAAAAAGTTTTCAGGATGTTTGTCATCTTACCACTACGAACTATTTTTACTCACTTTTGAGTATCCATACTTTTGACTGATTTGAGTTAAACGTACTTCATTTTGGATTGTTTGGAAATAGCGTGTATGCTAGATGTTTGTAAATATGTTGATAGGTTGCATTCAAGATGAATTTTAAACATGTTTTTAACATCCTCATGCAATAGTGAAATCATTCCGAATAGATTGTGAATCCAATACAGTGACGGCTGAAAATATGTTTATTTGAAATACTAGAATAAAATAAAACACTACCTAAATGTAAGATTGTGATGCCACTCACTGATTCAAATAAAAGCCAAATTGGGCATAGGGGTTTATTCAAATGTAGCATAAAGCAACAGTTTGGGAGAATGTTTAGTATTTTTTATAAATTGTTACGTTTAATTTGTAGGGGAGTCTTTTGAGATGTAGCTACGCACAACATAATAGAAAAATTGTATTTGTATTTTCATTCATACTGACATTTCTCGGTTCAATTTTACAACAAAAAACGCAGAAAATAAAAAACGAAGATTTGAAAATCAAATGTGTTACTAATGTTTTTACCCGTACTGCAGACTTGTACTGTAGGACTGTAGACTTGGTAAATCGCCATGTTGGTTTTTGTGAATTCCATAAAGAAATCTCACTTAAATTCAATCATTTATTCGGGGTACCTTCTACGTGTTTTAATCCAATCGATAGCGCATGAAATTCGGGAAGGTAAAACGGAAAGTTGCACTGCTAACCTTGAGCCGCATATACAATTTTGATACAACTTCCATGCTCAAAGCAGTTTTTATTTCTCATTTGAAAAAGTAATAAACAATCATCTTTAATCGTAAAATATCATTAGCTACGATATCGTTTCGCCATTAAAAAATCTTGTTTATATTTTTTTTCTTTGTTCATACCGTGCTTGCTTCGACAAAACATATCATTATGTTATAAGCATGCTGTTGGAAGCATCCACAGAACATAATATTTGTCTTATGGATGTCCTACAAAACATCTGGTATGACCTAAAAGATGTTAAAAAATGCCACATTTATTGCGCTTTTTCGGTTATATGCGTGTATGAAATTAAGTTATTGACGTTAGAAAAAAAACATTAGCTTGGTCTAAAACGTGTATTATTAACATGAATATGACAAGTGGTGTTAGAACCATATTACATCCTTATTTGAAATAGTTCGATTATGGTTAAATTAATGTTTTATAGATATATAATCCATTATTGATATGGTTGCAATGTGGTTACGATTAAAGCTATGTCCATTAAGAATCCGAAATAATAAAATCAGCTGTATCTCGGATTGACGTACGAATAAGTTTAATACATCAAAACAAAGGTAATTCACTGTACTTTAAGGGAAAAATATCAATACAAATCATTGCTCTTCGTTTCTAATGAAAATTCGCACTTTCTTCTTTATTCCTCCCATCTAACGCTGCACACCTTCGGAGTAAACTTCCTTGGCACATTTGTTCCACATTTTGGTCATCTGAGTTGCGTCCCGAGCCGTTTTTCCACCTTTCTTAAGCTTCCGCTTCATTGTTGCCCAAAATCTCTCGATGGGCCGGAACTGCGGGCAGTTGGGTGGATTTATGTATTTATCGATGAAATCTACGTTATCGCGGTACCACTGGATGACTTCCCGGCTGTAGTGGCAACTCGCCGAATCTGGCCAAAACTTCACGGGATCTTTATGGGCTTTAAGGGAAGATAGTACGCGGTTTTTGAGGCATTTTTCCTTGTACTGCTTCGAGTCCATCGTCTTGTTCGTCACGAACACTTTGGTCTTTGCTCCGCAGCTGCATATCCCTTGCCAAATCATCAGTTTTTTTTTTGGTAAATTTGTCCATAAAAGCAAACTTAATCTTCGCAGGAACATCTCCTTGTGCCGTCGCCATGTAGAATTTTTGGCCAGGAAGCTGTCCGAAATCCATTTTGACGTAGGTTTCATCGTAGATGAGCAGGCATCCTTGGTATTTCGTCAAAACCTGCTCTAACAATTTCCGAGCTCGAGTTTTGGTGATGAAACTTTGCTTCAACGTTCTGTTTGGTTGCTTGCAGGCTCGATAAGAACGATATCCTGCTCGCGCATGAATTCTTCGAACAGTACTGCGAGCAGCAGCGTATTTTTGTGCGATTTCATTATCTGATAAAGGGTGATACGGTCAAAATTTGGTCAAGGAAAAACGCGTGTAAATCGGTGAAATCGTTTATTTAAAAAATCAAATTAAATTTCTTTTTCAAGTTCAATTAGTATAAAATTCAGGAAAAATATTCAGTTAGGCTTCCGCTTTTCCAAATCCGAATTGCCGGGCCTTACGCTTGACCCCTGCCATCAGATTTTGTACAGCCACCTTGTCCACCTTCTTCGCCGCAGAAAGCCAGTTTGCCTTGAACTGCTGCTCGTCCTTAGCAGTTTTTTTGGTCTTCTTTAGGTTCCGCTTGACAATAGCCCAGTATTTCTCAATTGGGCGGAGCTCTGGCGTGTTGGGAGGGTTCTTGTCCTTGGGAACCACCTGCACGTTGTTGGCGGCGTACCACTCCATGGCCTTTTTACCGTAATGGCAATATGCCAAATCCGGCCAAAACAGTACGGAACAACCGTGTTTCTTCAGGAAAGGCAGCAGACGTTTATTCAAATACTCTTTCACGTAAATTTCTTGGTTGACAGTCCCGGAAGCTATGAAAATGCTGCTTTTCAAGCCACAGGTACAGATGGCTTGCCAAACCAGATATTTCTTTGCGAACTTTGACAGTTTCGTGTGCTTGAAAATATCTGCTACCTTTCCCCTTCCTTTTGCCGTATAAAATTCCTGTCCCGGAAGCTGCTTGTAGTCGGCTTTGACGTAGGTTTCGTCGTCCATTACCACGCAGTCAAACTTCGTCAGCATCGTCGTGTAAAGCCTCCGGGATCGCGCTTTGGCCGTCGTATTTTGTTTATCATCGCGATTTGGAGTCACTACCTTCTTGTTAGTCGATAGTCCGGCTCGTTTTTTGGCTCGATGCACGGTTGTAGACGATACACCCAGCTTATTTGCGGCATCTCGGAGAGATAGGTTAGGGTTTCGCTTGAAACTACCGGCAACTTTCTTTGTCGTCTCAGCGGCTTCCGGTTTTCGATTTCCCCCCGATCCAGACTTCCTGGCTGTCGACAAACGTTCCCCAAACACTTTAATTACATTTGTAACGGTTGATTTGGCAACTTTTAGCGATTTTGCCAACTTTGCGTGCGAGTAGCTCGGATTTTCGCGATGCGCGAGCAAAATTTTGATACGCTGCTCTTCTTGCTTGGACGGCATTTTGACAACTGAAGAGTGAATTCCAAAATCAAAATAGGAGCAACATTCTACACACACACACCTTCAAAATGAGGGGTGTTCAGGTTTTTTAAATGCAAAATTGAAAGAAATACGTCAAGTTGATATTGACCAAATTTTGACCGTATCGCCCTTTAGTCCAAGGTTTGCTCTGACGGTTCCCAACACCTTCTGGTTCAGCTTGCGGTCATATGTCATATTTTCCACTACGACGCTTACCTTGAGGCACTCGATCCACGCTCTTTCGCTCCCTGAAACGTTTGAGCACATCATACACGGTTGATTTGGCGCTTTTCAACGTCTTTGCGATTTTTATTGCGGACCACGTTGGATTATCAACGTGGGTGTGCAAATTTTTTTCGCTCCCCTCGGCTTCCATCTGGAGTAATTTGACTCACTGCACGAAACATCGTGAAATTTATACCACAGAAAGTGGACGCCTAGGTAAACAAACCGCTGTTAAAGAATTCTTGCAGCGGTCACTATCCGTGCCGCTGCAACACAATAAGTGATTCCGGATTCTAACTGGACTGGTAATGTTCTCGCTTTTAAAAAAACTACATTACGTTCAAGTTAAAGACATCAAATCATTCAAAAAGGACAATAATTTCGCATATTTTGTACGGATTTTTTCCTCTTAAAGCGTGACTTCAATGATGGACGTTCCTCATATTAACTATTAGGGAACGTCCATTAATTACGTCACGCAAAAATTGACTTTTTGTAACAACCCCTCCCCCCCCCATGTCACGTTTTTTGTATGGACCTTCAAATTTTTTTGTATGGATCGTCACGTTTTCTCGAACCCCCCTTCCCCCACTACTGCGTGACATAATTAATGGACCTTCCCTTACTATCACTGAGAATAATTCCTCGGTTTGATTAAATCATGGCCAAGATGACTATAGCATATAATGCAACAACTATGAAAATTGTTGAATTCTTCACGTTCATGGTTCTTGACTATGATCATGGTTACAAGGACTATTCCAACATTATGTAAATGTTGAATCAACTATTTTTAATGGTAATTTTGACCATGATCATAGTCGGTTCAAATCACTTTACTGCCATAGTCACCCTAACCCCAATAATGGTAAAATTGACTATCAAACGTTTCTATTTAGATATAAGGGCAGATAACTTGTAGAACTCTTTGATTGAAGCAACAGTAAACGACTATAGATATGAATGTAGGAATTAATGCGGCTAGAAAATGATTTCATCAATGAGCCACTATTTTATGTATTGTTATTTATTATTTGTTTATCATACTACTACTAGATAAATATAGTTAATAGTCAGAACAGCAATATTGAGAATGTACCCATTAAATCGACTACTTCAAATAGTATCATCAAAGAAGCTATTTAACATTGCAGTCACATCCGTTGGTCTATATTTGACATACTTCTCCGGATTCTTGCTGAACTGTACTTCAGAGTAGCTGAAAGCAAACGGATAAGGTTCGATTGAAGATTGAAATTGAAGTACATACTGAAAAATTGAAAATCATTCTTACATCTCAAAGAACGCATTGTACTGTGGAATGATGTGTTCGGTGTTGTCCCGCTTGATCCCCTCCCGTAGCAATACATCCGGCACGGAGATAGCACGCTGCGTCCGCACCACCTCGTCCAGTTCTTTGTTGAACGATGAAAAGCGCTCCTTGATGATGGCGCGTTCCTTGTCCTTCACCCGGCCACCGATCGGCTTCGGAATGTCTTCCAGTGGAGCGATGCATGCCAGCAGCTTCGACCATGAACTGAGATAGGCTTTCTTCAGATCTTGAGTCATTTTCTGATAGCGTTTTTCGCAATCGTGTTCCGTAAGAGCCACGATGTCGATTAAGTTCGAGCGTTGAAGTGACTTCAAGATGTAATGCGTATTATTCAGCTTGAACAGCTGCTTCATCGCTACATCTCCGTACTGTTCGGATTTGGCGGCAATAGTGTAGTTTAGTTCGGCGAGTACTTTGCGCACGTAAATACCCAGAAGGGCTTTGTTTTTCTGCTCTAGCGAGACTGTTTTGTGAGAAGCGATCCGATCCAGATCGTTAGAGTAGATTGAATCAATCTGAAGAATGCTTCCAATTGTTTCGCAGTGTTCCTGCAGCTGCTCCAGGAACCAAATGGTGTTGGAGGTCAGTTCGTGGACGGTGGCATCCTTCGGAACACTCGACCCTCCACCGTAGCTGATGGTACTGGAGCTCATGCTGACCATTCCACCACTTCCCGTGTCGTTCTTGACAGCGTCGATAAATTGCTCTAGTGCTTTGGAACCGGTTTGCTGGAGTTTGTTCAGCACCCCACCGAGTTGCTGCCGTTGAGCAGTATCGCAAATTTTATCAATGTCAGGCTGAAGAATTTGCACGTGCTTCAATGCGGAGAAGGTTCCAAGAGCCGCTGACCATTCCTTACGACTGATGCTTCTCAACACCCGCCCAGTGATGGCTTCAGCATCTTTGACAACCATTTCGATCGATGGTTGAGAAAGCCTAGAAAAAACTTCATTGTGGCGGGATGTCGGAATGATATCATTCAAGAGCTGGCGTTCCCATACCAAAAGTTTTTGAAGGCCGAGCAGTAGTACCAGGTACTTTTCCAGCTCTTGATCGTTGTCATTACCATACTCTTCGGCCGCCAAGATATCTCCGAAGGAGGAATTTTTACGCATTGCCTGTGCGGCTGACTGGCCAAGTGTTTGAGCTTTTATGAGCATCTTGTTGGCTTTGCGTTCAAAGCTGGAAATGAAAAAAAAAGTTATAAAAAGATATGCCCCGAGTGAGGATCGAACTCACGACCTTAAGATTATGAGACTTACGCGCTGCCTACTGCGCCATCGAGGCTTGTGTTTTCAAGGTTAACTTACATTTGTTGCAACCTGGCGGACGTTGATTTCTTCACACCGGCATCCGAGGGCCGTCCGTAGTATCTTGACTTCAACGGTTCATTCCCCCAGCTTCCACTTTTCTGGTGGTCCTTTAAGTTTTGCAGTGATCGCACAATTACTTCTGATCGTTCGTCGCCGTATATCTGCACATACTCTCGCCGCAAGTTATTGTCCAACCACTGGGCGATGGTGTTCAACTCCTCTCTGGTTGTCGTTGGTAATTGCTTGATCGAAGGACAATCCTCATTGGACGAATCCTCCTCGATGTAGATCAAATCCAACAGGTCAACCGGTCTCATCGGGGTGCTGTGCTTCTTGAGAAGGGATTTCAAGTGATTATTTAGTGTTTCACATCCATTATTGAACAGGCTAGTCACGTTCTCCAATTCTACGCTCTGTGGATTGTTGTTCAGGAAGTAATCCTTAGCCTTTTTGAGCTTGTTCAAACCATCCAGGAAACCGGTTATATTACCCTCTGATGGTCCTTGGTGAATCAGGTTGCACACATCTTGCGAGGCGTCGTAGTGGGACAGAACTTGCTCCAAACAGTTGAGTGTTGAATCTAGATCTACGAAGATATAAGTGTGCGTTAGAACGAGCCTAGAATGCAGACCCAAAGTTTACAATATATAATTTACTTTGCTGCTGCTTCTGAAGGTTTTTAGTGACGTTGTAAACCGGGAGAATGGTTTGTTCCAACTTTCCCAAGCGCTGTTCGAAAGAGTTTAATATCTTTGACATCGACTGAGTCAGTTCCGAATACTTTTCCACTCGATCCTTCAGGAGGGCTTGATTGGTTCGTTCCTGCAAATTCTGGTTAGTTGATTCAATTTATCGCATTTTGAGGAAAATCTTACCTTTTCTAACTTCGTTTCTATTTGCAGGGTATTCTCTAAATTTGCCATTTTTACTTTTTGTTTTGTGGAAAACACTTTTCATCCGAAATTTCGTTTTCCCCAACTAAACAGTTAGAATCGTCATCTGATGACGAATCCAATATGTCAGAAAACAGCGATCACAACAGAAACTGATAAATAGACGTTTTAATGGATCAAAATGAATCTTCCTATTAGGATGCCTCCTCGCATCTCTAAATTCATTTAAGGAATGTCAATTTTCACACTCATGCGTTCCCGAAGACTTTGTTTTCAACACATCTTTTGCGTAACCTGTGAACTAGAATAAATTGCATTTTTATTACACAAATTTTCTCCAAAAACCATGAGTTTTCTGATATCGAGATCGCTAATACATACCGGACGTGCTGTTTTGACACGACAGGTTTCGACTAAAGTTTCCATCACTACGGCAGCCGCCAAGGAAAAATGGGATCTATACGCTGGAGTGCTCGTAGAACGGCTACCGGTGATTACCAAAACAATGGCTCCTATTGAAGTTAAGTTCAAGGTATGGTTCGCCCCCTTTTACATCCCTGAATTGTCAGCAGTTGACACTTCTTTTGCTTCTATTTTAGGCAATGCTCGATCAAATTGAATTCGAAAACAGTCTCAAATCAAACCACGAACTACGCAAAGAGATGGAGAAGCGTCAAGCCGAACTACTCAAAGCGGGCAAAATCGATTTGGATTCGGAAGCTCTAAAACAGACGGCTCAGGATTTGGAGGATGCCTACAATGATGAGTTTAGCAAATTCAAACCGGCCCCACGGCTTACAGAGGCAGACAAAAAGAACGACGTAAAGTCGTTGAGCAGAAAGTTAGAGGAAACGCTGGTTCTACTGATGGAACAGAAGTTGGGCGAAAAAAACTACTATCTGCTGCCACAGGGAAAACACGTGGCAGGTGAATCTTTGCGGCAAACCGCCGAACGTGTCCTGAAAGAAAATGCAGGGGATGCGCTGCAGGTTACTTTTTACGGCAATGCTCCTGTCGGGTTCTACAAGTTCAAATACCCCAATGCATCGCGCCAAGAAGCAGTAGGAGCGAAGGTATTCTTTTTCCGTTGTGCGCTTAAACCGGATAGTACTAACCTTACCGACAGTAAGGCCAAATTCCAGTGGTTAGACCAAGCTGAACTGCAGAAAACCTTGAAAGAGCCCTATTATCATAGCGTTTCACAATTTTTGTTATAAAAACAATGTTTGTTAAATAAAAACGATCATAGATTCTAGGAAGAAGTATGTATTTTTTTTTAAATTTTCATAAGAAATTACACAGGTTAAGCTAGGATCGCTCTTCCATCGGCATCGCCAGCTGATCCATTTTGGTTCGGTGCGTTACGTCTCTTGACTACGTAGATTTTTTTGTTGGAAAGACAAATGGTGTAACTGTGCTCTTCGTATACTATTGATATTTTCTTGCACGAACGTTTTTTGAATACGGCCGGGTCAACGCTGTAAATCAAAAGGAAGGCTTTGATTGCTAACGAAAATAAAATTGAGCGATGGTTGAAAGAAATCTCCTCATACCTTTCGGTGAGCGTCAACAATCCGCTAATGATGTTCGCACTCCGCTCGTCATTTTCCATCTCTCCACCGGAGGCCAGCACTGCTCCGTCCTCGGACATGGTGAGATATCCGATCTGATCCGGAATGGGACGATTATCCAAGTCTAACATTTTGCTGTTATTGTGTACTGCGACTACCGTGCTCCTGCTGTTCCCCTTACAGCAATAGACTTCCGTTAATGCCTGCTGGGAATTGCTACTGCTACTTATGTGAGTGTGACTGCCGCCACCCGATGAGGCACTTTTCAAACTTAGCTGACCGATGCGATTAAATTGTCAAATGAAGAAGTGCGTGAATAATCGAACCGCAAATAGGATCCAATATTTTAGTGCACTCATCAAATGAAGAACAATAAGCGATGAAGCCTAGCACTGTGTAGTACTTGTCTTGTTTGATGGTGATAACACAATATGATGATTGACCTTTTGGTTATCAAGTTTCGAATAACAGTGTTTAAACGAGACCCTTAGGGAATTATTTTTTGGTTTTTGCGTCTAGACCGATCGATTTTTCCAATATTCTGCTAATCTAGACAATGTGTTTATTTTTCTCTGCAAGCTATTTTTACTTTTACTGTCACTGATAATGAACCGATGATTGTTTTGATCAGAAAAATGAATGACAGACAGTGCATGAATAGGGTTCCCAGTATCGGAGTTTTTTTTTCTGGAATTTTTAATAATAGTAGAACAACCCGAATTCGGGTTGTTCTACTAATATTAAAAATAAAAATACAACACAATGACAATACAAAACCATACAATTATAATTGATTTTTTTGTTGGACAGTAAATCATACTGTTTATATAAAGTTCCATTAAAATGAATTTATTATCACTATAATACATATACAATAAAGTCTTTTGTTGTCAACATTTTGATAATAAAAAAACAATAAAACGAATGTTTTTTTTTATTATTCTTGAAAAAATTAAAAGGTTTATTGTTAAGATATATAACAACAGTCCATTTCTATTGTAATATTACCATCCACAATAGATTATATGGTGGAAAACAATAAGTTGAAGTGTTATCCTACCGTTGTATCAAGCATTCATTTCACTGTAGTTTAACAATAGATTCTATCGTATTTTCAATGTGAATTTTATCACGGCAGTTACGCAATAATACTTGAAAACTAGGAAAATTGAAATTAACACTTCAAGTGTTTAATGCATCTTCCAAGATAACACCACAAAGAACAGACATCCAGGCTTGAACTTTTTTTTTTCCAATTTACTGTGTAAATTTTTAAAAGCAAACCGTTGGAAAAACAACGCCGCCTAGTCTAGGTTTCACCAAACTAAAATTGACAGACTCGCAGCGTGCAAGTGGCGCCATCAACATAAGATTCACCAAAACTAACGGAAACGAGCTGTAATTTAAAAAAAAAACCGTTACTGAAATTTACACACGAAGGGTACTGCAGCTTGGATGTCTGTTCTCTGTGATAACACTTTTGAAAAAATTAAACATTAGAAATTGAAACACTATCACTATCACTATCAACTATCACTATCGATTGACTATAGTAAATGCAAGCAAAAGCAGAAAAAGCATATCCTTTAACATATTGACTATTTAGTCTACGACCTACAGACTTCTTCAGTGTCGAGTGCTCAGGGCACCTCCAATCCTGCGGGAAAACTGGTATAGATCTAAATATTTAGATCTAAAGTGATCTAAATTCTTGCACCGCGGCGTTCTATATTGGCTTTCTACCACAATCTGATTAAAACATTTGCATCTTCCAAGAAAACTAATCCAAATGATGCAAGTTTTGGATCATCTGGGCTGGTTCATCTCACGTCTTAGTCACTCAAATACCTTTTGGGTAATTTTGTAACTTGTACGGGGGTGAGATTGGAACTCGCGACTTTGGCGTGAGAGGTATGGATGTTAACGACTATGCCTGGCTCGGCCCCTTGATCTATTTTCTGTGATGGCAACAATGCTATAGGAAATATTAAAAATAGGGTTTATCCAGGGACCTGGCAACCCTGTCCTTTTTACTAGCGTTTGACAGTACACTCAGGCATATAAACTGAAGAATTTCATAAGGTCCAACTTATGAACGGTGCTTTTCATAAGGCTGACTTATGAATGGATTTTGTTTTACACGACGTTGTTCTTGTACACCTTTAAGGTTTCCTGATTACAAGTATTGATATACACTAGTGGGCAAGTCATTGGACCCATAACCTCAACGTTCAAGCTGCGAATCCAGGTTGCTTCATATTTTTATTTATTCAACATCATTATATTTCATAAGGCAAATTTATGAAATTTATACTGATTCCTTATAGCAAATAATCATAATGCAATCTTATGAATATCTAAAGTTTATTTCGCTGAGTGTATGCAACATATCACGGGCCTTATTTGAATTGTTACCGGGTAACACTAATTTGTTTAAAATACGTATATATTGATGTGGAGAGTATAGGGGAACCGATTGTTCAGCTATAAACAATCAGTTCAAAACGTTGCGGAACGATGTGTGGACCATGAGCGGGCAACACGTTTCTGTGCCGAACGCTAACGATGTTCGTGAACGGAGGAAGATAACCGCAACGCCACTATGAGTGCTTGGGAGACTATGAGCTACCACGGAAGCGAATGAGTTCGTTGGGCTGACGAGAGAGTTTAGTTGGTTCGATGCAGTCATTAAAGACGGATGTGTAATTCGCGTAAATTAACCGCCATGTGAGACGCCATTCCGTTAGTTCAATTTGGTCGACACATAATCCGACTCCACGTTGCCATTCCGGCCGTCAAGTGTACCCTAACCGCCACTCCAGCCACCACGCGAGTCACAACTTCAACCGCCATCTGACTGCCAAGCCAGACGCCATACAAATTCCAGTCTGGCCACCTCGCCATCCACCATCACCACGCCATTCTGGCCATCGCGTCGGCCATTAAACCAGCCACCCTGTCGACCGACAACCCGGTGTCACTTTAACCACCACTGCGGCCATCCCGGTCGTTACCACTACAACCGCCATCCGACCGCCACGTCAGACGCTTGACATCCTCGTCGAGATTCCACCCACTTCCCCAGTTTAGCCACCACGTCATCCGGCGTCCTCGTCGCCATTCCGGCCATTAATTCAGGCGCCATTCCAACCGTCAACCCGGTGTCGATCTAACTGTGACTCAGGCCCCAACGGCAGTTACCACTACAATCACCACGTCAGACGGCATTCCAACCCCAGACTGGCCACCACGTTATCCGCCATCCTCATCGCCATTCCGGTCGTCACTCTGGCCGAGCTGTCAGCTACCGCTTCAGCCATAACGCAGGCACCATCCAGCCAATACCACGTGGCACCCCGCTATCTTCATTTTGGGATAATAAACAAGGTAAAACAAATCCATTTATATTATTTAGGACTCCCACGTCCGAAAAACCTCCCTCGCCATAACGCCATGAGACCCGGAACAAAAGAGGCCTTGAGTGTCCACCCCAGAAGTTGCCGTTGGCTTAAGACCAGCAGCTCGGGGCTTGGGCCGGTTCCCTTCTGGAACGGAGTAGTTCCGGGAAGAAAAAGCAGTCTTATAGAATACGGCCCGTCTGACATTTGTTACTATGGGTACGATTGCCAGTATTGTTTACAAACAGTGAATCTTTTGGCGTTTGGATGTTAGAAATCTTTGCTACAGGAAAATGGTTTGTTGTCAGGTCCCTGATAATAATTATTACTCTAAATTTTTTAATCTCCTATCCCCCTAAAGTGATACGTAATCTATCGATGGCCTATGTGTTTCAATAAGAAAGGATGTGAGTCGTGTGGGATTTTTTTTTCACTCAATAACTTTGTGACGCCCGGGTCACGCTCGGATGACACTTTTGAAGTGAAACAAGAGAAAAATAAATAGGACCGCGAAAAAGAAGAAACCGTCATCACAATCATTATCATTGCCGATGTACGATTTCGATTCATCCGCGCTGGCAGCCATTACAGTTTGTCGTTAGCCATTGGTGAGAAAAGTTCGTGTGTCGTCTCGAAACAATCGAAGTGAAAAAGTGAAAATTTGTTGGAAAAACCTCCAGAAGCCTGGTGAAAATTGTGCAATCCTGTTCTCGGAGCTGTAAGTAAGCTTCTAAGTGTATTCATCGCTAGAAAATCGCTTGATTTGGTCCTATTTCGGTTTATTTTCGATTATGAAAATTTTCACCCGTGACACACCCAACTTGAACCAATGAGTGAAGAGAAGAAATTTGGACCTCCTTTCGATGGGCTCATATTTTCTTCGAAGAAAGTCAGAAAGCATATTACATTTCGAGTCAAAATCTGCTTATTTTTTTTTTTATAATGCCGATGATACCGTCACGCCGTTCATTTCCGCTGCTGTTTATTACCATTGCTGTGCTAATTTGCCGAGAATATTGTTCATCCTACTTAGCCATTTTGCGTCGATGCAAGAAAAATCGATAATATCACCGCTACGGAAGGGTCGTCGCATCACCATCGTGCAGCAAATCTACGGGGAGTCTTCTGCCGTGAAAATGTAAAATTATAGTAGAAATTAAGTTTGAATTCAATGCCGAAAAACAATCAAGTTGAGGACTATTGCTGATCAGATCAACAGATTCTGTGCATCGTCGGTCGGCTTGAGTGCTGCTAAACACCGTACCAACGAGAGCGATTACGTCATCGATTTCCCGTGGCTATTTTTAGTTCATTACGGTGTTTTTATGCTCTCCACCCTATCTCTATTGCTCGGTTCGGCCTCTCGCTTGCTCTGTGAATGTGACATGGCAATATTGGTAGTGCCCAAGCAGATCAGTAGGGCGCAGCCAATGGATCGATTGCTGGAGGAAGATGATGGTGCTGTCCGTGATGATGATGTTGATGATGGGAGGGTTTGCATGTTGCATGGTGGAATGCGATAAGGAATAGAGAGCGAAAAAGAGATAGAGAGAGAGACAGAGTTGGCAAAGGAAAAGTAACAGTAGTTATCGAGAAGAAAACTGTATAAAAAATGGAAACAAGATTAAAATAATTAATAAGTGAGCGTGTGTCTGTTTGCAAAAAAAAAAAACGAGTAAAAGTGTTTTCCAATTGGAATTCGGATAGAAGTGAATGTGGTGTGATTAAAATTATATAGGTAGAAGACTGTGTTTTTGTTATTTTGGAAATTTGTTTTCAACTTATAATGAACTAATTTAAATGCAATGATGAGGATTCGAGAATCTGTTTTTCATTAATGCGAGGAGTTAGGTTAGAACGAAGAAAAGGGGTTTAAAAATATAAACCACTATACCTTTAAAATGAGCGATAACTTATACAATAAGTTTCGGTTTATTTCGTTTCGTTTTTGATCAAATAAAAAAAAAAAAAAAAAAAAACTAGAAGCAATCGCCATGGGGTTGTACAAACTATCGACGTAGAACTATGGTCATGTATGTGCTGAGGGTCGCAACATATTTAAAAAAATCTGTTGTATAATTCAAACAATTTCAGATTTTTATGAAAACCATTTAGGATCTAATTGGTTAAATCAATTCAAACTTCAAATGATTTCTGAAACAGCAATGGAGTTAATGATGCGAATATTAACAATCAATCCGTTGGCATTGTAATGCGGAACGAGAATGGGTTTTAGTATCAATAACATCCATGTCATTAGTAATTTTGTAATTTGTTTATTTATTTATAACGATAACTTATTAGTATACACCTTATATCAAGTCAAGGAAAAATAAGTTGGTATATACATTATAACAGGCCCAAAACCGATTATTGGTGTTTGATTGTAAAGTCTGTGTTAATAACACTCCCGGAAAATCGCAGGCAACCATTGATTACAAAAAAGTGTAATAGTTTAATAGTTTATTTTAAAATTCACGTGAATCTGTTACATTCAATGCAAAGATGAGGTCAAGGAAGTAATCAAGTTGGATGTTATGAAACTTATAACGTGACGTTATAAAGTAGGGCTCGATATTTATTATATTTTTAATAGTTTCTTGCAAAATAAAACTGCTTGAAATATTTCCAATCGACTAAAGCAAAATTTATGGTAAAAATCTAAAAACAAGGAATGACTGAGTTATTAACATTCAAAAGTTGACCACTTCTCGTACCGCTCCTATTTTTCGTATTCGTAAAGACTTTAGTAGACACTTAGTGTATCCTCACATAGAAAACAAAGACGTAGCTTACATCAAAAACTGTCATTTCATTAATGATAACAGGTCCAACAATTTTATTTCGCCAAAAGCGAACGGGCACTGGTACTGTCTCGAGTATTCAGTTGTGCAATCAGCGAAAAATGTATAATGTATTGTATAATTGAATTATTTGTAATAAGCTGGTTGCACTAGATGCGATTTAATTGCTTTACTGAAGGTTAGGGGATTTGAATCTATAGTGTAGCAGGGTGGCCAACCAACCGGCTTCCAACATGATGGCACCTATGACAAATATCGGGAAAAAAATCTCAACCTATAGCTACAGGAAAATAAGTTAGATTAAAAGATATCCGCAACTTTTTACGTACTAATTGGATGTAATAATCGATGGAAGAATCTAACTTCTGTCTCTACACTTTATTCCGTATTCAGTAGAAAGATTTCTTTGAGCTTGTCGCTTTTTAGGCTCTTCTAGCCACATACAACTGACATGGTACAAGTTAAGTTTTTGAAACGAAGTTTATTATAAAACTGACAAATGATCGCTGTTCCAAATTTAAATGTAATAGCCCCTTTATTACAAACCAATGTGCATAATATGAAAATTGAAATTACTACAAAAAAAAAAACACGTATTGGTAAGTACGAGGTACTTTTTTGCATTAAATTTTTATTGAAGTACGACGATAAGTATACTTAAAAATGACCTACTTCTGCTCTCATGCAAATCTGCATATGAACAGGTTGAAAATTTGGTTTTCCCTTTCCGGTCCTCAAAAACGGGCAACAAATGGTCATCTTCTTATTTCATTAAGCTTCATTCAATGTTTAATACAGCAATAGCCACATCCCTCAGCTGCAAAATTCTTTTGCTTTATTGCTGATGTCTGATTTTATGCCCGTACCCTCTTATGCATTTTGCTACATTTTTGAACCCCTCTTCGTTCTGAGGTACACGCTCAGAACACCCTCTCTTTCTTTTGTATTACTGTCCCTTTTTTTCTCAAGGAAAAGTTACTCAATTTTCGTAAAAAGTGGATCTACTCAATTTTTGAGTACCATTTCCGTGTGAGAAAAACAGAAAGGAATACATTTCTACTTAGTCAATGCGTAGAATGAAGCGGGAGTGTATGCTATCAACGCTAGTAATGCTGCACGCGAGACGATTTCAGTGTTCGACATTAGCTCTCAGTTGGTGGTTCGAACAGGGCTTTGCCCACCCGGTTGTGGCATGGGAGACAGATTCTTGTAAGACCGGCTTTTAGTTCAGTTCAAATCTTTCTCCCGTTGCCTTAATTGCAAGCCGCATGCGTTGATGGAAAGCGTCACACCTGTCGCGCACGATATCTTGATGCATGTCATTCCATATTTTCACCAAACGTTTTTTAAAAGTTTCCACCGTTAGTCCTTTGGTATTCCCCACACAGAAAAAAATCTTGTAGTAAAAACTACCACTTTACCCGACTATGCCTATCTTTAAAACTACCATGAAATTTCAGTCAAATTTACTACGTTTATGGTAAAACCTTCAACATTTGTAGTATATTTGACAGACCTCATATTGATCTAATCGCAGGCATGGTAAAATTAAACGCATTTATAGTCAGGTGAAAATTATTGGTGTTTAAGGCTTAATATTACCCTCGAAATGGTAGTTTCTACTGCGGTTTTTTTTTTTTTGCGTGCAGGTTGTCCAGCATGTAATGAAGAGGGTAAGAGGCAGGCCATTCTTTCGACAAAATAAAATCTGGAAAATTGTCCTCCCACTAAGCCTGTGTAGCTTTCACGTGGTGGGACGATGCCTTTCGCCTTTCTTGTAGTGTTTCTTGACGAAGTGAAGCAAATGGTTCTTCAAACCATTATCGATGTAATATTTACTCTTGATTTCAACTCCAGGTTCAATAAACAGCAATGGACCTTCAAAGTTTTGCAGAAACATCCCCAAACCATCACCCTTGAAACTTTCTGCAACCATTGAACAGCTAGTTTATCACGAGAAAGATCAGAGACATGTGCTGAATACACCCGATTATTTTGCTGGTTGCGGTGATCTTGTAGCAGGAGCTGTTTGTTTGTTTGTTTCTTGATTATCGAGATTTTCAGCCTCGGGCTGGTTCGTTGAAAGACTACAAACACCGCTTTTGGGAATTTTCGTTACTTGTCCGAGGTGAGATCTACTGACTCGTGACTTTGGCGTGAAAGGTATGGATATTAACCACTACGCCGGGGTCGCCCCCTCTTGTAGCAAGCCGAAAACAGAATTTCACAATCACCGGGCTGCTTGAGCAACTTTCGACATCTCTCGACTCTTACAATCTTTTGCTTTTTAGTCAAGACATTGTTTTTTGTATGGATTCAGTCCAAGGTACTTCTTGGTAATACTCCTGATCGTTCACTACGACATTCACAGTTCTTTGGCCATCTTTCGGCTAGATTTACTAGGATTCCTCTGAATTCGCTCTCTCACACGTTTGATGGCTTCCGGACACCTAACAGTGCGTTTACGGCTAGTTCCTGGAGGTATTTTCCATTAACCGGTTTTCTTTGTAGCGTTTGATGGTGCGAATGATTAATCTTACGTTTATTCCAAGTGGTTTCAATTTCTTTAAAATAGTACACGGTCTCAAATGTTTCAAAAATAAACATATCACGAGCTCCCTTTTTGCGTCCATGATTACCCCGAGTCTCTAACGAATAAAAATTAAAAACAAACTTGCAAGCCGTGTTGACATTTCAATACACTTTCAAAGAAAAATGTGCAAACATGTCTGTAGTTAACCTGCGGACCTCGTGGTTACATCCCTCGTCTATTTTTTTCTTTCTGAAAATGCATGTTTTTAAAAGTTTTTTAGATTATTTTATTTTATGTGGCGCAAGCGAAAAACAGTATGACAAATGTACGTATGTCACACGGTCTGTGTAACATTGGAGATGTCACATCGACGCATCAAGCACGATGTATGTAACGAAGTAATTTTTATTAAAAATGGGAATGGAATTGGTAAACAAACCAGCATAATTCAAAGTTCAACAGTTCAACCGCTGAGAATTTTGAGAAATTTACGTTTGACTCTTTTTCCCCTCTTAGTTTACAAAATCAGATATCTCGCTTTGAATAAGTTTTCGAGAATCAACTACCGTTTTCGACAGTTGATCGAACGACAAGTGTTTCTTCCAAAACTCACTTGGATTAGTTCATCGTCGCTCTGCAAATCACTTCCGTCATGATGCGCCGAGCAGTTGTCCAGAACTAGCAGAGCTTTTGGCTCTAGGCCCTTTTCATTACAGAATTTTCGCAGCTGTATTACTTCCTCTATCTCTTCCAGTTTCAGCGGGAGCAATTACTATATTATTAACAGATCGAAATTCAAATACTTCTTTTTTTGACCCAATTGGGGGAGGGAAACCCTATTCTTTATCAACATTTTTTTTTTTTTTGGGCATCCAGAAGTTTATATTTTAATTTGACCAGGATTCGGTATAATTTAGCATATTATTACTCAAGAAAGAGGAAAAAAAGGAAACATTCGGAACATTAGCTGGTACGAATTCATTCTCGAACTGGCAAGTCTTTGTTCGCACCGCGAGAAAGATCTCGAAGGTTTTCCGATTTGTCAATGAACATTAGCTTAAACTTGAGAGAGCCATCAAAATTAGTGCACGGCATGAAAGTGAGGCTGCTTTGTCATCCCCCAAAACAACCGTTTTAGAGGCAATAAGCTTGATGAATATTGCTGATTCATCAGCATTAAATAACTGTGACGCATCAATACCCATTTCGAGTATTTTTTGCATTTGCACTGGCCTAAACTTAGCACATGCTTCAAGATCAGTGGACGCTTTTTCCCCCGCTGCTGTTGCCATTCGTAGACCGTGGCGTCTCTTGAATCGACGAGCCTAGCCGTCTGAAGCAAGTAACGTATGGTCAGAGTAACATCCGTGTTTCTAGAATTCTCTGAACAGAGAATCTGCTTCCCACTGATGCAATATCCAAACGAAAGGAGCTTCCTCCATTAGTGGAAAACGCTGTTCTTTCAGCGTTCGACGCTTCTTAAATCCATATTCTCTACACTGATAAAAAGGAATGATAATATCTATGTAGCTGACACAACTCAAATTCGTTCGTTCGGCCGATGTGGTGACCCAACCAGCGAATAGGGGGTTTTAATTTAAAAAAAAAGATGGCTTTTTCCATCTATATCGATGACGGGCGTTCTTACTAGCACAAAAATATTTTTTTGACCTCAACTATTTTTCTCGATTTTTAAACCAAAAAAATCTAATAATTTTGAGTTTAACAAACTGGCATGAAGTTCACAAAGTGACATGTATGCTAAGTGACAGCAAGATGGCCTGTCGAAATATTCAACGTTTTTTTACATTTTCGATGTTTGAAATCAATGGTTGGTTCGTTAGTTTAGGTAGTCTGTTTTTTTGTAGCGTTTTTCATGATGAAATAGAATGGTGTTGTCTTGCAATCATTATTATTTCATAATATTTTGAAATTGTATTTTTCAATAGTTGCACTTGTCAGAATTAAAAAATAAATGGAATGGATGAATATTATCATATGCTTCATCGAAAAATTTCATAATCCACACACTTAGAAAATTTTACAGTATTCGGTAATTTTTTACCGAATTTTCAACAGCTGAACGTTCGGTAATCCGATTTATCGGATTTCGGTAAAATTTGACAAGTTCCGGTGATTTTTTTTACTGGAATACTGTAAAATTTCACCGAAATTCGGTGAATTGGATTACCGAACGTTCAGCTGTTGAAAGTTCGGTAAAAAATTACCGAATACTGTAAAATTTTCTAAGTGTGCACATGTGTGTGTGTGTATGTACAATCCAACGCCCACTGTCCGGCAGTGTTTTTATGGAAGAAAAATGTTTGCACTTGACACGACAAACATTTTTAGCCCGGGAATCGGAAGGTGATAGCTCTGTTGGGATCCAGTGACCCATTTCAGAATGCCTGGTTACTCACGTCCATTCCGAGGTCACTTTCACTTACAACAAGCCCCGCATAAACACAGTGCTAACATCAATTGGATATAGGTACTGTGCATACACTTCCATCATCAAATCATATTGTTTTGAGGATGGCACGTATTTAGAAGTATCGTTCAAATTTAGTTATAATCAGAAAGACCTCACCCGAAATTGTTGCTGATATTCAGCATACTCTGCTGATGGAAGGCTTCCCTGTGATGCTAAATGATGTATTTATGTCTCTAAAGAACTAGCATTCCGCTATTCGGCAATATTTTCACATCATCCTTTTCGAATAAAACAGCATTACTTCGCGCACAATTACAACAAAATAATAATCACAGGTAAAAAAAAACATTTTTGTGATGAGCTTTAACTTGAAAAACCACAATCACTGTGCAACAAAAGATATACAAACTACACAGCTCTCCCTCTGTACACCCCGTGGTGAGTGCATCTGAAATTATATGCCAGCCACACACGCGCGCATACGCGTTGGCTTCTTTCGTCACTTCTGTTCAGCAAATGGCCGTTTTCACTGTTGTTCTTCTTTTTTCCGCACCGTCTGCCAATGATTCTAATCCCCCATTATGAGGCGACTTTATATCAACTTCAAAACTGCTAATAATCATCAATTCACTCGCGACAAAGCGGATATATACTCTAATTTAATAATTTATGTCCAGTGGCTCAACACTAATAGCGCTAACAAACAAGACTCAGCTGATGTAACTCTTCCTCCGAGTGCGGGGTCGAAGCACAATACAGAAAAACTCGGGGAAATACTACCGACCACCACACATTTTGGGAGGAATTCGATTTAATTCACTACGTCTTACACAAAACACGCGGAGATTTTATGATTTCACTGTTAGTTGAAGTTGAATAACGAATTATTTTCTGATATTTTATTCGCGAAAACAACGCAGTAAAAACAAAACACGTCAGTTGCAAAGCCAAAATTTTCTAAGTGTGCACATACTCCTAAAATTGCGATTGTATTTAAAAAAATGCCATCTGTCAAGTTTATGTGAAAATTATTTTTAATTTTCAAATTGGAAAACACCGTTGTGCAGAGATAAATTTTTAATGTAAATATTTGTTAATTTATAATAAACTAATTGATCTACTACTGAATGAGAGCTTACTTTATAGTAATTGGAATTTAAACCGCTGAGTTGTTTAGATTTGGATTTGAACGGTTGAATTATGAAAATGGGACTGATGTGCGAGTATTTTGATTGATGTCAATTTGACATTTGACATACTCAAACTGTTTCACCTTCTGATAACAAAATCTTCTTTTTTTTGTATGATAAATACTAGTCGAACGGAAACAAGAATATGGGTCATAACATGTCATGATTGTGGATTAGTTTAACGTTTTCCGCGACCATGGAGACAGATGTCAGAAGTGCGCTTTGATAAGATATGTCATGATAATTTATATTCTCATTCATGTTGCGGTTGTTATGTTGTGAGTTATTAGATAAACAACAAACAAGAGTTTGGGCATAGTATTTGCCATACAAACTTTAATTCGTTTGACAAGTTAGTTTTTTTTGATATACTTAAATTTTTGACAGGTTGTTTATGAAGTCGTTTTAACAATGTTGAGCCGAAATTTTGAAGTTTGTATCCGCTACTCCTATTCACATTCAACAGTCTAGTAAAATGTCGCATTACAGTTAACTATAAATACCATGCCGCAGTATCGGTATTTGTAACGAAGCTTAAACAAGTAAAAACACCCGGAGGGAGAAGTTGATTGAGTAGTCTGCAGAGGACACGACGAGTAAAACAAGACTGTGACGGACGTTGACAGAATGGTAATCAGTTTCAACTTGTATTTCCAACCCGTTCGTGGTTCTCGTAACACACTTTACTTTAAGGTGCGATTGCGGGTGGTAGTCTGGCTATGTAGTAGGAGAAATTTTTCATTTGTCGCATTCCAGTTCACTATGTTTGTTCAGTTGTGTCCATAGAATATGGCCAAATCGATAAGATAAAAAGCGATAGCACAGAAACAGTATGGAACGGCATGTTCAGCACTAGGATCCAAACCAAGCGAGTTTTAACCTGTATTAACTATAGCGAAAGACCTTGCGTAATCGAGCATATTTTAGTAGCACAGAAACAGCACTCAATAGAATACAAGCGACCTTCAGTTGAACTTGTCCACCTTGGGTAGGCTTAATTGAACTTTAATTCAATTGGCTTAATTGAACTTTAATTCAATGCATACGTATTCAGCTTGTTTTCTTGAAATGTCCTCACACTGAACATAATAATGAGTCACAAATGTGGGATGCTGCCAATGCCACGCTAGATTAAGATTAATAGCAACATTGATAACATTCAGGCATTCGTAAATGAGTTATGCCCCGAGTGTCTCTCACATAATTTTAAATTACATATACTGACACTATGCCAGTCGAATGAAATTGTTTGCTTTGACTAATAGTTTTGCATTTTTGGAACTGATTTCAAACGTTGACGGTTGTCTAGCGTCTAATTACAGAGAAAGAAAGAAGCCAGCGTGCTTGGAAACTTAGTCCACATCGCATCAAAATTGAATATCACCTATTGATGCCGTTCGAGAGAGAAAGAGAGCTGTCTTAAGCAGTCTTAGTAGCAGATCTTAATATTTTTTTTTATCTTTTTAATTATCTTCAAGCAATACCTATAAAAAATATGATTCATTCAGTAAAATTAATAGAAAAAAAAACCAGTCATAGAAACTGCATAAGAATCACAGTTTTCAAATCCTGCTACTGAAGAACGAACACTTTCCATTTCGACTTATTTGATGATGTTTGATCATTTGTGACGTGGTTCGACGAGATTGCAGCATCGTCCATTTAAGAAGGATTTTTTCGAACTATGTATGAAAATCAAGTTCAAAACCCTCAATGTTCATTTTCCCAATGCTTACTTTTTACAGATGGGACCGACTTGCGATTACCGGCGGTTAATTCAAGCAAAAACTACCCAACTTGGAAACGCCTTTATGCTACCATTTTTCGTTTGCGGACATGGAGGAAAGCAAACGGAAATAAGTGAAAAAAATTCGTTCGAGCATCTATTTACCATTTTGAGTAGCGTAGCTCTAGTAGGAGCATAACTAGGTAGTAGTAGTAGTATCGATTTTAAAACCGCCACGATTGCACACTCAGTTGCTTTAGTTCTGTGAAAAAGGAAAGAGAAGACGCGCGTCGGTATCATCGGCTCCCGGTGTAAATTCGATGTGTTGTTTTCCGGCTTTAAAGTATCTACCAGTAAAGATGTAATTGGCAACTGTTTTTTTTTCCGAAATGATACAACCATGCTGTGAATCAGAAAATCATCATCGCCTTCACATTATTCCTTCCCTGAAACTACTTACTGCCCTCACATGAAACACACATCTGATTTTTGTGCTAACGTGTGGTCAACGCTACTTTGCTAATTTTGAATTTAACTTGCGTGGAAATTGTAACATTAGACGCCCCTTGTGGTGCTTAGGTATTTGTTACGGTTGTTGGATTTATCTTCTGTTTCACTGTAGTTTAATCCACTAGTTTTAGATACCACTATATCCATATACCTCAAGTCACGTACACTGAATCTTCATTCGCCTTTGTCAAACAAAACACACTCGCAAACAGAGACCGAAGTACTCTGCAAGAGATTAGCTGCAATTCTGACTGGCTCCTTTCTCTCTCTCTCTCTTTCTCTCTCCCTCTTATTGCACTCGCCACTTCAAATCGAAGCACCATTAAGAACTAAAGAAAGCCACTGTAGCTCTGTCCAACTGCAAAGGCAGCGAAAATTTTACTAAATGGCTCAACCTACAGCTGCTTCCGGTGGTGATGGGGATCTCGATGAAAACCTTTTCATTAACCCGTCTGATGGCCTCCCCAACGAACATCCGGCTCTGCCAAGTGCCTACGACTCGGATAACGAATCAAACCCGGTGGACGAAGATCTGCTGGAAGATCTGCCGACGTCAATTATTGTTACTAATATTCACTCGGAGGTATTCACCAACGACGAGTTGAAGGCTCGCATGGAAGATCTGTTCAAGATCTTTTCGGAGAATACCACCTTCCAATGGCTGAAAAGCTTCCGTCGGCTACGGGTGAACTACGATACCGCTATCGCCGCGGCAAATGCCCGCATCCAGCTACATCAGTATCCATTCGGGAAGTCCATCATCACCTGTTATCTAGCCCAACCGGTGACACCGGTGTCGAATACGAATCTCAAGCCACCTGCATTAACCAAACAGTTCCTGATCTCTCCGCCGGCATCACCACCGGCCGGGTGGGAACCGGCAGAAGAAAATGAACCCTTGGTTAATCACGACCTGCTGGCGGCTCTAGCCAATCTCACCCCCGGGGAAATCCACGAAATCCACGCCCAATCCGAAAGCCATCCGGGCATTGTGCTACACACAGCCCACGGTGGTGCAGTGGAGGAGGACCTGAACAATCGTTCATCCGGCGGAAGCAGCTTCGACGAGGATGACGACGGTAGCAGCGTTCCTCGGAAAGGCCGGATCGCTCACACTCGCTGCCCGGAGCGGCAGAATTCGACCTAAACGATCAGTGCGGGATGGGTACACCGTTTTAGATATTAATTGTGATTTTAATTCAACTCGTTTATACTGGCCGGTTTTTGTATGTTTTGTATCCGGATGGACCGGACACGCGGAGCTTTTTTTGTTTTAATATTATTGGTGCAGCAGTTGTAGTTATTGGTGGAAAATTGTCCAATCTTTTTGCCGAGGCAGCCGCCGTACAATGTGTACATAAGTAGTGAAACGTTAAATTGTGTAAATATGTTTTAAATTTTAAGGATTGGTGTTCTTCATTTATCAAATTCCAAATCCGGGCTATTCTGGAGGAATAGTATCGGCAGGCTTAACATTTCGTGTAGGCTATTTTGTTTCAAAACTAGTGAAGGTATCGTTTTAATGCAATGATTTTTAAAATGTTCGACTTAATAACAGAATAAATTTATTTCACTCTTGTTTGTGCTAAAATATGCAAAGTGAAAATTTCGTATGATTTTCTGACAGCGAACCAGAGTCATTCTTGTAAGGATAGGTGCAATTTGACGGTACAGCCCTTTGTAAAGTGAGTGTTTTTGGTTTTTGGATTTTTGGTTGGAATTCTATGAATTTCAGTAAAAATTTCAGATAGTCATTGGTTCCAGTGAATAACACGTCATTTTGATGTTTTGATGCCAAACATTTTAAGACGAAGAAGTCTTCAATTCGGTTTTTGTAATACTTTCTGAAGCAGTAAACCACGGTTAATTAAAAAAAAAACATTTTTTTACCTCATCTGAAACAGCATGATTTGCTGAAAACAGCAATATTTTTCTTTTTTCTTCAATGACGTCACGTTGGAAACCAGGAGAATGAAAAAGTCGGCTAGTTGCGTAACCCTATACAACAGGACGTAATAGTCTCGTTAGTTCCTATGTTTTGATCTTACAGCAGTGCTGCCAGTTTTACACCTCGGTTTACATCACCCAAAGGCAGTGGCGTACAATGACGTTTATACGAGGTCCGGACCACCAGGCAGTTTACTTGTGTTGGAAGCAAAAATATAGTAAATTTTGTTGGGCAAGCGAGCGCCGACGTCAAACTAACATAACATTTCATACTGTGAACTGATAGTTTGACACACCATAAACAGCTGTTCCGTATAAAAAGATACACATTGTGAGGAATCACAAATACCACTATACATTTCCACATCTCACGAATACCGTTAAGCCTGGTGGCCAGGACCTTGTATAAACGTCATTGAGTGGCGTAGTCAACACTAGAGTGCCTGTAAGGATAGTAGCGTCATTTTCCAGCGTTGGCAGATCTCCTGCTCGTTTGAACCGAGGATTAGTATAAAACTGACAGATGATCGCTGTTCTAATTTTAGCGTTGTCGTCACTCTCTATTATATACACTCTAGTTAATATTTACTATTCTCTTTTTGATTCAACGAAGTAAGCCACGAAATTTCGACCAACTTTAGTTACTCATTGGCGCCAAAGACTTCGTCAAAATATCAGCCAATATGTTTTCCGTTGCACAATACTCGAGTTCCATCGTGCCAGTTGCAACACGGTCATTATTGTCGTGGAATTGAGTGTGAATGTGTTTAGAGTGTCGGTTTTGTCGTTCTAGCCACGTGAAATCCATATGCTTGTTGAATTCGTCTGTTGTTCGGTCACTTCTCCTAGCAAACTCCGCAGCCAAATCGATTCTTTAAGTTTTTCTGATAGAGCAATTTACACCATCGTTGAATTCGAGACTCAACTACTTAAACTACTAAACGCGAGCAAATTTAAATTTCACTAGAAAAAGCTTATGTTTTGACAGATAGGCCTATTTCGTCTGCGGCACTGAACAAGAGGTCGAGTTCAAGACATTTTCGTCTATTTTAAATTTATTTCGTTTCTGTTCGAAATTTTCTGCTCTACCTATTATTAGTTACGTAGAATTACGTAGAAATAAAGTTATTCAGCCTAACATTTACACCGTTTCCAATATACTCTCATACAAATTCAAACTTCGATTATTTCACAAAAGTTATTCCGAATTTTATTGGTAATTCTTTTTACTGAAAGCCAATACTATATGGATCATTTACAGCATATGTTTCGAGCACAATGCTTCATTATGCTTCACGACATTATGCAAAACTTTTGCAACGCCTATCTCGATGAAAACAAGCGGGAGCTTGCCGCGCTTGCAAATACTAATTCAGTCCTAGCTGAACGTTTTCGGCCGGATCTTTCCCGGTCATCCAACGAGGAAGTTTCACGGTACTTTGTAATGGTTCGATAGACGCAATCACGCTTTACTCCTAGGTTCTTCAAACTTTTGAAAATAGCGCCTCCTTTCAAAAACTTTTTTATCACCACAGCACGAAATTCTTTCATCGTTGATAAAAAATCAAACAGAACTTTCAATGGTTTGTGTAAACACAGTGCAAGAATACACCAAAACATAGATGGTGTATAAACTGTAGCTTTACCACTACGAGATGAAAAAGTGCGTGAGTATACATTGGACACGATGTAAATCAATCATTCAAAATCTGACTAAATTTTTCATGTAAAGTTGTGGCTTTCATTACATCTTAAGAAATTAAAATTTGAATCTTTGTTAAGCTGTTTGTTTACAAAATCAGACCCGTTGTTTCGATTAAATTGCCGAAAAATATTGTATATTCGTCGTTATTTTTGGTCCTCCAAGCACCTCCGATTGATCCGGAGCTCAACAGTTTCCAACCAAGAATGCACCTAAACACTCACTGAAGCGGCAAGTTGAATGCAATGGATGCAAAGAGCAGTAAGAAAACCAAGATCGTAACATTTTAAGCTGTAATTCAATCTGACTTCTACATAATGAATGTCGTCGTCTCCATTATCCAAAAGGAGGAAAACAAAGTGAGACTCGGTAGTTGTGAAAGGAATCTCGTACACGTTTAGGGTATTGTGTAAGGTCTAGCGAACGGAGAGAAAAGTAACCTTAGATGATACATGAATTAAATCGGTAGAAACTGAAATAAGTAAGTCATATTTATTAATGTAGAAAGAGGCGTAGACAGTCCCCTGCGGATACCTACAAAGCATAGACCGCGGGAAAATAGCTACACTTGTGAAAGCATTACAGACGGTAAGAAAAGTGCAACTAGATGTTGAATCCTAATAGAATTGTAACAAACCGATGAAAATAAATCCAGAAGAAGACTATTTTTAGGCAAATGACAAGAGTTGATAAAAATTAATTTATTGAACGATATATACCGTACTTGTCAATAAAGTTTGAAATAGATTTAATACTTTCCCTAAAACTTGCTTAACTCCGAAATGCACAGTGAATGAGCTGCAACGATATTATCGATTTTTCTTCGCAACGTGACTTTTCTCGAATTAGGTAACGAACGGAGCAGAGCATGGCAGTGGTATTAGCAGCAAAAATGCAATGCAGCACCGGAATGCGGCTAGCGTGGTGTTTGTGTCACTTCTTTATCTAGCATATGATTTTCTTACGTGTTACTACGTTTTATTCCAGAAAGCATACAAACATACACACGGAAAGTGGATAAGGCAGCACGCTGATTATACAATACATTTAAACGAAAAAGAGGTAAGGTTGCTTGTGATGAAATAATAGTTATCCAAAGTTTTCATTCATAACTGTCCTCGTCTTCCTTTCAGGCTAACTGTAAGAAGAAGAAAAATAAATAAACAAAACCCAAATTTACTGTCGCTAACAATCATGGAGCAATTTACCCCCAAGGAGGTAAAAATCCTCGAGAGCGCCGAGGACATCCAGGAGCGCCGTGAACAGGTGCTCAACCGATACAACGAGTTTAAGGTGGAGACGCGCCACAAGCGCGAAAAACTGGAGGACTCGCGTCGCTTCCAGTACTTCAAGCGTGACTCGGACGAGCTGGAAAGCTGGATCCACGAGAAACTGCAGGCCGCTTCGGAGGAGAGTTACCGCGATCCGACTAATCTGCAGGCCAAGATCCAGAAGCATCAGGCATTCGAGGCTGAAGTATCGGCCCATAGCAATGCCATCGTGGTGCTGGACAACACCGGTCAGGAGATGATCAACCAGCAGCACTTTGCTTCCGATACCATCCAGCGTCGGTTGGATGAGCTGCACCGTCTATGGGAGCTGCTGCTGTCCCGTTTAGCTGAGAAGGGAATGAAGCTTCAGCAGGCTTTGGTGTTGGTGCAATTCTTGCGCCACTGCGAAGAGGTCATGTTCTGGATCAAGGATAAGGAAGCCTTCGTTACTGCCGATGAGTTCGGCCAGGATTTGGAGCATGTCGAAGTGCTTCAAAGGAAATTTGACGAGTTCCAAAAGGATATGGCTTCGCAGGAATATCGTGTCACTGAGGTCAACGAGCTGGCTGATAAGTTGCTCTCCAATGGGCATCCGGAACGGGAGACAATCACCCGTAAGAAGGAAGAACTGAACGAAGCATGGCAACGGCTTAAGCAGTTGGCTATTTTGCGCCAGGAGAAACTCTTTGGCGCTCACGAAATTCAACGCTTCAATCGCGATGCTGATGAAACCGTTGCTTGGATTGCCGAAAAAGATGTTGTTTTGTCCTCGGATGATTACGGACGTGATCTAGCCAGCGTTCAGGCACTACAGCGCAAGCACGAAGGCGTTGAACGTGATCTAGCTGCATTGGAAGACAAGGTGGCTACGTTGGGAGCAGAGGCTGGTCGTTTATGCAGCATCCATGCGGATCATAGCGATCAGATTCGCGAGAAGCAAGCGGAAATTGCTGCCTACTGGCAATCGCTTACTGCTAAGGCTAAGGAACGCAAGCAAAAGTTGGATGAATCTTATTTCTTGCATCGTTTCTTGGCTGATTTCCGCGACTTGGTGTCGTGGATCAATGGCATGAAAGCTATCATTTCGGCCGATGAACTCGCCAAGGACGTCGCCGGAGCGGAAGCTCTGCTCGAGCGTCACCAGGAACATAAGGGAGAAATTGATGCTCGTGGTGATAGCTTTAAGGTTACCACCGAAGCCGGGCGCCAGCTGTTGGAACGGGAGCACTACGCCGCAGCCGAAGTGCAAGAGAAGTTGGCTGCTTTGGAGAGCGACAAAAGCTCTCTTCTTGCTCTTTGGGAAGATCGTCGTATTCTTTACGAGCAGTGCATGGATCTACAGCTGTTCTATCGTGACACCGAGCAGGCCGATACATGGATGGCCAAGCAAGAAGCTTTCCTGGCCAACGAAGATCTGGGAGATTCTTTGGATTCGGTTGAAGCCTTGATAAAAAAACATGAAGACTTCGAAAAGAGTTTGGCTGCTCAGGAGGAGAAAATTAAGGCCTTAGATGTTTTCGCTACTAAATTGATCGATGGCCAGCATTATGCCGCTGATGATGTCGCCCAACGTCGTTCAATGTTATTGGCACGCCGTTCGGCTCTGCTGGAAAAATCATCCGTTCGCCGTCAATTGTTGGAGGATTCCAGTGCTCTGCAGCAATTTGAACGAGACTGCGATGAAACCAAGGGATGGATCAGTGAAAAACTCAAGTTTGCCACCGATGATAGCTACCTGGATCCAACCAATCTGAACGGTAAGGTTCAGAAGCATACCAACTTTGAACATGAATTGACCGCCAATAAAAGCCGCATCGAAGATATTACCACCAACGGACAGAATCTGATCGAGAAGGGGCACTATGCTGCCGATCAGATAAACTCGCGCATGCAGGAGATCGTCACTTTGTGGGAATCTTTGGTCCAAGCTTCGGACAAGAAGGGCTGCAAGCTGCAGGAAGCATCCCAGCAACAGCAGTTCAACCGTACCGTTGAAGATATCGAACTCTGGCTAAGCGAAGTCGAAGGCCAATTGATGTCCGAAGATTACGGCAAGGACCTGACTAGCGTACAGAATCTGCAGAAGAAACATGCTTTGCTTGAAGCTGATGTTATGGCTCACCAAGATCGTATCGAAGGCATCAAGGTTGCAGCGAACAAGTTTGTCGAAAGTGGTCATTTCGATGCCGATAACATTCGGAACAAGGAATCTGGGCTGTCCAAGCGATATGGAGCATTGGCTACCCCAATGACCGATCGTAAACAGCGTTTATTGGATTCGTTACAGGTACAGCAATTGTTCCGTGATCTGGAAGATGAAGCTGCTTGGATTCGTGAAAAGGAACCAGTAGCCGCCTCTACAAATCGTGGTCGTGATCTGATCGGTGTCCAGAATTTGATCAAGAAACATCAAGCTGTGCTGGCCGAGATTAACAATCATGAGAATCGTGTCGCTGGTGTCATTGCAAATGGTGAACAGATGTTGACCGAGCAACCATTCGCTACTGAGGATATCAAGTTACGCTTGGATGCCGTAAAGGACCAATGGAACTCACTGAAGGAAAAGGCCAATCAACGAAAGCAGGATTTAGAGGATTCGTTGCAGGCTCATCAATACTTTGCAGATGCCAACGAAGCTGAGTCGTGGATGCGTGAAAAGGAACCAATCGTTTCGAATCAGGACTACGGGAAGGACGAAGATTCATCGGAGGCTTTGTTGAAGAAGCATGAGGCGTTAGTTTCCGACTTGGAAGCTTTTGGAAACACTATTCAAGCTTTGCAAGAACAGGCTAAGAATTGTCGCCAGCAGGAGACTCCAGTGGTTGACATCACTGGCAAGGAATGTGTAATGGCTTTGTATGACTACACTGAAAAGTCTCCTCGTGAAGTTTCTATGAAGAAAGGAGACGTTCTGACTCTATTGAACTCCAACAACAAGGATTGGTGGAAGGTTGAAGTCAACGATCGTCAGGGATTTGTCCCAGCTGCATACATTAAAAAGATTGATCCTGGTCTAAGCGCGAGCCAGCAGAACTTAGTTGATGGTCATTCGATTGGTAAACGCCAATCTCAAATCAACAGCCAGTACGATAACCTGTTGGCGCTGGCACATGAGCGTCAGAATAAGTTAAATGAAACTGTTAAGGCATACGTGTTGGTGCGTGAAGCTGCCGATTTGTCCGCTTGGATCAGGGACAAGGAAAGTCATGCTCAGGTTAAGGATGTCGGCGAAGATCTGGAAGAAGTTGAAGTGATGCAAAAGAAGTTTGATGACTTCAATGACGATCTGAAGGCAAACGAGGTCCGTCTGGCCAAGTTGAATGAAATTGCTGTTCAGCTTACTTCGCTCGGGCAAACCGAGGCCGCTTTGAAGATCAAGACCCAAATCCAAACATTGAACGAAGAATGGGCAACGCTACAGACTATCACTCAAGAGCGTGCCAGCCAGCTAGGATCGGCTCATGAAGTTCAGCGTTTCCATCGTGACGTCGATGAAACCAAGGACTGGATCGGAGAAAAGGACACTGCGCTGACCAACGATGATTTTGGCAGGGATCTTCGAGGCGTCCAGACGTTGCAACGCAAGCATGAAGGTTTGGAGCGTGATTTGGCAGCTCTACGCGATAAGATTCGTCAGCTGGATGAAACTGCCAATCGACTGATGCTATCGCATCCGGATACTGCCGAACAGACCTATGCCAAACAAAAGGAGATCAACGAGGAGTGGCAACAGGTCGTTGCCAAGACACAGCAACGCAAGGAAAAACTGCTGGACTCGTACGATCTGCAACGTTTTCTGAGTGACTATCGCGATCTTATGGCTTGGATCAGTTCAATGATGGGTTTAGTATCCTCAGAGGAGTTGGCCAACGATGTGACTGGAGCTGAGGCGTTGATTGAAAGACATCAGGTGAGTTTTCATGCAGAATAATTTTGTCTCATTGTCAAACGTGAGTTTTAATTCTTATAGAAGATTTTATTCAATTTTGATAAATGTTCCATTTGTGATGTCCTTAGACAACTTTCTTTGTCAATGTTCCCATAAAAGTGCGTGTGTGTCATACAAAGTTTTTATTCTTTCAAGATTTCTACACACACACACACACATATTTACAACAGTTTTTCTAGTTTCAAGCAGAAGTTCCATCCAGTAGATAATATTTTTTGTTGCCCCTTTGCAAACTGTTTTATTTTTAACGATAAGTTATTTTTTCGAATCAGACCCAGCAAATCACTACATTATAAATTCTAAATTTCAATTTTCCGTAGAACCATCGTGCTGAAATTGATTTTCGTTACGGTATCCCGCAGGTATACGTTCGAGTAAAGATTAAGCTCAAAATTTTCTTATGTCCTAATTAGTACTTAGTTGTTTATTAACCCAAGGCAAACAGAGCGTATGCTTATGTTTCAATTCGTTGTTTTCTAATCCTTCTTTTGACTGTTGTCATTTTTTCTTGTCTAATTGGCCGCCAAAAATGCAGTTTTTCTATGTTGCAAAATTAATTCCTATACACGATTAGATTGTTTCCGTTAGTACAATAATTGGCTAGATAAATTTTAATTAACTTCTTGTTACATGTCGAACATTTGTATATTTAACAACTGAAAGCAAAACTTTACTCGTTCACTTACAGAGATAGCTACTACCTACATTTGATTTTTACACACTTACACTGCTACCTACATATTTGTGCGTTTAATGTGTTGAATAATTCATCGTACTCAACAAATAAAAAAGGTTCAGCTCACTCCCAAAAAGAAGATTGTGTTCTCTCAGCTTCGATCCTCTATCAAGCTTTTTTAATCATTTCGTCACTACATTTTCATCGTTCAAAACGCTTCTTTTTAATACATCTGTTTGGTTTACCGCTTACACGCTTAGTCGTTTTCTATTTATCGTGTGGTTTTTGTCCATAAAATGTCCCATTTGAAATATATAAAAAAAACACACATTTACCATCTAGATACTTACAAACATCCGGTATGTGTTCCGTTTCCATCCCATGTGCAATTCGTTTCCAACACGTAGTCTGTAAGTCAGTTACGCAACTGTTTTACTAATATATCGCTTTCTTGTGTGACGTACCGTTTCTTCTCCCTGTCCTGATCTTGTACTCAATCCGAATGAAACGAAAATCTAGGAACACCGTACCGAAGTAGACGCCCGTGCCGGAACGTTCGCTGCGTTTGGTCAGTTTGGAGAAGAACTGTTACAGGCTAATCATTATGCCTCACCGGAAATCCAGGAAAAGATTGAAAACTTGGGCTTAGCGCGCGAGGAACTAGAGCGAGCCTGGACAGCTCGTCGTTTGCAGCTGGACCAGAATCTGGACTTGCAACTGTACTTGCGTGATTGTGAGCAGGCTGAAAACTGGATGAGCGCTCGTGAAGCGTTCCTGAATGCCGAAGAAGTCGATTCCAAGGGAGACAATGTAGAGGCCTTGATCAAGAAACACGAAGACTTCGATAAAGCCATCAATGGACATGAGGAAAAAATTGCTGCTCTGCAAGTGTTGGCTGACCAGCTGATTGCTCAAGAGCACTATGCTGGAAGGCTAATCGATGACAAGCGATCGGAAGTGTTGGACCGCTGGCGTCACTTGAAGGATCATTTGATAGAGAAGCGCTCTCGCTTGGGTGACGAGCAGACGCTGCAACAATTCTCCCGTGATGCGGATGAAATTGAGAACTGGATTGCCGAAAAATTGCAACTTGCCACTGAAGAAAGCTATAAAGATCCGGCTAACATTCAATCCAAGCACCAGAAACATCAAGCATTCGAAGCTGAACTGGCAGCCAATGCCGATCGTATTCAAAGTGTATTGGCAATGGGAAGCAATTTGATCGATAAGAATCAGTGCAGCGGATCAGAGGATGCCGTTCAAAAGCGTTTGACACAGATCGCCGATCAATGGGAATACCTGACACAGAAGACTACGGAGAAGTCTTTGAAACTCAAAGAAGCCAACAAGCAGCGTACGTACATTGCTGCGGTGAAGGATTTGGACTTCTGGTTGGGTGAAGTAGAAAGCCTGTTGACCTCTGAAGATGCAGGAAAGGATTTGGCCTCGGTGCAAAACTTGATGAAGAAACACCAGCTTGTGGAAGCCGATATCAATGCCCATGAAGATCGCATAAAGGATATGAATGCTCAAGCTGATTCACTGGTAGAGAGCGGCCAGTTCGACAGCGCCGGAATCCAAGAAAAACGCCAATCGATTAACGAGCGTTATGAACGTATATGTAACTTGGCTGCCCACCGCCAGGCTCGTTTGAATGAAGCTAACACGTTGCATCAATTCTTCCGCGACATTGCTGATGAGGAATCCTGGATTAAAGAGAAGAAACTGCTGGTCGGTTCCGATGATTATGGGCGTGACTTGACCGGAGTACAGAACTTGAAAAAGAAGCACAAGCGTCTGGAAGCAGAGTTGGCTTCGCATGAGCCAGCAATCCAGGCTGTCCAGGAAGCTGGCGAGAAGCTGATGGATGTTTCGAATCTAGGTGTTCCGGAGATTGAGCAACGTCTGAAGGCGCTGAACCAGGCTTGGGCTGAATTGAAGAGCTTGGCTGCTACTCGCGGTCAAAAGTTGGACGAATCGCTCATCTATCAGCAGTTCTTGGCAAAGGTTGAAGAAGAAGAAGCTTGGATCACAGAAAAACAACAACTGCTATCGGTTGAAGATTATGGCGATTCGATGGCCGCTGTTCAGGGTCTGTTGAAGAAGCACGATGCTTTCGAGACTGACTTTGCTGCCCACCGTGATCGTTGCTCAGACATTCATGACAATGGTCAGACCTTGGTGACCAATAATAATCATCATGCCGAGAGTATTTCCCAGCGTTGTACTCAATTGGACAAAAAGTTGGAGAACTTGCAAGCACTGGCCACACGTCGTAAGAACGCCCTGTTGGACAATTTTGCCTATTTACAGTTCATGTGGAAGGCCGATGTGGTTGAGAGTTGGATTGCCGATAAAGAGAATCACGTCAAGTCTGAGGAGTTTGGACGTGATTTATCCACTGTTCAGACACTGTTGACCAAGCAGGAGACATTCGATGCTGGTAAGTGACATTTAAAAAAACCGTTTGAAAAATACGTTAAATCATTTTTATTATCGCAGGTCTCTCCGCATTCGAACAGGAAGGAATCCACAACATCACTGCCCTGAAGGATCAACTGATTAATGCAAACCATGCTCAATCGGCTGCGATTCTTAAGCGCCACGAGGATGTGTTGACCCGCTGGCAGAAGTTGCGTGCCGATTCGGAAGCACGCAAGTATCGCTTGCTAGCCATGCAGGAACAATTCCGTCAAATTGAAGACCTCTATTTGACCTTTGCCAAGAAGGCTTCCGCTTTCAACTCGTGGTTCGAAAACGCAGAAGAAGATCTTACCGATCCAGTGCGTTGTAACTCGATTGAGGAAATTACGGCATTACGTGCTGCCCATGCCCAGTTCCAAGCATCGCTGTCGTCGGCTCAGTATGACTTCCAAGCATTGGCTGATTTGGATCGCAAGATCAAAAGCTTCAATGTGGGTCCCAATCCGTACACCTGGTTCACAATGGAAGCGTTGGAGGACACCTGGCGAAATCTCCAGAAGATTATCGAAGAGCGTGACGCTGAACTAGCCAAGGAAGTTCACCGACAGGAAGAGAACGACAAGCTTCGTAAGGAGTTTGCCAAACATGCCAATCTGTTCCACCAGTGGCTGACGGAGACCAGGTAAGTTTATGAAATGTTTGCTTGTTCTAAACACCGCGGAAACTTTTTTTGATCTTTTTTGTATCTTTTTTTTCGGAATAATTTTCTTCCATATATATTCACGGTGCAATAGATACAGCATTCTAGGCTGGGATAAAAATGGGTAACGTTGGGTCGTTATTTTGATTAATGAGGTGTTTGCTGCAGCCGCCTCTAACTTTAGAAAGCTAAATGCGTTGCATTCAACTTGATTTTAAACTCGATGCATAACGGCTGCTGAATTGCGAAATAACATATTTTTTCATATACATATAAAGTGTTACATCGAAAAACTACCTTTTCGGCAACGTAATTTCTGTTCATATGTTCTGAACTAATAGAAGAAAAAGTCGTGTTTCGATTGTACTGTACTTAATAACCGCTGGTCCGCTAACCTCCATATGCACCGTTTTGAATGTCCTTGTATTCATTAGTCTCGTACTATCACTAAACTACTATAATTTTCCCTATAGAACATCCCTCATGGATGGTTCCGGCTCTTTGGAGGAGCAATTCGAAGCGCTCTGCCACAAGGCTAATGAAATTCGCGCTCGTCGTGGTGACCTAAAGAAGATTGAAGAATTGGGAGCTACGCTGGAAGAACATCTCATTTTGGACAATCGTTACACAGAACATTCAACAGTAGGCCTCGCCCAGCAATGGGATCAGCTTGATCAACTGGCCATGCGTATGCAACACAACCTGAAACAACAAATCCAAGCCCGCAATCAATCTGGAGTCTCGGAAGATTCTCTTAAAGAATTCTCAATGATGTTTAAGCACTTCGACAAGGACAAGAGCGGCAAGCTGAACCATCAAGAGTTCAAGTCCTGCCTTCGCGCCCTTGGTTACGACCTACCGATGGTGGAAGAGGGTCAACCCGACCCAGAATTCGAGGAGATTGTGAATGTGGTCGATCCAAATCGCGATGGACACGTTTCGCTGCAGGAGTATATTGCCTTCATGATCTCCAAAGAAACGGAGAACGTCCAGAGTTACGAGGAGATCGAGAACGCTTTCCGCGCCATTACCGCCTCCGACCGTCCTTATGTCACCAAGGATGAACTCTACTCAGTAAGTTCTACCGATAACGCACAAAGAATATGTAATCTTATGAATTTTTCATCCACAGAACCTGACCAAGGACATGGCGGACTACTGTGTCCAGAGGATGAAACCTTTCAATGACACCAAAACGGGTCACCCCATCACCGGCGCCCTGGACTACGTAGAATTCACGCGAACTTTGTTCCAGAACTAATCCTATTTCTAGCGAAAACATATTCACTTCTCAGCTAATAAAGAAAGTATGTTCGTACACGTATTATCCGCAAAAGAAAAAAAAATATCCAGTTGGCTTATTCTATTGATTTAAGTTTATTCTACGAATCACTTTACAGTTTGACAAGAAATTATGAAGGCACGTTTTTAAATACCTCCGCTAATCAATCTTTAAATGCTTTTGATGTACAACAAAATATAATGAACGTTACATTTCTAGAAGATAAGAAGCACAAACGTTTTAAAATACATTTCTTCCGCTTCGCAATCCGAGAATGTTCTGATCAATTTCCAAACGGACGGAAATTGGCTTTGAATATCGACATTTTTTTTTTTTATAGAGAATTCTACAATGAAAGAGGCAGCCGTTTTATAATCACAGAAAAAGCATTTAGATTGATTGGATTTTAGATGTTTGCGAAAGCAAAATATATGGCGGCTTAATTGTTGCAAATATTTATTAACTATGATATATGATATGCATTTCCTCCTATTTATTCGGAAATAATAAAAGAATACATTTGCATGAATCGATTTTTTTTCTCTATTCTACAAATTTTAACCAACAACCTATTAGGTAATATACATTTGCGGATGCTACATGCATACCGTTAGTATAATACACGCCGTTTGATTGTGTGTCATTTGCCAGAAACCCGTTCGCCAGAATAGGACACCCGCCCGAAAAAAAAATCCCCGGATTTATCATTATCCAAAATTAGGATCCCGCAATCCGTTTAAATGAAAAAAATTCGTAATGTCAACCATTCACCATAAGCAAATGTTCTAGAGCGGTTGATATTCCTTTATACAGTTCGGCCATAAATATTCAGCACCATATAGGAATAACTATTTTCTCCATAGAATTATTGATGTTTTTACTTCATTCTTGAACATTGAACAGCTTTACGGGTTATTTTCATGTATTGATTAATTGCGCTTTGGCTATTTATACTTTTATTCGGAGATTTTCCTTCTAATGGCCATGAGTTGTTCATTCGACTTAGTAGATAGGTTCCTTTAATCCTATCTGAAACGACAGATCTCGGAAGGAGGGGGAATTTCTTATAAATAATCTACAAGGAACAGCCCACAGCGGTTGTACGCAAAGGTGACGTAGGACTACGTAGCAATGTCTAATGCATGTTAAAATAATTTTTTTCAATATTTCGTGACGTTCGCCATTTCTATTGGGTATGCTGCTCTTGCCATAAGCTTGCACTTTAGAATAATATAGAGACCATTTAAATTTACAAGTTGTGTTTGAAATTGTACATAAGCTTTAAGGTATGCGACAATAGCAAAGCTGAAACTATTTCGGCCACCGCTAGCTGCCAATTGACAAGAATTTGGAACGGTATGTAAGATGAATTCCAATCAGCAAACTCTTTAAAAAGGACGGATATTCAATGATCCATGTTTGATCAATCTTTTTGGACCTGTCGTATGGCCCATTCACATCTTTATTAATATTGTGCGATAATTCATCAGCAATACTAGCGTCATATTTGCAACAGTTGTTAGCAGATAATCGAAATCAATTATCTGATAATTACCGGCGATGATGATGGTGGCTGGCGTATACCGTTAATACCACTGAACCCAGCGCCTTACAGAATAACGGCTGCCAACTAGATCAAACACAAGCACTTCGTGGTTCGCCAACCGGCTGGCTACAAATTCACCACTGGCTCGGTTAACCGACTGCCCATCGCACGACTGCATAATAAATGGCTGCCTAGCAACGGTTGTCTAGCTAAAAAAAAAAGGTAGCTTTGAAATGAGCTACAGCAGCTCAGTAGATGACAGCGGAATTATAAATTCTTGCTGCATCATTTCCAAGAAAGAAATGAAGACAGTTCATGATAAATTATTTTCAGTTTGGCTAACATTCTGCGTCAAACAACCGATCGGCATAAGCACCGAGCGTAAGCAGGCGCTTCTGAATGTTATTTTGCCGGTCATCAAAGAGGAGCAGAAGCAGTTCTGGAATGACCTCCCCTGAGCAAAAGGGAAACATAATTGGTTCGGTGATGGTGTTACTATGAACTTTAAATGGAGTGTTTTCAAATAAATATCAATAAAGCAAATTGAACGTGCAATATGAGTTTGATGTGAAGCTTAATGATCAAAAAGAAGCATTGCTCAGTGGCATATCTGGTGGCATTCAGGTCGAAATTTTTTTGAAAAAAAGCAGTTACAGAAAAGAAAAAATTTCCTATTAAAGTTGCGGTTCATGGCGGGGGGGGGGGGAGGTTGAATCCTAAGCCCCCCCTCCCCCGTGTTACTCTACTGCTTCTACTGCATAGTACGGTTTATACTTTACAAAAAATTAACACTTTGAAACTTCAGTTGGCCCTCGACGATTCAACGAAAAACACGTGACTGTTATGCGAATATTTTCGACATGGGACAAAACAAACGGGTTTTGATTTTCCATATTTCAGGAACAAAGCCTACTTTTTTATCAGTTTTTCTGAAAGTTCAGATAATTTAAGTTCCGCAAAAAAACCGAAATCACAAAAAATCGACATGGGACGGACATGCGAAGAGCGGCAGTAAAGGCGATAGAGGCATCAGCTGTCTGACCAATAGTTGCTCGCCAGTGCATCCTCCAGGGTGCTTGTTACCGCCAGCTGCCAATTCAATACTGGCTCATTGCCGCTCTGAACAGCTTTTGCTACTACTAAATTTGTTTTTATTTCCATTTTTTGCCTTATACACTAATTTACATTGTAAGTGTTTTAGCCCAATGGGTTCTTCAGCTTTGTTTAGGTGTTTTATGGTTGGTGTGTTAAGTGTGTTTATGTTATAATTAAGTTTTCAGATCAGCCCTTGGTGCATTGTTAGTTAAACTTTGATAACCTACTTAAACTAAAACTATAGCTACAATTTGAAAATGCTAGGGGTGGGGAACCAGATTCCGGATGATCTGGTGATGCGATGTTAGACAGCGTGCCCGGTACCGATTGATAGACTCACTAATGCGATCATCGAGTATTTTTATCTCGGCCAGACGGTGGACCTCAGATGTTCTTATCCTCGGAGGAACTTATTTTGAACACACTGAAGTTTGAAATGATGTGTTCTTACGCATCTCTCCCAGATTGGCATGCCGTACTCGATGACTGTAAGTATGATTTGCTTCTAGACAGCAGGGATAATGTAGAACTTCTGTTGATCAATGGGTACAGTAGCTTCAACAGAACGTTACACTTTGTGACAGTTTTGTCAACCTGCTCCCTGAAAATAAGCTTGCTGTCTATGGTAACGCCGAGATAGACAGCGGTTTTGGCCCATTCCACCGAACAGCCTTATTATAGAAAAATTTAAAAAAAAAAAAATTTTACAATCCTCAGGCGGAACAAGTCTGGGAGAATTGGAGTGTGGGAAGAGGATGACCTGGGTCTTCGCCGCATTGATAAAGATCTTCCATTCGGTGAAGTATTCTGACAGAACATTCAGGCTTCGCTGTAGTTTCGCTGTAAGCGCTCTTGTTACCCTACCATTGTGGACGACTGCGGTATAATTGGCAAACAACGACAGAGATCCATTTTCAGGGAGCGGGGGTATGTCCGAGGTTAATAGGTTGAACAGAAGTGGACCTAGTATACTTCCCTGCGGAAAACCGCCGGAGATCTCCTGTGCATCGAAAACTGCACCTTGCAGTGATACACGGAATGTCCTGTCCGACAGATAATGTTTAATTATCTTCACCAGGAAGATGGGAAGATTGTATCGTTTTAGCTTGTACACCAGGCCATCATGCCACACGTTATTAAAGGCCTTCTCGATGTCTAGAAGTGCCACGGCAGATGATTGAGAAACAGACTTGTTCCGTCTGAGGATATTAATGACTCGATTAAGTTGGTGAATTGTTGAACGCCCACGTCGGAAGCCAAATTGTTCGTCGAGCAAAATGTTCAGCTCTTCGGCAGATGAGAGAAGCCGACGGTAGATCGCTTTCTCAAAAAGCTTGGATAATCCTGAGAGAAGGCTGAAGGGCCTATAGCTCTTGGAACATGAAGGATCTCTCCCAGGTTTCTGGATGGGGATGACTTTAGCTGACTTCTAACACGAGGGGAAGTAGCTAAGTCGCAGGCATTGGTTGAAAATCAACGCCAGATGAACGTTGAACTGGGGACTCAATTGCTTGAGCTCCAAGTTCATAATGTTATCGAAACCTGGGGCCTTCAAGTTTTTTGAGCCTTTGATATAAGTCAACAATTCGTCAGCTGAGATCTCCAACTCCTCTGTGAAGTCGTTGGGGCTTATATGGATGTTAGTAATAAGCGCGCTAATGGCAGCTTCGTGTGGACTGACGATGTTTTGTCCGAGATTGTAGGAGCTGACGAATGTGGACTTATATCAGCAGCCTTTTCTGCAGGAGTTATCAAGCGATCCTTAGAGCCATTGAGGTCTAGTGGGATCAATGGTGGAATGGGCCTTGGTTTAGTTTTTAAAATTTTTGTCAACTTCCAGAACGGCTTTGCACAATCTGGGAGAGAGCGGATCTTGTCGGCAAAATTGTTATTCGTAAGGTCCACCATTCTGGCCTTAATAATTTTCGTCACTTGATTACAGTGACTTTTTAGCGTTGGCAAACCAGTTCGCTAGTATTGCCTTCGAATGGCGTTGCGCAATTGTATCAGTTCTTTAGTGGATCTATTATGCGGTACAGTGTTGCTCACCTAATGTATCACTGGGACGTGTTGCTCCCGGGTCTGGGAGATCGCTTGCTCGATGCTCTTCAGTTGCCGATCGATGTCATCAGTTGACTCGAGGTTCACGTTGAAATCGACGGTGTCGTCGACATTTTGTCGGAACCTCTCCCATCTGGCACGATGGTAGTTCCGTCTGGTGATTCGATGCCGGTTGATCGAGGAGCCAACTTCGGCCACCACTGGATAGTGGTCCGAGCTGAGCTCCTGGTGCACGACCGGCTGGGCGATGTTTTTCCCCATGTTGGTGAGAAAGATGTCGATTGACGAGTGTGCCCCAGATCTGCTCAACCGGTTGGAGTATCTGGGCCCAGGATGATGTAATGGCCCTCTTTCAGGTCTTCCTGTAGAATGATGCCATTTCGGTTGCGCCGAGTGTTCCCCCAGGTTTCGTGTTTCGCATTCATGTCGCCGGCGATGATAAATTGCCCCTGCCTTCGAGTTAGCTTACGGATGTCGTTTCGTAGGACTGTTGTTGTTCCGTTGGTGGTGCTGGCTTGCTTGGGACAATAGGCCGCGATGATGGTGATAGGGCACACGGCAGATTCGACCTCAACTCCGATGGATTCAATAATCTGCAGCTGGAAGCTCGGAAGCATGTGGCAGTTGATGTTGCTACGCAGGGCGATCGCGACTCCTCCTCCATCAGAGCCGCCACGATCAAGTCGCACAGTCCGATAGCCAGGAATGAAGACGCTAAGCTCAGGCTTGAGAACGTTATCTCTTGATCGAGAGTCACTCCTAAGTCCTTGACCTGGCTTACTCGTTGAAGTACATTATCAGAAATATGATAATCGAATTTAACCGGCTTGCGCTTTCGGTGGAATGAAATAACCATGCATTAATTGATGCAAAGTGTCAGAAACTTTAAAGAGCACCACGTCGCCATATCATCTACACGTGATTGCAGGTTTTCACACTCCTCAAAACAGTTGATTGTCATGGACATTTTTACGTCATCCGCATAAAATAATCTACACCCTGGAGGTAGAAGATGAGAGAGTTCATTGATGAACAGCGTAAACAGGAGGGGTCCGAGATTGCTGCCTTGTGGAACACCGGAGGAATTGGTGAAACTTTCCGAGAGCGATGATCCGATATTCACGCAGAGCAGCATTCGTCAGGTATGATTCAAACCAGCACGCCTAAGTGGAAGAAACAATAAGTTTTTTTTAAGCTTTGCCAGCAAAATGCCATGCCACACGGTCAAATGCTGCTTTCAAATCTATATAAACAGCATGGATTTGACCACCAGCGTCTATGGTGCGAACACAAAGTGAAACGAACTCGGTTAAATTCGTAGCAACAGATCGCTTCGGGTAGAAACCGTGCTGAGCCGTTGAAATATATGTTTTGCAGGAATTGAATAAAGCATCGTTTATGATGATTTCAAACACCTTAGAGCACGAACATAGAGATGTGATCCCTCTGTTGTTTTCTACATTTCGTTTATCACCCTTTTTGTAGACAGGAAACAAGTGAGAAAGTTTCCATTCACCGGAAAACTTACTTTCGTGCAGTGAGAACAGTTTAACCAATGGTGTAGCAAGCGAATTAGAGCAGGTTTTTAGAATGGACGACGGAATCCCATCCGGACCAGCAGTATACGAAATTTTCAGCTCTCTGAGGGCCGACAGGACAGCGTGATCACAGCGTCGTCAATGCAATCGAAATCATCGATAGGTTGCCAATCGACACGGGAAATAGCAGCACAAATATCGGCATGATTATTACGGCGTTAGTCGTACATCTGCGAACCTTCGGCATAATCGTCAAACGTTATTGAATCTGGGAGGTCAACCACCACGTCCAGAGCTGGATGGTCGGCGTCTAGGGAGATAGGCGGTTCAATAGCTTCTGCAACTTTACTTGCATTGCTAACTGCGTCGTTCCCAAGGATGAGATCCAAAAACCGTGAATTTCTGTTCGGTACTCCATTAAGCTGAGTCAAGCCATGGAAGGAAACTAACGCACAACCGTCGACTAACGCACAACCGGAGTTAGAAAGAACAGACTGAGGGTTGACTTCTAGAAATCCGTTATCCGTTGCTTTCCACTGCAAATACGGTTGATTGTAATCTCCAAACTGCAACACGAAGTCATTTAAAGCCAGGTTGGAGATACTTAATTGAACCAATGGAATCCAGATGATCAAGAATGCAACTCATATTGTCTCGTCGGTCAGGGGGTAGATAGATAACGCCAACGCCGATGATTCGACTAGGCATCGAGATTTTAATCCATAACTGCTCAAGAGTTCTACTCGTCGATGTGGGATCGATAAAGCTGTTCCAATACTTGGATACCACAATCAAAACACCACCACCACGGACCTTTGAAGTGTTCGTTGCATTACGATCGATGCGGTATACAGCAAACTTGGGGCCAAACAGCTGGGCATTGTGGAATCGCTCATCCAGCCAAGTCTCCGTCAGTACAATGACATCATAATCGCATTCGCTGACAGCCAAGAAAAATGAATCTACCTTAGTTCGGAGGCCACGTTCGTTTTGGTAATACCTCCGCAAAGCAGAAATAGGTACTACGTCATAGAGCACAATATCATCAGTCGAGCAAGAGAGAGAGAGAGAGAGAGAGAGAGAGAGAGAGAGAGAGAGAGAGAGAGAGAGAGAGAGAGAGAGAGAGAGAGAGAGAGAGAGAGAGAGAGAGAGAGAGAGAGAGAGAGAGAGAGAGAGAGAGAGAGAGAGAGAGTTTCCAGGCGACGGCTACTCAAAGTTGGATAAGGCGCCAAGTGCACAAGTGCGTTGATCACTAGAAGACGAACCGGACTAGACAAACGTTACCGGAAGGAAGTTGTTCGAATCGCAATTATACTTGCCTGTATGGACGGCTTGGAAGACCCCCTCGCCATACTCAAACACAGGACCGGGATGACTGTTGGTCGCTAACTGCAATGGCTCACTGTGATGAGAGGATTGGAGGCTTCCGTGAGGCTTGCAGGCATACATCCCGGCGGTACGACGAGCATAAAAGGATCGGTTGGTCTATCGTCCAGTTGGCTGGGAACATTTGGAGTATCAGGAACGAAATAGGCAGGAATATGTTCATTAGAGTAGTACTTGCCCGAAGTGGTAGTGTGAGCAGAGTGAAAAAAAAAAACACATGTGGTCTAGGTAGCGGTTTAACAACTATTGCATATTTTATTCAGGTTTAAATTTAGCGCTAAAGACATGGGTTGCATCGATTGCACTTTCGCATTCGCTAACATAAACCTCCTGTTAAGGAAAATAAATTTTCAATAATCACTGCGGTCAGCCAAACATCCTTCATTAAATTCTCAACCATTCAAACATTATTTCTTTGCGATTGAATTTTACCAACAGTGCTCATAAGGCGCCTGTCTGCAATGGCATGGCGCAGTTTACCTCGTTCATTATTTGTGATTGGTTGAATTCTATCAAACAAACGTTTAGTGTGCTTGATTGATCTAAACAGAGCATAGAATCTAAGTTTGACCCTATCAGAATGTAAGCGTTCTGTTAAAAGACAACTGCGCCTTGCCCAAGCGTGCATGCCCACTGTAGAGAGAATTAATCCATCCAAACATCAATCATCGATCTATCAAACTATCGATCAAAGCTCTCTAAGTGATGCCAAAAAGGATATGGTCTTTGATAGCATAACACATCGCTTATTCTCAATATTTAAAATCGCTTATGCTTGTTTATGCCATTAAATAGATACAATACAATCCATCATTTATCATAATCCAAGAGCTTTTAATCTCCAAACAAAAATAAAAATGCGTCCCCATACATAGAAATCAACCACTGCTATCTCTTTCTCTCAGAAGAACACTCCTTTCATGTTCTGATCCAAAACGCGTTTCGTTTCTTCGCTCACGTCGATCAGAGTGGAACTTTTGTTCAGCACAATGAAAATGTGCCTTGAATTGCAGCTTCTTTTTACTATCCAGAAGTCGTCATGTGTTTTCAGAACCGTTTCCTCGGTCACGTTCATCGTCAAAACATCGGCTCTTCGCCGTGAATCGTCCAACAGATCGACGATCAAATTCATAACATCATTTGGAATGCTTCCGCTCGGGTTGTTTCGTTTTTGAACACCCAGCTTTATTGTTCCTCGGTAGTGAAGGTTCAGTTCATTGAAGAAGACAAACTTCGGACTAGTAGCGGAGTCATCCTTGCCAGAGGATCCATCCGGAGAAGGTTGCTGCGCTAAGTGTTGCGTTATATCCGAAGATATACTAGTTAACTGGGGATTAATGACGGCGTTCAGTTCATGGTACAAAGCTTGCTCGCTTTCGACGTCTTCCAAGAACAGACAGAGAGTGATATTTTGCACTTTTCGACATACCATAAATTTGTATGCCTTATTTTGACCGTTTTCGTATATGTACACTTTCCGGGAATTTTCATGTCCCGAAGTCACCTGGAACATTGGTCCATTCAAGTACTCGTAGATCGTGTAAAGGTCATGTGGATTGACCCCACTCCAGATTATCTGATCGTCGTAGAGGAAAATGCATTGCTTGATCGGATCGAATGTTGCTTCAATCATGTTGATAAAATTCTGAACTCTCAGGAACAATAATTGATTCAGCGGAAGATACTGCACACTTCCGAAGGCATCCAATACGTCACAGTCTTTCAGTTTTAGGTGGAGAATGTACTTGATGTAGAACTCCTCCAACTTGCCTATCAAATTGGCAATGGAGTCTAAATCTTCGGCCGGTTTGAGATTACTCTCAAAAGTTCCGTGAAATAGACGGAACATCCGGTAGGATTGCTTGAGTACCGCCTGATAGACGGTGTCATGTATTTCATCACCGTGGTATTCGTTGTAGTCACCGGTGTCTCTGGTTTTCCTCTCAAATGGGACGTTCAGGATCATTGTCATCCAGTAACCCGGTTCCGGCTGGTGATATAGTTGGCAGGTTTTCTGTGTGTGCATCGCTTGAACACTGTCGTCGTTAGTGAAAGTGCTGCAAGAGGACGATAATCCGTTTCAAGCACTGCCATGAATAATTTACATTAAATTGCCAATTTTATACACACCTGCTAAATTTGATAATGGCTTCGCAGAGGCCAACATCTTTAACTTTGGAATCGATATCCGTTTCCTGTGGATGATAGAAGAGGATTTTCTTTTCCTCCTGGAAAGCCACCAACATACGAAAATTGATTAAAATTTAATATTAGAATTGAGGACAGCAAACAGGTGTTACTTACTTCTCCTTCTTTGGGGCCAAAGTGCGAATTGAAGATGAAAAAACTCCGCAGTGACAGTCCAGCTTTTATTACTGGAATCGACATATTTTGCTGTTGCGGTGGAATTCAATGCGCTTCACAGAAGAAATTTGTAATAAATAAATAACAAAAAAAGCTTACCAAAAAGGGGCAATAAGTTTTTTTTTTTTCCTTTTTTTCCCAAAAAAAAAACAAGAAGATGTTTTTGTTGGGGATGGCTATGACCGGAAAGGGCGTTTCCGGGGGGGGGGGGGGGGGGGGGTTTTTTTTTACAAAAAAGGTTTTGTGCGCTGTTCTCCTTCCCTCGTATTAATTTTTTTTTTTTTTATTTAATTTTATAGGGAGGAAAAAAATCATCTATCGATTAAAATTTTTTTTTTTTTTGTTAAATAACTTTCTGTTGGGGTGTTTTTTGAGTTGTTGTTGTGGTGGGGTGGAAAAAAATAAAGAAATTTAAAAAAAAAAAAAAAAATAACATGATTTTTTTCTTTTTTTGATTTTTTTTAAAAAATTAATAATTTTTTTGGATGGGGGAGATCCTCACAGCCATTCAAGCTTGAATCTCAGCGTGTGTAAAATTCCGCAACCGTCAATTTAAAAGGAATCACCAAATGACAATAAGCAACTAGCAAAAAGCAAATCTGTCAGTTTTGTTGCCGCTATGTGGCATGTAATTGCTCGTCAAAACATCGTGTCAATATCGGGTGGCGTGTGGCGAACGTCGGCGTGATATTTTGATATGCTAGCAGATGTCGCAACTTTGCCACATCAGTGGGCACCTCGACTAAGCGAACTACGTGGCGTTAGTGAAGAAGCTATTTCTGTTATTTCTAACGCTAGCGATTGCTAGAGATTTGAAAATTTACACAAAGTTATCGATTAATTTTGTTCTGGCTTAAACGTCTGTCTGCTAATAGTTCTATTAGAAATACAAGGGAATACAAATACAAAATATTTTTTTTTTTTTTTTTTTTTTAAAAGGGGATTTTTTTTAATTAAATAAAAAAGACCGGTGGGGCCCCCCCCTAAATTTTTTATAAAAACAAAACACCGCGGTTGTTGGAAAAATTTGTAAAATATTTTAATAAAAAAAAAAAACACGTACTAGACTAAAGGAGTACAACCATAGACTAATTAAGAAAGGGAAAAATACGATTTTTTAAGCTAAAATAAAAAAAAAAAAAGGGGGGTGGATTTGGTACAACGCTGTACGTTGTATGTCTGTCCCAGGCATAAGACTTGGCTCAGGAGCGACCTGTCAATCTAGAACTGAGTGTTACATTCAGCGAAATAAACTTTCAATATTCATACACACAAAAAATAGATCTTGTTTTATTAAAAGTTTTGCACTTTACTTCTGAAAAGAGTTTATTTTTCATTAAATTAAAAGTAAAATTATCCACTATGAAAGTTTTGCGTTTGATTTGAAAGTGTATTTTTTCGGTTCAGTGTGTAAATTCAAAAGTGATTCCTTTTATCGTGAAAATTGTAGAACTGTCAAATCCACCAACATAAAAGCAAGCCTTCTTCGTTTGATATAAAAAAAGAATCGGGTTTACCTGTCAAAGTCGTCCTGTTCTTTTCGTCCGTCCGGGACAACATTCAAGCTGCTCACGGATATTGTTCTGTGGTGAAGGGATTTGTCGAGGATTTTAAGGTGAGACTCGGTGGTATATTTTTTTATGGAGATTACATTCGAAGTTTTAGCCTTATAGTAGTACCATAGACTAACTCTAAGACCAGTAGGTCCCGAACAAATACGATATTTTTCTTGGCTCAGTCAGTACTAGCACATCGGTCCCAAGCTCGGTCCCAAGCTCAATGATTCGCCCCTTACAACGTAGCTCACACCAACACATTCTCAAATGTTGTGTCAAAATAACATAGTGAATCAAAACAACAACCAAGATACTAGTACCGGAAGGTACCGAAAAGCGCAAGAATTATTGCAAGGTGCAGACTGCAAGGTATACTTCGGACCTAGGGGTTCTACAACAGTGAACCAATTTCAAATCGCTAGTTGCACATTGATTGTTGGTAGTACGCTCTGACAAAGTACTCTTTCCACCGATAGCACCAGCTCGCCGGACAACCCAATAAGCAACATGAAGCAGCTTAAAACCCCGAAGAATAACAGCAACAGTGACTTTCTCCAATAGGGTATTATAGGGGTATGTGGATTATAACATTGTTCGATAATAAATATAATAATATACCGGCGTTTAACTTATTTTTTAATTTTGATAAGCGAAACTATTGAAAAAAACAATTTCAAAAAATAATGATTGCAAGACAACATCATCCTATTTCACCATGAAACACGCTACAAAAAAACAGACTACCTAAACCAACGAACCAACCATTGATTTTTAGCATACATAAGTTGACATATATGTCATAATGGGAGCCCCCGTTACTGAAAATTAAGTGCTGTCACTTTGTATAAATGTTACTTTGTGAAACTGCAAGTCAGTTTGTGAAAATAAAAATGATTAGATTTTTCTTGTTTAAAAATCGAGAAAAAATAGTTGAGATTCATAAAAAATATTTTTGTGCTAGGAAAAATGTCCATCATCGATACGGATGAAAAAAAACCATGTTTTTTTTTAAATTAAAACCCCCTATTACGAATGTCTCGCCGGCAACGAATGGGATCCGAACTACGAATCCGTGCGAACAAACCCCGTCAACGACCGGTCCATCGTCCAACGATTCGCTCGAAGTTCGATTCCTAGGCGACGCCAGGTGTGCACCAGGCACCTGCCACGACAACGACGGAGGACACCAGGCAACTGCCACTCGATGTGCGAACTGAAAATCACCAACGTCAGTGACTACTTTCAAGTCTGATTTTTTCATGCCAATTGTGAGACGGTTCTCAGTAGTGCAGTATAAGTTTATTAATTATATATTTTTATGTGTGTTACAAAATGAAAAGATAATGTTTTATTAATTATATCCCAGTTTTATTTAAAATCAAATAATTTTCAAACAAATAGCTGTCTTATTAAAATTTATCTGAAAAAAAAAACAATTTATGTTAAAAGTATTTTTGTTTCAATCTTATCAGCTTACCTTTATTTGAATTGGGCGACACTTTCTGGTTGAAAGTTCATTTTGAAATAAAAGTGATTTGCTTTTATTTTCAACGATGCCACGGTTTCGATTTGACAGTTCTACAATTCGTTTTGAAAGTTTCAACTTTTAAATGTGCCAAGCAGTAAATTTTTGATTTGACAGTTTGAACGTTTTTGTTGTGAAAGCTAACCGCTTTCTACGAAAAAGAACCATCGCAACTTTTCAATTTAAGCAATGGTTTTTTTAATTCTAACAATCATTACTCTTTGTGTGTAAGATTGCAATATGATTATTTGCTATAAGAAATCAGTATGAACGTCATAAATTTGCCTTATGAAATATAATGATGTTGAAAAAATAAAAATATTGAGCAACCTGGATTCGAACCTTGAACGTCCAGTGAGTTAAGCAGAAGTATATATAAAGACGTGTATATAGGAAAGCTTAAAGGCGTGCAAAACAACGTCGTGTTGAAGAAAATCCGTTCATAAGTCAGCCTTATGAAATTCCAAAGCATCGTTCATAAGTTGAACCTTATCAAATTCTCATGTTTATTTGCCTGAGTGTATAGTTTAACCAATGTCATGGATCAAATTCAACAATAAACATTGCCATTTTAGGGCTTATAATATTCATAATTCAATTTGTGGTTTTGCTTTTTTTAAAAAAAAAAATTTTTTTTTTTTTTTTTAAAAAAATATCTCTTCTCTTCTTTTCTCTCCCCCCCCCCACTCTCTGGGGTGCTTAATGCCTGGGACAGACATACAACGTACAGCGTTGTACTCCTTTAGTCTAGTACGTGTTTTTCTGTACTGGATTAAAGTATTTGACAGTTCGTACAACGGTCAGCGTTGTATGTCTGTCATAAGTATAACTCGCTAGTTTTAAATAGATTATTAGCAACAATCAATGTGCAACTAGCGATTTGAAATTGGTTCACTGTTGTAGAACCCCTAGGTCCGAAGTATACCTTGAGCGCACCTATATTTTTTTGGTTTTGTTTTTTTTTTTTTCTAGTACTGACTGAGCCAAGAAAAAAATCGTATTTGTTCGGGACCTACTGGTCTTAGAGTTAGTCTATGGTATAATTGAACGTCTAGAATAATTTACAGAAAACAAAGTTCGTGTACACTGAAAATAAATCAATAATTTTTATTATTAAAATTGGCACTGCTTCGAATTGAAATCATGTGAGCCAGTATGATTTTTATTTGCCGCACATAATTTTTAACTTCCGTCACTTAATACACAGGTTCGTTTACAACCCAAGTAACCACAAGCATTATATCATAACACTAATTCGACTGACTATCGGCAACAGTAATGCCATATGACATTTTTTCAACAACTCCCATGCTATGTAGCATTACCTTTACATTAAAAATGTTATGATACATTACCATATATCTACAAACAACTTAACGTTAAATACGCATTAAATGATGCATTATCTCAATAAATGCTTCATCGCTAGCTAAAAAGCAGCATTGGTGCAGTATCATCTGGATGACGTTTTCCAATTTGACTTTAGAAATGAGAAACAAATGATCGAGCCGAGCTGCCTGTCAGATCCAGAATCGTCATCTTCATTCTCCTTCACCTTGGACTTAGCAGCAGTAAATTTGGTTTGGAATATGGCTGCATTATGGGGAGCCGCATGTTTTTCTGGTTGTTGATATTCAGAGGACTGAGCTGTTATACAACGAGGAATCTTCATTCTCATATATATGATATATCATTTTCATTTATGATCCAGTTTCAACCTGCACCGGGTATCAAAATTGTGTCGGCTTGTTGTGTGATGAACGGTGGTGGGTATGATTTCATTTGTAACTCGTATCGGGTTGAGGTTTGCACTGATAAAAGGTTCGGGTATTGCAGTCTCAACGAAGTCCTTAGCCAGAATCTAAAAATAGCTGCATGAAATATGTTTTTATAGAACGACAAAGAGGGTAAGCTTAGAGTATGCTTCGTTTATATTATGCAGTTGTCTTGTATAATTCCATTGCTCTCTTGGCTAAGAGTGTTAACGCACCCGGCATTTATCAATCAGTCGTGAGAAGCGTTGGTTCGAATCCCGATGTAGGAAACACATTTGCGCTTATAAAAAATAAATCCCATCAATGTTAAAATGTGCGATTCGCGAAGATGCCGTAAAATGATATGAATATTAATATCCCTAAATAAAAACGTAACAGAGCAAATGAATTCAAATAGAAGAAAATTAAATACATTTTTGATGTTTTTTTCCAATATATTCCAAGCTCTATATTTGCTTTTTAAAATGCAATAAAACATTTCAGTAGAAGCAGTAATTCAACTGCTGAAAAAGTAACTATGCTCTAAATGTACATGTTTTAGGGTTTCAATAAAGCATGTGCGCTAGCTTTAATTTGACAGGAGTGGGGCCCTTTTCGACTTTAGTTCTACTTTAAGTACGCATGTATGATTAGACTGCTTTATACCATAAACTTATATCGTAATATAATGTAAAATTGATGTATCTATGTAGAGCTTCATGGTTACTTGGGAATGAGACTGATATGCTCCGCACATAATTTTCAATGGAGCGAGAAATGTCATTCAAGTGTGTTTTCACTTTGCCCTATTCTATCCATCTTCGCACTTAAAACGAAAAAAAACCAAGCGCGAAAAACAATCAGCTGCTTTATCGTTCTAGAAGAAGAAAAAAACTGCAAAATGGAGAAGCAAAGTGAAGTTTACCGTGTTGTGGCTTAGGTACTTGGTTTTCCAGCGGAAGTCACTGAATTTTTTGAAGCTAATAAATTACTATAGATGTTCTTCTTTGCCATGTTAACGGTGTTTATTATGAATATTTCAGATCTGCCGAGCATTTCTGCCATTCCCGCAGAAGAGCTGCTGAACGCGATAGCTTCAAAAAGTGATGAAGTTTTATGATGGTACAAATAAAACCTCTTTTATTCACACATTTCGTTTTATTACATGAATAGTACAAAAAATCCAATACTAAACTTTATATGAAAAAATAAAATCCATGCACCTTTTCACATAAAACGTATTAAAAAACTTATTTAATTTTTGCTAGGACAAGTTAATACAATCCATGTACACTACAATTAATATCTATTCAGCTCTTGCACTTAAAGACTATATATTTATTGCACATATGGTTAATTGACCACATTTAATAAAAAATAAGTGCCGCACCAATACAGAGCAATAACTTTGCCAAAATCTATAGGTGATTGCACTTAAATATAAGGTGCATTGTTTTTTTAATGTGTAGGATTAGTTACCCAACAAACATCAATGCTGAATAACTGTTTGTTCAAACAAATTTGGAGAAGCTGTTCAGCTTTGTCTTCTAGAAAGCTGAATAACTTCTCCAAATTTGTTTGAAGTAGCAATTATTCGACACTGATGTTTGTTGGGTATGGTTAAAACATGCATTGGGTTTCTACAAACCATCAATTGTTCCGATTCCGATAACGGAAGAAAATCAACGGAAGGATCAAAATCTCGCGCACAAGGCATCTTAATCTTATCCGGTATGACTAATTGGGCAGTTCTGCAATAAATTTAGATGCCATTTTGGCGCACGGGTCAGATTCGGATGCACTTTGCGTGGATGTTTCTTAACAGTTACTGTTTTTCAGATCGTTAAACGTTGTTAATATCCAAATCTCTTTATTCATCAGTTCAAAATCCCGCATAACTAAAAACAATTTGCTATATAGCAACAGAGTTAGTCTTTGTATACAGTCAATACTGTATTTTGAATGTAAGATATATTATCACGTTTTATGTTATTGTTATCAAATAGTTTAATCTCATCATAGACTAACTCTAAGACCAGTAGGTCCCGAACAAATACGATTTTTTTCTTGGCTCAGTCAGTACTAGCACATCGGTCCCAAGCTCGGTCCCAAGCACACGAACACACTCTCAAATATTCTGTCAAAATAACACAGCAAATCAAAACAAAGGCGCAAATATGTATCTAGGACAGGACCTGCCAGCTCAGAGAGAGATGACCTCTTATAAATTTATGATTGCTATGATACGGGGGTCGCTCCAATGTTGCCAGATATGTTTACACAGTAATCCCATTAAAAATAAAGTAATTAAAAAAATTTCTTTTGTCGTTCGGGAAATGAAGCTGCATCAAACTAAACGTTGATTGATAAGGTTTCATTGAATTTCATTGATGCTTACGCTGCAAATTCTGCTGTGGGGAGAAAGCTTGAGCAAGAGAATGTCTTCTTCGCTTGCGTTCCCAATGCAGGCCTTCACCCACTCTCGGCGAACGATCTCTCGGGAACCGATGGAAATGGAGACCCGGATGTGACACGTCACTGCAACCACAATTTATCGCTTTGCACTTCAATTCGAACAGATTTAAAATAAACCACTGCAAAAGTGTACTTTTATTTCCACATTTGTTCTAGTAGTCACAAACAAAAAAGGTGAAAAAGCAGTGACTACTAGCAACACCACCAAACCAACAACAAACTGCCTGCTTGTAACATAACTCGACGGAGGCGGTAGAGGCGGTTGTCAAAGCGACCAATAAAAAACGGTCTTTTTTGACAGGTAAATGGTCTTGCTTTTGCACTAACAGCTGACAGGTCCTGTCCTAGATATGTATAGTTAGGTGCTGGCTTCAAGGTGTATTTCGGACCAAGGGGCTCTACAACAGTGAACCAATTTCAAATCGCTAGTTGCATATTGATTGTTGATCTCATTTTCACCATACAACCTCTACATTAACACATATTGTTAATGTATGCCATATTGTCATTGAAAGGTTTTTTATTGTCTGCACTCGGTTTGGATTATACACCAACTTTTTGGCATGGAGTACAGCAAAAATGTTGTTCGTGAAAATTGCCATTTTGTTTTTGGAAACCTAACTTAACCGCCTATTTTGCATAGCGTTATTTGGGCCTTTTACCATCTGACATATTGTTAAAACTATATAGGAGATTGTTAGTTTATAGTTGTAAACTATAAGGGTAAATGTCGTAACAATAACGGAAACGGTCGTCAACAATAAGGAAAATGGCCCAGGAATGGTTTGTGGTTATGCGGGATATTATTTATTATACATTCATACTGTATGAACATATTCCTTATAGTCTTCATGTACCTTATACTTAAGTATACACAAATAATCTATGATATCAATTTCTATTTGAATGAACTTATCAAACAATTAATGAATTTTTATGATATGCAAAGATTGGTCAGTTCTAGGGGGGAGACATCTTTAATTTTCGCATTAAATCGTATTATAATACCACTAATTCAAGATTAAAATATTAATCTTGACAATAATGTGATTTAAAGTAAATTCATTTTGGACTGTACATGTTAGTTAGACAGATCATCTGGCTTATTGGTATTCGTGAGATGTGGAAATGTATAGTGGGGTTTGTGTTTCGTCTCAATGTTTACCTTTTTACACGGAACAGCTGATTATGGTGATGTCAAACTATCAGCTCACAGTATGGAATGTTATGGTAGTTTGACGTCATCACCCACGTGCTCAGCAATGTTTACAATATTTTTGCTTCCAATACAAGTAAACTGCTCGATGTGCCGGACCTAAGCTTAACGACATTGACTTGCCATCAGGTGACGACTCCGCCGTACGTCAACAAATTAAAAAAAAGCAAACCTTGCGCGATAACTATACACTGTTAATAAAATTATAGCATTGTATTGACAGTTTATGATATCATAATACCGTATAATGATATTATAATTTTATTATTTTCACTAATACTCATAGTATTGGCATTAAAATTAATGCAAGATTAAGTTGTCTCCCCCAGGGTGTTGAAGTTGTGAATTGGGTGGTTCGTAGGGACATAACCTGAAAAGTTTTGTATGTTTTTTCTCTGCACCTGCTTTTTATACCGGCTACCCATATTGACTTTTACACACGTTTTTCAAAAAAAGGTATATGGACATCAATGTCTGTTCTCTGTGGTTCTTGTACGTTTAACCAGCGGGTGGATAGTCCTGAAGAAAACGATTTTTTTTTTGGCTCAGGAAGTACTAGCACACAGATCCCAAGCCCGGTTCCAAGCTTAATAATTCGCCCCTAAGACCGTAACTCACACCAATACACTCTCAAATATTCTGTCAAAATAACATAGCGAATACAAAAAAACACAAAGATACTGGTACCAAAAGGTACTGAAAAGCGCAAGAATGCATGGCAAGGTGCAGACTGCAAGGTGTACTTCGGAACTAGGGATTCTACAACAGTGAACCAATTTCAAATCGCTAGTTGCACGTTGATTGTTGGTTTAACTATATCACAGTAAAAAACTAGCACGATGAAATGGTTATGTTGAGAAGGGGGAAAATTAGGGATTAATATATATTTTGGTTTTTTTTTGTTTGGTGTGTTTGGATTTGGGGGGGGGGGGGGGGAGAGGGGGGGTTGGGGGGGAGGGGGGGGGGGGGGGGGAAAAAGGTGTGGGGGGGGGAGGGAAGGAAAGTGATTTGCTGTTGAAATCGCACTACTTGATAAGCATAACTATACGAAGTGAAAATCCCTTACAAGAGATCATATCACAGCACGCTAAAATCAACATCATATCACTTCAATTTTCATAGTTTTATCCAGCTGTTTTAATGTTCAATGCTTTGAACTCTAAATGCTGAACATATTGAAAATAAACCTGGGATTTCGCGTTGTTTGTTATGAGTTTATTTTGTTATGCCATGTTCACGCTACAGAATCATTACATGCTATAATTCTTATTTGAAGCTAAAGCTATTTAGCTAATTATAATATCGTATTTATCATAACTATTATACAACTATAATTATTATATCATACTATGTAATGAAAGTCGACCTAATTAGTGGTATAATTTGTTGCTTTGGCATCACTATAACAATTAGATCACAAAAAATATTAGCAGACACATTTGGAGATTCCACTAGCCACTCAGCTTCGCACACTGGACTGTTGTTCCTGTTCAAAAAAACTAACTGATGGTGTTGTTGAAGTGGAGTTGCATCATGCAAGGTTGATTGCGAGAGATCGGAACCGGATTGCAGAACTTCTTATTTCAGGCGAATTATATCTGGTATTGAGCCTGGCGCTAAGCCTAATGTATGATTTTCTTCATGAATCTGCTCATCAATTGTGTGTATGACGCAAAAAATGTTCGCACTGGTTGTAAACAATAATAATTTGATCCGGATCTCCTCCACCGTTGCAATACCCAATTTCATTAATAGGTTGGTAACTGCATCTGTGTTGGCTTGATCAATTCCGTGACCTGAAAAGAAGTGAACATTCACTGATTTATACCCGGGTGGATAGTTATGGAGAAAACGAATATTTTTCTTGACTCAGGAAGTACTAGCAAACCGGTACCAAGCTCGGTCCCAAGCTTAATGATTCGCCCCTAAGACCGTAACTCACACCAATACACTCTCAAATATTCTGTCAAAATAACATAGCGAATCAAAAACAAAAACAAAGATACTTGTACCAAAAGGTACTAAAAAGCGCAAGAGTGCATGTTAAGGTGCAGACTGCAAGGTGTACTTCGGAACAAGGGGTATTACAACAATGAATCAATTTCAAATCGCTAGTTGCACATTGATTGTTGTTTATACCACAGAGAACAGACGTTCATCTTGGGTCTGCTACTTGTGTAAAACTTTAAACCGACATTTCAAATGTATGTCGTTATGCTCCTGGTAGGCGGCGCTGCAGTTGTGAGATAACTGTCATGGAAATGTTCATCAATAAAAAATAACCTGAAAATTTTTGTTTGTTTTTCTCTGCACTTGCTTTTTATACCGGCTGCACATATTAACTTTTACACACGTTTTTCAAGAAAAGGTATATGGACATCAATGTCTGTTCTCTGTGTTTATACTGTACAGTAAAAACTTTTAAATACTCACGTTTTAGAATACGTATAATGTTTGTTTAATGTTAGGAAATGTTTGATTACCGCTCGGATAGTCACTTTTCACCTGAGTGTTTATTTGCTCCATCTTCACGAGTTTTGATTGCAAGCGTGTTTTGACAGTTGTTGTTTCCTAATTTTAACGTGATATCCATTGAATACCTTTTAATAGCAAATCACTTTCTTGCACACAGAAAGTTACTTGAACATCAACGCAATATCATTTCAATTAGTAGTGCGGCTTGACAAATACAGTCAAGTGCAAGAACAGTTGAATCAGGCGTGTCATTTTTTTTACCGTGTATCTGCTTTATTGACAGTATACCGTCAATATAAAAAATAGTAATCTAATTGGTCAGCTAGTATTTTTTATATCCCTCCGAAGTGAACTTCATAATTTTATTTGAAGGCGAAAAAAGAATCGTTTATCAATCTTTTTCGTTTCGAGCTATGCTGAGTGTTTATAGAACCTTTATATATGTAGCCATTCTTATCAAGAAAGGATATTTCTTTTTTAAATTTGTATTTCCTTGATTATCGAGACTTTCAGCCATGGGCTGGTTCATCTCCCGTCGTAGTCACTCAAATACCTTTTTGGATATTTTCGTAACTTGACGGGGGTGAGATTCGAACTCATGACTTTAGCGTGAGAGGTATGGATGTTAACCACTACGTCGGGGTCGCCCCACAGGATATTTCTTGAAAAGTGTTGGTCGTAGTATAGTTATTTACAATATCTGTAGATAGTTTATATGGATGTTCTCGAGCATGACTAGTTGATGGGTTTGCGGACATTAAATGTTGATAGAATTGTGGTACTGTTTCATTCTTTGATGGTATGATTGAATTAAATCTGACATGTTGCCTTGTGCATCAATTGGATAATTGAATTAATGCATTGCAATGGTTCATTTGAACCTTTAAAATACTTTTTTTAAACTCCATTCAAAATTTTAAAAGAAAACAGCGATACTGTCTAAAGCGGACCAAATTTTTTACAACATTCATCTAAGTGAAATAGTAAATGAACATTATACTTCATTACTTGAATATATAGTACCTCAACATGGATCTGAAGCATGCTTTCTAATAACAATAAATCATACAAATAATGATTTAATTAATGTTACCAAAATAAGACCAGTAGGTCCCGAACAAATACGATTTTTTTCTTGGCTCAGTCAGTACTAGCACATCGGTCCCAAGCTCGGTTCCAAGCTTAATAATACGACCCTAATAATGAACTCACACGAACACACTCTCAAATATTCTGTCAAAATAACACAGCAAATCAAAACGCAAGTATGTATAGTTAGGTGCTGGCTTCAAGGTGTACTTCGGGCCAAGGGGTTCTACAACAGTGAACCAATTTCAAATCGCTAGTTGCATATTGATTGTTGGTTCTACTGCTGTTTTCATTCTGAAACTATATGGAGAAATCAAAAAGTTTGAATGGTAATGGTTCTTAACAACCCATTGTTGTTAACATCCAGGCCTGAGAAACCATATGACATAAAGTTAAAAATTATCATACAGTCGTTTGTGTAAAGTTGCATAACCATTACAGGTGACGTTAAGAGGTGGAAGATAAACAATTTTCGATAAAGTTAAGTTATGGTTAGTAATCATGCGGGTAGACATGAAGAAAATTGATTCAGTTTTTTGCTCAGAAAGTACCAGGCTCTCATCGATGAGGCTTATCGCACCGGATGCCTCATGAAAATGAAATAATATTTGAGATATTAAAAATGTGCAAAAAAGAACACTAAATTAACTACACTGTTGCTACGGTAGAGTAACCTACTTATCCATAGATCCAGGTCCAAAAATTTCCGCAGCAGACTTCGTCGGCAACGGCTGGATTCGTGGATTTTTTTTTCTATAAAAGCATACAAAACAAAAATATTACAAATTGAATTGGTATGAAACTAAAGAAATATATAAAAAGTCAAACACAGGAATTACCGGCAGCTGTTGATATTCGAAAGAGTTTCAAAACACGGGAACTCACATGAGAGTCCTCTCCATGAAACTCCTTTGACTGAACCGAAAGACAAAAGGCAATTGAATTTTCACCCAACGCTAAGTAAAAACTACCCATAGTCAAGGTCGTATTCCTCGTACAATGCACGCCAAACAAAGAGATATTTTACTTATTATTGAGTATTGCCATATGTAGTCAAAATTAAGTAAATTTCACCAGGTTATATTTCGTTATTTTTACCCCTTGGATACCTTTAACGTGTTTACTTAATTTTAAGTAATTTTAACCATGTCGTTGGGTACTTTTTTCTTACCGTATACACGCTAATGCTTTGTTCAGACTACAGACTTGTAACATAATACAAGGGTGTTTTGAAAATTATCAACAAGGAAAATGTCATCAAGATAGTCTTGTATTATGTTACAACGCTGTAGTATGAACAAGGTATAAGAAAAAAGTACCGAGCCGAGCACTTAAGTGTAGGAAGCCAACGTTGGGTATAGTTATAGTCATGTTTGCCTACCGTTGGGTACAAATAACTTACTTTTGGGTAAAATTCTACCTTAAAGAAAGTATTTTGTACCCAACGGTAGGTAAACATAACTATTCCCAACGTTGGCTTCCCACACTTAACTGCTCCGTTGGGTACTTTTTTTTTAGCGGGTACACACACATATCCATATCATTGGCATATATGCTCAATGACGTTCATGTAAGGTTCGGCCCATCAGGCAGTTTACTTGTGTTGGTAGCAAAAATATATATAGTAAACATTGTTAACAATTGGGCAAGCGAGCGCAATGACGTCTATATAAAGGTCTGGCCCAGTAGCCACAACAACATTAGTGAAATGAGCAAAATTCGCTCTTTACACTAATACCACTGCACTCCTTGCGCACGCTACACAAGAGTTCGGACAGTGCTACGTCATACTATTTTTTTTATTCGTTCGCTCCGTGATTGTTTATTGTGGGCGCTACAAATCTTAATGTTTCAACCGATTTCAGTCTATCGATGAAGGAAAGTTGGCTCTATATCGCTTCTCGATTGTCAAGTCCCAGCGTTTGAAAGTTAATGTGACAAAAATTCAATTACCTCAGATAAATTCCCTATAAATTACAATGTTATCGCGAGGAAATCCTGCTGCTCAATAAATGGCATTTGTATCATGATTATTTCCATTTATTATTTAGCATTTATAATACACATTTGAACCGATTTTTTTTATTTGAACCTATGCACGCCCATAGAGAGATGAATAGTGTTACGGCATCACTCGTTGGCACAGCAATATTTACTCTATTTTTGCTTCCAATACAAGCCAGCAGTGCCTTGCCTCAGACCTTATATAGACGTCATTGAAGCGAGCATCGACGTCAAACTACCATTACATTCCATACTGTGAACAGTTACTGATAGTGTGCCATCACCATAAACAGCTGTGCCATGTAAAAAGATTAACATTAAGGCTTCCCCAAACTGCAGCGTTTTTTTTGCCGCTGCCGCAGCGAAATCGCGGCGAAAAAATCGCCGCAATGAGATTACATGGCGGCTTATGAGAGCGCCCAAACCGACGCGATTCGTTTTTTAATCGCGTCGGTTTGTGCGCTCCCATAAGCCGCCATGTAATCTCATCGCAGCGATTTTTTCGCCGCGATTTCGCAGCGGCGGCGGCAAAAAAACGCTGCAGTTTGGTGAAGCCAGGAGGACCCATCTCCACCTCCGACCTGCCGGCCAAGCGGCGCGCACACACACAACGGAGCAACGGGCGGGGGTGCTTGCGCCGGTCTGAGGCCAGCAGCAACACTTTATTATAATGTTCTATCTAAATAACTGGTACTAGCAGTTTAGTAGAAGAAATATTGTTTCCTTGCCAATCCATTGTGAACCGAGCTTAAAATGTTAAAATCGTCACTAGCGCCACACCAAATGTGGCAGGCTTCAAGAACTAACGCTTTCTTCAGTCCTCCGGGTGGCCCGGACATTGTATAAACGTCATTGATATAGGCTGTCATCAACAGCAGCTGACGTTCGCACAAGCTGTCATCAGACGTGGTCATTGCCGTACAATTTTTAGCGTTTTCAGTGAGTCGTGTTTTGCTGTTGGTTGCTGTGCTTTCGCTTTCGCTTTATATTGTGCGGCGTCCTGTACATCTGGCCGGTTTATTCTCTAATCCAATTCGAATCTATAGTCCTCCGTCACCATGGCAGGAACGAAAGAAAAGTCGCTCCCCAGTGGAACAAGCCCACAGCTTCAAGGCGACTCAGATCAGACGACCATCTTTCTAGCGGTTCTTGTTGTCCTCATTACTCTCAGTAAGTATGCTCATCTAAACTTTCGCCGCTTATGACTGCCGAACCCACACTGTTTGTTTGAAGCAATTATTAAAACTTTCGCTATCTTTCATTCGAACAATACAAGTGCTCTTATACGTCTGGAAGAAGAAGCGCACTGCTCGATCCGACGTACTGCTAATGGGCCTGTGCGATTCCGGAAAAACACTGCTGTTTTCACATCTTATTTTGGACGAGGAGAAGGAAACATTTACCTCGATCAAAGAAAACGTTGGCTATCTGACGGCCGCTAGTGGTGACCTTCGTGTGGTTGATGTTCCAGGCCACGAACGACTTCGAGGAAAGTTTTTTGACCAGTATAAAAATTTGGCCAAGGCGATTGTGTATGTCATCGATAGTGTTACCGTGCAAAAGGACGTTCGGGATGTTGCCGATTTCCTGTACACTATTCTAGCGGATAAGGCCACGGCTAACCTTCCGGTGATAATCCTTTGTAATAAACAAGACGAAACGCTGGCCAAGGGCGATGGCGCTATCAAGAGCTTGTTGGAAAAGGAAATGTAAGTACCTACAAACTGTTCCACTGTTGTAATAAATATCTAATCAAATAATTTTCTGGACAGAAATTTGGTTCGTCAGACGCGAACGAGTGAGCTGCAATCGGTGGATTCGCAGAGTACCGGCGCAGTGTTTCTTGGTAGATCTGATAAGGATTTCGAGTTCGGTCAGCTATCGCAGAAGGTGAAATTGTTTGCCTGTTCTGCTAAGGAGTGTCAGCTCGAAGATTTGAATGCATTTTTGGATAGTTTGTAAGGCAGAATACCGAAAAGACTTGTTCTCGTATTTTTTTTTCTTGCTTATAAGCATTATTAATTACTTAATGGTTCTTCTGGTGAGAGCACCTAGTGTAAGGTTGTCGTTTTTTCTGTTCTTCTATTAAGTTCTGTTTCTTTCTACTATATTATGAGTCCAGTGTGCTCTATTCCCGTGAATAAATTTTTTGAAGAAACGAAATCTAACGGTTATGTGTTAATTTGGTTTAGTATGTTTTATTCGAAACATGTGTTAATTTTCTTCTTCATCACCACCATATCTACATTGCTATAGCACGGGGACAGTGGATGGATGATTGAAGTGCGAAATCCCAGCAGAGTTTTATTCTTTTAGAAGCTTGATTAAAACATCTGCAAAAAAAGACAGATGTCGGTCTACGCTTAACTGTCCCATGGTCTACGCAATCCTTATAGGCGGTGGGACAGTTGTGTGTAGAATGCTAGTACGGTAGTTTGTAGGAAAAAATGTCAATTATTCACAACCTTCTTGGACCAGTGTGTGTCCTGATGAGGATGACGTGCACCTTAAATGCAGCCTCGAACTTAAAAATCACGCTGCATTGCTAACATCATACCTATAGATTGGATCAACCGCTTGTTTTGCCAGATGTCGACATTGAAAAAAAAATCATGAAGCTTTATTTTGTGTGTAACATGGAAAAGTACATAAACGTGTACCTAGTTTGAATGTATTGGATAGATGTTTTATCATTATTTTTTGTGTGGTTTCCGCCTGTTTAAAACAGATATCTTGAAGAAAAAAGTCTCTAACAGGGTTTTATTAGCGTCTCTACGCGTCAGAGTCAACATATGGTCTAAATACACTTATTGCTTAGGTAACTTTTTTTTTCATGAGATGTTTCACCAGGCTGTCAGTTGCAATGCAATGGACAGCAAACATTGATTCGCAGATGCTAGTATAGCGCCTAAACGTGAATTGTATTTTTGATGGAGAACACGCTACATTCAGGCGTAAGAGATTTCATTATTATTGAGAGAGTTTTCGCGGCTGTTGAATCCACATCAAATTTGAGTACGATCACTTTTTCTTCAATATTTATTGTATATTCTATGAAGACAAGTTGCGTGTTTTATAGATTTAAAACAAGACAGTAGGATCTTATGTTGCTGACAATCTGCATGATTTTCAGTCATGTTGACTGTTTTGTTAATTTACATGATTATTTAAAATAAATAAGCATATCGATATGAGGTATCATTGATCAGCACTTTTAGTAGTGATTTTTTTGAATGTTTTTTATTATAAATTAGATTTGGGTTCTCTGAATCTGAGTTTTTTGCCTAAATTTTTTAAATGAAGTGCAATTTCTACATAAATTATAAAAAATAGTCAGATGAAATGCATGACTACGCCTAAATTTAGACAATCACGTTAAAAATCAGCGGATATATAACAGAAAACTTTTAATCTCTCTGGAATGGGACCAATCTGCCGTTGTTGTTTTTTTTTGTTGCTTGAGTTTATTGACATTTAGCTAGACGACAAATTCTGCTCCGAAGTTGATGAAATCAGTCTGTCTTTGACGCTCGCAGGAATATGAACTGTAATGAAATAGTTTCGGTTTCAAAGGGAAGCTTCCTTCTTACGAAATCAAAACGTGTGTGTTTGATTCGACCAATCAGCGCCAACAATAGATTAGGGCGAATCTGCTTTTGTAAACAATAGCTTTCGTAGTCATTTTCTCTTGAACAAAAGGTCACACATACAAATTAAGCACTCTTTAAGGAAGAGGAGCTTTACCTCTATCCGCTGATATATTCAATTTGAAGGATATGTATTCAACTTCCTAGAAATGAGCAGACAAAGTGTTTGTTTACAAAAGCAGATTCGCTCAAATCAAATGTTGGTGCTGAAATAATGTTACTCTGGTTAAAAAGGGTGTGTGTGTTGAAGGGAAATTGATGTCGGGTTTTTATTAATTCTTTATAGGTTGTCTTGATCTAGATATGCTGCGAAATTGAGGATTTCAAAAACCAAAAAAAAAAAAAATCATCTGATCTAGGAATTTTTTGTTGAGGAAAATTTCTCGACTCCCTGGGCATAGGGTGTGATTGCACTTGCCACAAAATCATAATAATGCAAAAATGGTAGCTGGCATCGAAAGCTCTCATTTAATAACTGTGGAAGCTCATTTAGAACACTAAAGGCCTGTTCATAAACCAAGTAAACTCATTTTTGAAAATCTCAGACCCCCTCCCCCCTCGTAGATTTTTCGCCATACATTTTTTTGAAATTTTGTATGGAGCGTAGACTTTGGTCAGACCCCCCCCCCCCCCCCCCAGAAAAGTCTACGTGGTTTATGAATAGTCTCTAAGTTGAGAACAAGCAATAATCGAATTGTGAAAGCAATAAACTTGAAATGCTAAAGAAAGATGTTATAAGAGTGCTACAGCTTTCTTTTCCCTCGTATAAAACTGAATATCTCTGCGTGCCTTTTTGTAGTTGTTGAAAAAGAAAAACATGGAGCAAGTACTAATTGAAAAAGTTCGCCGCGATTTTTATTTCGTTGGGAAACCCCAAACTACACTTGAGATAAAAACATTTAAAGTGATCGGTTGATCATGTAACAACGTAAAGTAAAAGTGCCGGTAGACCATAGAACAACTGATAGCCACACCAGTTTCACTTTTGTTACTTTTGTTACGTGTTTCAGGCAGGTATACAGCTCTGCCATCGTTCCAAAGTTTCTGCAGCAGTGAAACAAACAAATTGACTAAAGCGTGTGAAAATCGTACCTCAGCTGTTGAGCCCGACTCTTCGCATGACACCTTCAAGCGAAATGGTTAAAAACAGGCATGTAAGTCCATAACCTTGTCGTAATCCCCAACGTGATTGCAACGAGCTTGGATGTTCTGCTTCATTTGATCACTCCACTTCTACCAGGCGGCGTTTTTAACGTAGGACTACGTTTCTCTTTTCTATACCGGGTGTGATTTCAAAATTATAAAAATGAGAGCGTTACGCTAAAGTGAAAGGCTAATAACTCTCGTTCAACTGAACACAATGACTTCATTTATACACCATTTGATCAGAAAAACTTATAAAATGTTTGTATTGAAATAACAATTAAGTGCTATTAGTATAAGTGGTTCATTTTTTTTGCTTAAGAATGACCTACTTTTGCTCCCATACAAATCTCCGTATAAACAGGTTGAAAATATGTTTATCCCTATCCGGGTCCTTGTCTACTTCTTTTTATTCCATTTATTTTCATTCCATGATGAATACAGAAATAGCCACTCCCCTCAGCTGCAAAATTATTTTGATTTGTTCGCGGTGTCTGATTTTATAACTGAGAGGGGACTCTGGAATTTTGCTTCGTACTGTATTTTCGTGCCACTCTTCATTCAGGGCTATGCTATCAACGCTAGTAGGGTAGGGAACCGCTTAATCAGGGGTCACTATTTTAATCAGTTGTTAGGAAATAGGTCTATAACTCCTACATTTTACAAATTATTTCATTTTTAATGATACGATCATAAGCTTTATCTATTGGGCCAAAGATTCGATGCATGAATCATGATTGATTACCAATTTATTACTGTCATTTTGAAGATTTAAAATACATCATCTAGAATCAGTCTGCATCGTGCTCTCATGCCGTGCGGTTCTATTTTCTATTTGCTGAAGGAAGTGCTATTGCTACCTAACGCTACACCAAACTTAAACAGCACTTTTCAGTGCTAAATAATACCTACAATTTTTAGATTTCCTCTTATTCCTTTTCGATCCTTGTTAGGCCCTTCGGGTAACCCGGCTTGGATATCGCATTGGAAAATTCCTCTTCGGTCCCTCGGATTCTTATAGTTATCTGCTTGGACGTCGATTTGGAGCAAATTACTCTGCCACTATGGCAAATAAGCGCAAACGAAAAGGACAATCTATTAATTCGCCTGAAAATCAAATAAATGTGAGTAATCAATTTGATATGCTCACAGATGATGAGATTGATCCATCATCTAATCAAAATTTGAACAAACTTTCTCGATTGAGAAAAGAAAAAGTTCCCCCTATTGTGGTGGCAATTTCGGATTTCCATGCTTTTCGCAAGGAAATCTTAACATTTGTTGAAGGTGTGAAATATTCCCTTCAAATCTCCAGACGAGGTGAATGCCGTTTGCATGCTGAAACCTTGGACGGATTCAAACGCCTTCTTGAGTATCTTACTCAGACGAACCACAATTTCTTCACTTACGACACCAAAGCTGAGCGTCTTTTCAAGGTTGTCTTGAAAGGACTGCCCAGTGGTGAATCTCTCGATGAAATTAAAAGCGAGTTAATAAAATTACTTGGAATTAGCCCAGTCCAAGTAATTAAGATGAAAATGAAATCCCGGCCTGGCGATTCTCGCAAAGGGATTTCAAACGATCTCTACTTAGTTCACTTCAAGGCAAGTGAACTTAACAACCTTAAGGCTTTAGAAAAAGCAAGCCTTTTGCTCCATGTCAGAGTGAAGTGGGAACATTTCAGGAAGACTGGAGCCAATTTCCAAAGCCTCACCCAATGCCGTAAGTGCCAGGGATGGGGTCACGGAACAAAGCATTGCCATATGGTTGGTAAATGCATGAATTGTGGTGATTCCTCACACACTAAGGACGACTGTCCTGTGAAGGAAGATCCTCAAAAATTCAAATGTTCAAATTGTGGTGAAAACCATAAATCAAATTTTTGGGAGTGCAAGACTCGCAAAGCAATTTTGCAGTCACGCTCTAAACGCCAGGTAGGAAACAATATACGTTCCCGACCAGCTTCTACCCATTCTGCTGCTGTTAACAACGATCAGCAAAGAACTAATTCCTACCAAACCGTCGGTAGAAACAGCGGACAGGTTTTTCCATCCACAACTGTAACTTCAAACGCTCAACGAGGAGTAAATACTATTTCGATACCTGCAGGTACCAACAGGGTTCAATCTTCAAACCCTACATTCTTACCCAACCGTGTTGTTAACAATGTTCAACATGTAAATGGACCTACCTACGCTGCCGTTGCAGCGGGTAGAAACCAAAACCAAAATTCCCACGGGACTTCTGATGAATTTGATTTAGGTAACATATCCGCTCCTAAATTAGAATTTTTACAGCAATCGTTAATCGACATGATAACCGATATGCTAAAAACAAATTCCATGTTTGAAGCTATCCAAACTGGTATTAAATTTGCCAATAATATTGTCATGACATTGAAGTTCAGTAATGGATTTTAAGTCATTAAATATTTTGAATTGGAATGCTCGATCCAACAGAGATAACGAGGATGAACTATTTAATTTTTTAAGAGTTCATAACGTGCATATTGCTGTTATAACTGAGACTTATCTCAAACCTGCCCATAAGGTCAAAAGAGATCCAAATTATTTTGTTTATCGAAATGATCGTCTCAATGGAGCTGGTGGTGGCGTTGCCATCATTGTCCATAGGCGTATCAAACATCACATTCTTTCTTCATTTGAAACCAAAGTTTTTGAAACTTTGGGGGTTTCAGTTGAAACAAAATTTGGCCAATTTACTTTTATAGCTGCCTATTTGCCTTTCCAATGCACTGGCCAGCAAAAGAACTGGCTGAAGGGTGACCTCCAGAAACTTACCCGTCATAGGTCTAAATTCTTCGTTATTGGTGATTTCAATGCAAAACACCGCTCATGGAATAATTCGCAAAGCAATGCCAATGGTAATATACTTTTTGATCATTGTTCCGCAGGCTACTACACTATTCAATACCCAAACAGCCCAACTTGCTTTTCTTCAGCCAGAAATCCCTCAACTATTGATTTGGTCCTAACTGATTCATGTCAACTTTGTAGTCAATTGATTACCCATGCTGACTTTGGTTCTGATCACCTTCCAGTTACATTTGAAATATCTCAAGAAATCATTTCTAATTCCATCAGTTCTACTTTCAACTACCATAGAGCTAATTGGGATCAATATCGAACATTTATGGAATACAACTTTGATCCTAATGTTCCATTGCAAACAAAAAATGAAATTAATAATGCTCTTGAATCTCTGGCTTTCTCAATAAATAGAGCAAGAGCTGCTTCAGTGCCAAAATGCGAGGTTAAATTCGATTCAGTTATAATTGATGACGATCTTCAGCTCTTGATTCGTCTGAAAAATATCCGTAGAAGACAATATCAAAGAAAACGCGATCCCGCTATGAAAGTCATATGGCGAGATTTACAAAAACAAATTAAAAAACGCTTCTCTGCCCTGAGGAACAAACATTTTGAAAATAATGTGTCAAAATTAGATCCGAGTTCCAAACCTTTCTGGAAACTCTCTAAAATATTGAAAAAAACCTCAAAAGCCTATACCAGCGCTTAAGGAAGGTGATAAAATTTTGCTCACAAATGCGGAAAAAGCTCAAAAACTTGTTAAGCAGTTTGAGAGCTCCCATAATTTCAGTTTGGGTCTTACAAGTCCTATTGAGGATCAAGTTTCCAGGGAGTATCTGAATATTTTCTCACAAGAAAATATTTTTGATGATTCTTGGGGAACTGATTTGGATGAAGTTAAAACTATAACTAAAAAATTTCAAAATATGAAAGCACCAGGTGATGATGGAATTTTCTATATCCTCATCAAAAAACTCCCTGAGAGTACTTTGTCTTTCTTGGTAAAACTATTTAACAGATGTTTTCATCTGGCATACTTTCCAGATAAATGGAAAAATGCAAAAGTCGTACCTATTTTGAAGCCAGACAAAAATCCGGCTGAAGTTTCTAGCTACCGACCAATCAGTTTGCTTTCTTCAATAAGTAAGCTTTTTGAAAAAATAATTTTGAACAGAATGATGCTTCACATCAATACAAACTCAATTTTTGCTGATGAACAGTTTGGATTTCGCCATGGGCATTCAACTACGCATCAACTTTTGAGAGTTACAAATGTAATTCGTTCAAACAAAGCTGAAGGCTGCTCCACTGGAGTTGCTCTTCTAGACATAGAAAAAGCATTCGACAGTGTTTGGCATGAAGGTTTGATTGCGAAACTGAAAAAGTTCAATTTTCCGCTTTATATCATGAAATTAGTTCAAAACTACTTAACTGATAGAACTTTGCAAGTAAATTATCAGAATTCTAAATCTGATCAATTGCCTGTCAGAGCTGGTGTTCCTCAAGGTAGCATTCTTGGGCCAATACTTTATAACATTTTCACTTCAGATCTCCCTGATTTACCTCAGGGCTGTCAAAAATCTTGCTTTGCTGATGACACAGGCATTTCCGCTAAAGGAAAAAGTCTTCGTGTTATATCCAGGAGGCTACAAAAAAGCTTGGACATTTTTACAGATTATTTTCAAAAATGGAAGATTTCTCCTAATGCTTCCAAAACTCAACTTATAATATTCCCACACAAGCCTAGAGCTGCATTTTTGAAACCAAGTAATAGTCATATGGTCACTATGAACGGAGTTCCAATTTCTTGGTCAAATCAAGTAAAATATCTTGGACTGATACATGATCAAAAATTAACTTTTAAAGATCACATTGAGGGCATTCAAGCCAAATGTAATAAATATATAAAATGTTTATATCCTCTTATAAACAGAAAATCCAAACTTTGTTTGAAGAACAAACTTCTAATATTCAAACAAATCTTTAGACCGGCCATGCTTTATGCTGTACCAATATGGTCTAGTTGTTGTGCTACTAGGAAAAAAGCACTTCAAAGGATTCAGAACAAAGTTCTGAAAATGATTTTGAAGCTGCCACCCTGGTTCAGTACTATTGAATTACATAGAATTTCAAACGTTGAGACTCTAAAAGAAATGTCCAACAAAATAATTCATAATTTTAGACAAAAATCATTGCAGTCTTCAATTGCAATGATCAATTCTCTCTATAGATAAGAACTAGTTTTAAGAAATCAATAATTATTCTTACACGTAGGCAAAAGGAACCCTGTTAAAAATACTGAATAGACAAAGTAAAAATAATATTAACACAATTAGATATAAATGATAGCATATAAGGTTGAAATGTTAATTACTTAGCAGGATCACCTAGGTTAATATATGAATGTAAAATAATGTAAAAATTTGGAATAAATAAAGAGTTAAAAAAAAAAAAAAAAAAAATAATAAAAATCTGTTTTTTTTTTTCCGGGGAGGAGGATTCGGCTCTTTTGTTTTTTTTTTGTTTTTTTCATTTATTCGTGTACCTTAGAGCATGTCTTCATCAGCTCTCTCTCACAACTAGGCATTTTGCCAGAAAGTGATGTTGACCATTGAGTTAAATTTATTACATATTTAGATAATCCGAAATCGCTATTTATTTCATGTTTCTTCCAGTCATTGGAGGTTGATCTATGCTTATGATTATATTGTCCATCATCTGGCACTATCATTTGCAATAAAACATATGTTTTGGAGCTGTCCAACAGTACCCAACGATAAATAATGCTTCGCTGTTGAGCTGCAGCTATGACATCACTGTTGCTTTTGAGAGAGCCCATGTTTCGTCTCTTCTTTGTTCACCATGGATATAGCGCACCGGTAATGTAACGTGAAGCCTGCTGTCTCTTGCACTTGTTTGTTTTTAAACGAAGCATCCCGTTTGTCGTCACAGTCGCTTTGGCTAACGCTTGCGTGAGAGTAAATGAAATAAGAAATACACATTGCCAATCTAAAGATCAATGACAAACTAAAAGTTTGGTCGTGTACGTCTGTCTCATAACCTGCTAGGAGACGAGTTTGTGGTCGTAGCAATCGACATGTGAACATGCACAGAATCGCACTCATACAATATTGTTAGTTCATGTACAGATTAAGGAGCTGAAGAAAACATTTTTTTAATCGGAAAGCAATCCGCATGCGTTTAAGAAGTCCATGCAATTGGGATCTTTATTCCATGGCTATGAAATTTTCTGAGCCTAATGCTTGTGCTGAAGGTATGTTCCGATAGACCAGACGTAAGCAGAGGGATTAATGTCTAAATATTGGCAGTTCTAACTATAGATTACATACAGCTTCATCAAATGTCTCAGGGGCTGACTAAACTGCTTAGAACCCGTCCCGTACCCTATATAGCACGCGAGATGAACCGAAATGATTTCAGTTTTCGATACGAGTTCTCAGCTGGTGGTTCGGACAGGACTTTGTCCACCCGCCACAGTCCGCCCGGTTATGGTATGGGAGATAATCGGACTAATCGGACAGCTACCGGTTTCCAAGCCTACCCAATATAAAGATAAAATTTCGGACCACTGACAACTGGCCATTCGTCCCTTATGAAATCATTTTGGTTCGTCTCGGGTGCTATTTATTAACGTTGATAGCATAGCCCTGAATGAAGATAGGCACGAAAATACAGTACGAAGCAAAATTCTAAAGAGGGGACTGGTCCATAGCAACATTATAGAACTATTTTATAAACATTTTAACCAACCATAAGTGTAATGATACGTATAAATTAGATGATACCATTATTACTATAAACCAACGCGGTCCTACGTGAATCTTTCCGTTATATCCCTGATATAACCCACCACTAATTTTTTTCTCGCGGAATATGCGAATCTGCTGTTGCTGCTTCCGTCTATAACCCACGTTCTAGGGTTTCGTGCTGCAGCATGACTGCCTGAGCTTCGTCCATTTCCTCCAAAAACTCCATACACTCCTCATCGAACCTATCGGTCCATGGGCGTTCTGTTCCAAAAACTGTGGCAATATCCGGTTGCTTCTTTCGTTCACGTTGTATGGAGAGTTTTGGTCGCAGTTTTACCATCACCAGGTAATGGGTTGAGTCGATGTTAGCGCCACGATAGGTTTTGCCATCGATTTTATCAGAGAAGTCCTTCAATAAAATCGTAGTCAATTTGCGATTCTGTCTGCTGCGTTGAACTCCAGGTGTACTTATACTGAAAGCTGTGCTGGTAGTGTTTGCTACGCTTGGCCATATTCTTGGAGGCCGCGAATTTAATAAGTCTTAGGCTGGTGTTGTTTGTTCGCTGGTAATTTCCAACAGTCGGTCTAAACTTTTCTGGCCGACAAGAGCATTCATGATGATTTTGACGTCGTGGTTTGGGCAGCATTCGAATTCACGTTCTAACTGCTCGTAGAAAGCATCCTTATCAACCATTAATTATGTCACGTAAAAAGTGACTTTTTATAACCCCCCCCCCCCCTTGCCACGTTTTTTGTATGGACCTTCACATTTTTTTTTCCGGATGTGCGAGCTATGCACGTTGATAATGCTGAAGTTGAAGTACTGACCCTTCATACTCAACCTGCTCATTCTTTCTTTGATCGACCACCACCCTATCATGCGCTTCTGCATTTCGCCTATCACCATGAAAGCTGTTTTTAGCTCACGTGTCGTTGCACAGCTCTGGTAGATGGTATGATTACCTTTAAAGGTACGCACCATAGATCCTTTCCAACTCACATCCTCCAGCGCTACGATGCCAAACTTTCGATCATTTAGTACATCGGACGAAATTGAGAGACCTGTAGTTCCACGTACCAAGTTTCCAATCGCTAGCCCTGTTTCGTCGCTGTATTATTCGCAGATTGTTACTGTGCTTGCGTGTTTTCCGGCTGGCTTGCAAGACCTGACACCAACCCTTGGCTTTCTAGAGGGCCATAGTGCAAAGTTCAATTTAGAGTCCCACGCTGGCACTAGAACGGTGAATCACCCGCCCCTGTCACGGGGATCAGTCGCTGTTTTGAGCCGCTCCTAACATGGAAGACAGACGCTCAGAGGTTGTATTGGCATTTCCTCCAAAGACAGTGCTAAATAGCTTGGATTAAGCGCCGCTTCTCGCTAGTTTCAACACATCGAGTGCATCCAGCTTGGTGACGACCGACTATACCCAACGAGCAGCCGTATTTCTGCTAAAGGATAATATTAGATAAAAAAAATCAAAATTTAGATCAAATACTGAACGTCCATCTCCCTACCATCGACATCCAAATATTCAGTGGCAACCGCATGGAGTGGCGGTCATTCAAACATCTTTTCTTCACAATAAGGAGCTCGAAAAATCTCCAATATCTGCTTTCGTACATGGACGATGAGGCTTGGTTTGCTCCTTCGCACTAACGGAAAGGTGTGGTATAATCGGGAATGTCGTCTAGATTCTACGACGAAGTGATATTGACAATTCAAGCATACGTTCTCGATGATTTGATATCACCAATGCCAAGTCAGACCTTCTGCGCGAAACGGATGAAATTTTTAGAAGCGCTTCCGATGGCAGATCCGATATTTTGGAAAACAGGTGAAATCGACGTTATTTTCTGAATTGGAATTGAAGTTGCAGTGTCACATTAGGGGCTATTCATAAACCACGTAGACTTTTCTGGGGGGGGGGAGGGGGTGGGCTGCTGGGTTTGACCAAAATCTACGCTCCATACAAAATTTCAAAAAATTGTAACCAGAAAACCAGAAAGAAATACACTCAGTAGCAAAAAAAAGCCGATCAAAATTTTACTTCCATAAATCGTCATATCCAACCTTCTGCAACTTTTTCAATTATCAATATTTTTGACTGAATTTTTGACAACACTATAACTAATGTATTGACCTTATGTGACCAAAATATAATGTTGATAAGGTTTATAAATTTGAAGTTATGATAACATAAGTCAAAAAAGTCGTTTTTGGACATACCAGTTTCAAAAACACGTACTTTTGTGAAAAATTTAGGTAGCCTAATAAAAATTTCACCACAGAATGATACGAGTAACGCGTGGCTCTCTGTAAATAAATAAATATATATTAACTTAAAATCAGCAAAAACTAGAGCTGTTCGTACTAGCCGTAAAATAGTAAATGTGAAATGATCATTTCTTTGTAGAGCTGCACGAGATACCAACTTACTTACTTACTTATGTCTCCTGTCTATCCCTAGGGTTGCAAAGGGCCAACGTGAAAGACTTCCATCCTGGGTGGCTCCTCGCTTTAGCCTTGACCTGGGCCCAGGTCAGATTTCGATCGACTTCCTTTATTTCCTTATTGAGGCTCCGACGCCACGAGCCCCTGGGTCTGCCTCTGCTGCGATGTAAATGCCGATGAAAAGTGAAAAAAAAATCACTGTCAAACAGCTGTCAAACAAGCAATAATGCTTCGATCACGTCAAATTCTAGCAGATGTCAGTTAATGATGTACCAACTTATGAAAAAAAGTGGTTCGTTTAAATTACAAATTCTCGGTACATATTGGTCATAGTGTATATTGATTATAGTCTCTCAGAGAAAATAAAGTCGAGAAATAGCATCAAATACGAAGTAGTTGTTGATCGAAATGCAGTTGAACATATTTTCCGTTACTGGATAGGTCTCACCATGTTCTTCTATTAAAAAAAATTATATCTTCTGTAAACAAATTTCTTCCCTTTTGAGCCAAAGAAGTATGGCGCTCCTTTGAAATATGAACGCGCTAGTTCAAACACTTCTTCGACTGCATTTGCTTTTCGAAATTCATCAACTCTTAACAGCATTGAATATGGGCAGGATACGAAAAATCGAAGATAAGTTTGAAAATTTGAATAATATAAAATACGATTCCTGTTAACATCATTTCTACAAAAACGTTATCCTTTCAAACTTTTAGTTGACCTTGAGTCATCAACTAAGCACTAAGCAACTGGGTCTTTTCATCGATTGAACTCGTTGTACAGGTAGAAATTGTGATCACGAGACGCCTCTGTGATTGTGCTATAACATTGAGAAACAATTAATTTTAAACAAATCTATTCGTTGTCTTCTGCAACGAAACTAATTTATTGTTTTTTTTTAATTTTTTTTTTTAAAAAAAAAAAAACACAACAGTGGTGAAAACAAGGAATATTTGGTTGGAAAGAAAAATCGTGCGTGGTTTGTCCGAAAACAATAGAAAGAGGTACGGATTTTTTGATATAAAAAAAAAAAAAATTGTCGCGGGGGGGTAAAATTATTATTGATGTCTACACACCTCGAAAAATTAGTGTGAATTTCTGTTCAATATCATGCACATAAATGGAGCGTCACAAAATACACACATTTAAATTATAAACTATGTAAAGTTATGGGATATTCCAAACACTGTCGATAATGTTGTATGCAAAAGCTCTTCTTTGTTAGAACTGTTCCATGCAAGTTGCTGTTTCGTGTGGAGTGAAATACAATTTCACATGCTCTGATATTTACATCACAATGAAAATTCAGATTTCTTTTCTGTGTATATAGACTCGAAATGTAATTGAGAAAAAATCGCAACCACGTGGAGTTGTCCAGCGTTTTGTTTTAATGTTTTTGACATGGGATTCGAACCCGTATTTTTGGGAAGAGCTGTTACTGAATACGTGGTTTATCTCACTAGGCCATGGGTGACTCGTGAGAAGATACTTGATTAATGAGTATGAAGTTATATCTCACAGCAGCGCTTTAATTTTTATTTTGGTATAAATAAACTATTCCCGCCCATCCCAGCAGCAACGCCATCATGCATGAGTACGATAAAAGTGAAACAGCGATTGATCTTCACGAAATTCATTTCGTGCATTATACAAAAAGGTGCAATGATAGCATTTCACCAGATAAAAAGCAACATGAATGTTTCATACAATATTCCAGATATTTGTTCTAGGTACAAAATTCATGTTTATGAAACGAGTGAGAGCTAATTTACGAAAATAAATTTTCAGTGTTGAAACGAGAAACCGATGATCTCAATTTATCAATAACCGTGAAATGACGTCCAATATTTTTTTCAATATTGATGCTTGCAGCATATCAAAGACATAATACAATCATCAAAGCGTTGCATTAAATGCAAAGATGATTCTGCTAAATGAGTTGGATTCAAATATAGGGAAGGAAGGATGCGTGGACTTACCATACCATACGCTACGATATTTATTTTTGTAAAACTTTGTAAAGTATTGAGTAAAAAATGATATGACCATATAGAAACGATCTCACCCACACAGAAAAAAATGAATTTTAACAAACGGGTAAAATTCCTCCTCGTTTAGAGGTTCCATTTCCCGACTAATTTGCTTGTCCCGGGATTCGGGATAAAATTTGTTGCTTGTCCCGGGAAATTCCGTGATCCCGGGAATTTTTTCAATGTGCTTAAAAACGCAATTTTGTGGTTAGGAATATGTTTTATTCATCAATAAAAAACAATAAAAGGGTGAGTTATGTCAGTGACATTACTGAAAAGTTGACGTAGGACTGCTTGTTGATGTGAAGAAATTGATGTCATCGAATTAATAAATTTCTACTATATTCTATTCAGTCTATAGAACCATGAAACCCTATGCTATTGGTGTGTGAGGCTCCGGTTCTTCTTCCGCTATTGGTTCTCCACGCAAAATTATAGAAACTGCAGTTCGGCTCGAATTGACTGTTAATGATATTTTGTTTGTTAAATCAGCGCCAACATTAGATTAGGGTGAATCTGCTTTTGTAAACAATGGCTTTCGTAGTCATTTGCTCTTGAACAAAAGGTCACAAATACAAATTAAGCACTCTTTAAGGATAATCAGCTTTATTTCTATCCGCTGATATATTCAATTTGAAGGAATTGTATTGAACTTCCGATAAATTAGCAGACAAAGTGTTTGTTTACAAAAGCAGATTCGCCCTAATCAAATGTTGGCGCTGAAATGTCCAACGTGCTTGTAAGGGAAGGTCCATTAATTATTTCACGCAGTAGGGGGGGGAGGGGGGTTCGAGAAAACGACGATTCATACAAAAAAATTTGAAGGTCCATAAAAAAACGTGACATGGGGGGGGGGGGGGTAACAAAAAGTCAATTTTTGCGTGACGTAATTTATGGACGTTCCCTTAGTGTGAAATGGATCCTGTGTTTACGGAGGGAACATGGTTCGCGATTGAAATGTTCTTATCAGTTTTCTTGAGCTGCAGGACAGCCTGAGTGTTTGGTGGCACGTGAAACTACGATAAAAATAGGCATTTGCACCGTCTTCATCTCGAGATTGTACAGACTGAAAATTGAACATACACCCAAAAGTTGAAAAGGTGGCAAAAAATGCAATTGCAGTTTTTGCAATCATATTTTGAGAAATCCGCATGATTCAGAAAAGACAATTTTGCCCAATTTGATCCACAAAGCGTTTTATGGTAAATATGAAGCTTTGCACGTGTGTGCAAGCGACTCGCAGGCACAAATAGCTCGAAACAAATCATCATCAATATAGGGTAACTGCCCCCATATTAATCTCATTGTTCCCTTATTCATCCTACGACGAATCAAACAATTGGGCAGTTGAAGGATCGGTTTCGTTTGATAATAATGTTTGCTTACGTTAAATAACTACAACAAACATTACTTACTAATTCTGTCACGTGTATATCGTTTTATTTCAAGTAGGATGAATCGCAAAGTGATGAGATTAATATGGGTACATCTTCCCTATCAATATACAATATGGATGAGTCGATATTACAAAATGCCGCAACGCTATTGGCCACTATTGTATAGCTGCCGTCAAGTGTTCTATATTTGTTCTCACTGATCATCGACAAAGCGTTTTATGAAATAAACAATGCCATGCAAGTGTGTGATAGCGACAGGTTGCACACAGCTTGGTGGAAAATATGTCCATTTGCTTCATTGCTGAACCCTGAATTCCTCGCCCAGTGAACTAATTGTTGGGTTTCTATTCCAACGCTTACTTTGTCAATGTGGCTGAATGGTTGCCTTCAAGAGTTTGTATCTCGATCTCGTGATAGACACTTTTTATTTTTATTAACCATCTGACTTTCGGACACTCATCTCTTACGCATCAACTAAATATTACTGCCCACAACCTCACGGTGTAGAACGAATTACGAACAACTTAACCTAACACCAAGTAGACCAGTTTAGACATTTTCGTTTTGCAAAAAGTTCCACTGGCTGGAGCGGGAAATCGAACCCTCACTTCATGGCAACCGCTTGAACGACGGGCGACGCCGCTAACCACTTGACCACGAAGATGATGTGGGCGATTGATTTGGCCATTTTCTCCGGGACGCGGCATTTAAGCAACGCCATGTTGAGCCGGTGCATGGTATTAAACATTTCGATGAGCTCAAGAGAAATTTCAATCAAACATACTCTTTAGTTGGCAAATTTATTTGTTCGTCCTGAAAAGGCCGGGTTTTAGTTGTTTACGGAGGGAACATGGTTCGCGATTGAAATTATCAGTCTTCTTGGTCTGCAAGACGTTTGGCAGGACACCACTTTGTGATCCACTATATGATCACACCGGAGAAATTTTTTTTTCACCTCCTCGTCGATGGCAAGCTGCAGGTGACGTGGGACGATTCTGGTCTTCTTGTGTTCACGGGCGGCGTTTTCTACCAACGTGCTCCGCAAATACGTCTGGCGCATACGGATGCACAGCGAGAACTGTTGATTGGTCGGTCGTCCCCACATGTTTGATATTCACTGGCACGGTAACTGTGTCAGTACCAAACAGAGCGTGGCACAAATATGATGTCATTTTCGACCAATAGCTTTGTGCAGTTAAAAATTCTTCTTTTAAGTACATTTTAATTAGTTTAAACAAACATTATGAATTAAGTTTGCAACAGGGATTCAGCTGTGATGTTCTACCTTGCGAACTAAATACTTATAGTAGAATTAATGTTGGCCAGAGAGGAGATATTATCGTTCAAAGTCTCCAAACCCGCGTAACGCTTGCGATTTCAGAAATTTTAGAACGGTGCCCCTATACAGGACTAGAAAAGAGAGACGTAAGTCCTACGTCAAAAATCAATGGTTCAAATCAAGTAACTGGTCTTATCAATTTGAATTCGTTCTCTGAAAATACGACTTCAAGAAGCAAATGTTATTAATGCTTTCATTGGACAGTGAGGTTCGCTTTTTAGAACAGATATTTCCGGAGTTCGAAAAGATGCGCTCGCTATCGGTTGACGTCGGTTTGATTGATTTTAAGCCGCCGAAAATGGTTTCAAGATTCGGGCTCAACTTACCATGTAGCTCAAAAAGTGACAGCTCTTTCGCAATTACTTTTGGAAAATCAATCATTGCCGAATCAGTCTGGGACGGGTTGGCATATTCCTTTATAGCCGATTCCAGTTCTTCACGCATGCTCGATGGTGTCGATCCTGAATCGTCATGCATACAAGACAATCCAGCATTCAACTCGGCAGCATCATCATCGGTCTGTCTTTGGCAGTCTTGCAAAAATCGAACTCCCAGTTCCTTGATGAACTTAATCATTTGCGTTTTCGATGAGCTTTCCAGTTCTGCTGGCACTTGCGTTGATAACGAAAGACCTTGAAGGAACTTCAGCGCTGTTATTATTTATGATTGCATCGAAGCAGTCGTTTCCAACTTTGGAGTTACTTTTCTTAAGCTTCGAATACAAGAAACTCAAGCGGCCTTCCGCAGAAAGCAATCTAGCATCTCTTCTTCCCAATGCTTCCGAAGCGAGTCTGATTGGCTGAAGAGCTTCCTGAAGGTTTTTTACAACCTCGAAATCACTGTCCAACATAAGACCTGAAAGGCCTATTTCGGAAAGTGTCTCTTTGATGCAATCAAAACCGCGAATGAAGTGCTCCAGCATCGTTTCAGTCGAGTTCCAACGTCCATACACAGTTGAAGTGGTTTATGTAACATTTTCGTGATTTTTTCTTGAAGCAGTGCATTCTGAACAGGCGATTTTCGAAACAATTTTACGACTCTTCGAATACGTTTCAGAGACTCTCCAAATCGCGTGGTGTACAAGTCTATAATTGAAATAAATTAGCTGTTTTCTTTAAGATGAACATGAACATTCCAATATATTTACCCGAAGAACCAACTTCATCATCGTAGTTATCGTAGTTATCCGAATCTTCGCTATCTGAATCCTCATTTTCAATTGGTACCGGTGGCTGATCCTTGTACAGGACATCGCAAACCCCCGGGTGAATCGCATGGTTGCAACACTGCTGATGAAGGTAATCCGACAATCTTTTAAACTTCGTCATCACTCGAGCTTCGTCAGTCGTTGATGCTACAATGTTTCCATCCTTAATACCGGATTTCCGGACCATATCCTTGACCATTTCCAAAACCTTTTCAGCAGGTAGTGATCCAATAATATATAATTGGATGTATGGCTACATTAGCACAAATTTTGTATTACTACTTACTTTGATGTAATGGCAATCCGAAATTATTCAATGAACACAGAAGCAGTAATCAGCGAATGAATACAATGTTTTGAATGGAAATGACATCTTGCGTCATATTGGCGCGCGCGCGTGTGTGTGTTAAATGTGTAGGCAAAAATGAGAATGCCTACTGAACCAACACAAAAGGAATGATGCATTTTCATGAATGATGTATAACATCGATGTAGGTACAGTAAATATGTATGTTGGCGTTGTATGGGTTATATTGAATGCGCGTAAACGGTACACTGAAATTTATTGGGAAGTATCAAAAAATGTGAAAAATCTTATCCCGGGATTCGGGAAATCCCGAATTTCTCAAGATCCCGGGATTTTTTGTCCCGGGATATCCCGGGTTGGAACCTCTATCCTCGTTTAATTGCATGCCAAAATAAGCGTAAACGACGTAATTGTTTGCAATCTTTCATACAATATACAAGATTGTCTGCAATCTTCCATCCAACATGCCTAATTCCAGCGATATCTGGCTAAAATTTACATGAAAGATCCCATTAATTTATGCCAAATCTAGCATTCCCTTTGTGTGCATTAGATTACGCAGAAAATTATTTTATTCTTTCAAACTGTGCAATCAGCATCATACCTTTTCGGCTGCACAAGCCAGGTTTTCCGTTTGGCGATGTGTTTGGGATTCCGAGAATAGCACACAAACTCGTTCGGCTGTGCAAGAGTCAACAGTTTACAAAGTTCCAGAGTTTCCTAAAACAACACAATTAACTATTCTTTCGTAACTGACCATTTGTACAGCAATATCTATCAACGGGGGAGTTTGATATTCCAGGAAGCATGTATCGATCAACCCAAACTGGGCACTCACACCGGCCATGGATCGTCCCAGCGACTTTCGGAGGATTGGTCGGTGTCGGCGGAGAAAAACGTGAATCACAAGCTATCTTCCGCTGCACACGTACTTTCCACCGGACAGGTTTCCGGCGAGTGATGCTTTTGTCCTTTTCGTCTCCAACCAAACGGATTCCAATGAACTGACTCACAATCGTCTTTTTTTTTCTTCTTAATTTGAAAATTTTGAGAAAATCGAGTGAAGAATATAATGATAGCTACAAAAACACGCCCGCACGCAATATGAGCTTACTTCGATCTATTATTTTTTTGGATTTTTTTTAAACAAGCTGAAATAGGGTATGTTTCAAAAATATTTGAGCTAGAGGCAAAATTTAACTAAACGCTTAGATAAGTTGAAGGAGACGTTTGGTAATATGTATCACGAAAAGTTATACAACTCGTTTTATAAAGTCAGGAACTTTCGAGGGATGTGGATTTAATGTCGGTCTATAAGAACCAAATTGGGTCTATTCATGGATGCAACATCGTCCCATTTGATAGATTTGATATTAAATGTAATCTTCGTACGGGTTTTCTTTCCTGATTTTCTGATTTAAGGCGTTGCCAGCTGTTTTGGCTTCACCCAACACAAAATTTCACAAAAGAAACTATATAAAACAGTTAGGAAACACTTAAGTGATTCTCACATATAATTTATCGGCCATCCGAAAGTGAAAACATTATAGTTCACTCTACACAGATTTTGTTTCTTTGGTTTGTGTTTAGATGA